>CAUJNA010002791.1:0-54454 GCA_963377175.1 Effrenium voratum | reverse complement strand
TGTGTGTGTGTGTGTGTGTGTGTGTGTGTGTGTGTGTGTGTGTGTGTGTGTGTGTGTGTGTGTGTGTGTGTGTGTGTGTGTGTGTGTGTGTCTACGTGCCTGCGTGCCTGCGTGCACTCTCTGCGTGTGTGTGTGTGTATTCATGCATGTGCTTTTGAGTGAGTGTGTGTGAGTGTGTCTTTGCCTGTTCGTGTGCTTGTGTCCGTGTTTGTGCTTGTGTTTGTGTGTGTGTGTGTGTGTCTGTGCTTCTGCGTCTGTGTTGCGTGTCTGTGCTTCTGTGCGTGTCTGTGCCTGTTTGTGCATGTTTGTGTGTGTGTGCTTGTGTGTCTGTTTGTGGGTGTGTTTGTGTTTTGCATGTGTTGCGGGTGTGCTTTTGTGACTGTGTGTATAATATCATGGTGCGTGTTTGTGTGCTTGTGTTCGTGTGTGCATGCTTGCCTTTGAATGTATTCATGTCTCAAATAAAAGTTTCGCGCGCGCACACACACACACACGCGCAAACATATCATGTGTGTATTCAATGTTTGTTGTACAAATGGCACACATCATATACTATGATATGTTGCCATCAATGTTGCTCTGGCATTCAGTGAATTGAAGAGCGGATGACCCCGCCCAGACAAAGCCAAACAGCCTCCAATCCGTCTAGCTTCTTAGAGAGCTGCGCAGACACCCGCTGGAGCCCGTAGTCCAAGGACACCACGTGCTTGGTGTTCAAGGTCTCCTTGGAAAGGGTGTTGGGCTCTTTGAATCTCTCTTCATCCCTCTCCCATTGGAAAGGCAAATGGGAACTCTAAAGGAATTGATCGTTTCGAAGAGCTTCGTCTGCCTTGACACTTCGCACGCCCAAGCTGAATGACTTCGCAATTGACGCTGACAAGGAGGGAGGTTGAAACTGGCTTTGCTGAGGTGACAGTCTGGACTTGACAACCCTGACGGAACTGCAGGGCTCAGGAGCAGGAAAAAGAGAACCGGATGTCTCAACGAAAAGTGTCCGAGCACGCAGAGCTAAGTCGATAGCAAGCGGCCTGCCCTTGCAAGGGGGCCACGCGGACCCACGCCCCCGTGCCACCCATCCGTCCTGAAGCTGCGACAGCCCTGAGGTGAACTCGTCGATGGAAAGCTCTCCATCCTCGTCCACGTCAAGCATCTCGAACGCCTTCCAACGCCAGGCCACGTGGCAAATCTGGATGCGAAAGGTGGGCTAGCTTCACAAAAAGAGCGGGTCGCTATAGGGCCTGTTTTGAAACACTGTGTTTTCCTCAAAATATGCATCTTGAATGAGAAATGCTCCGCATCACTTTGGTTGAATCACTGTTGCATGCTGAACGGAAAGGGCCAATTTGCTTTACTATAAGCTCAAACTTCATGCAAAAGACAGTGTGGACCTCGCAAGGCAAAATGTCCCGGAACGAGCTGGAAGCTTGTCGATAGGGGCGATGCTCGTTTCGAACGCCTGGGCGCATTCGCGCTTGTGTGGCACGTAGACAGACCGCCATCAGCAATGTCTCGCCCAGGCTTGCATCAGATGCAGGGAAGGACAGCCGCTTGCCAGGGCAAGAGTAGAAAAGGTGTACGGGTGGGCTTGTGTCAGCTGAGTTCAGAGTGAAGAAGGGAGGGAAACCCCGTAGACTTGCAAGGCACGGAGCTCTTGACGCATACCACGCTGGCTGCCCACAGTTCCCTTCACGCACGTACGCACAGTTGCTCGCAATGGATGGGTGACAAGTGTGGCCTGCAAATGGCATCTTGAACGCCGTGCTTGCCAACAGCAGCAGCAAGCTCGTGAAAATTTCTGCAAGGTGATGGCCTGAACTTGGGAAACGTGCTGCTTGAAGGTGGCAGTTTGAACATGCGGCCTCCCCAAGGAAACAAGCAAGAGAAGTTCTAAGTCCAAGACGCTGCTTCAGCCACACACGACGGATATGCACGGTCGCATGAATGGCAACACGACTGCGTCAAGCCCAGTAAAGTAAACGAACCACATACTGAGGTTGCTGCGCAGAAAGTAGAGGCGACACTTGGAAACCTGATCATGTTGCCCGGTGGAAGGTGTCTGGACGCCCCAAGCAGGCGCAACACGCAGCTGCGTACATGTGGAACTGTGAGCAACAAATAGCTGCTCGAATCTGCTCAGCATCAGTCAAGACACGGAGCGCTGTAAGACTCACCAGCCGCAACAGCTTGTTTCCGCCGTAGAAAGCCTCCAGCACAAAGAGCGCATGTACTGTCTGGACCACTTGGCATGGCGGGCGATGCGTCTGAGCTAGCTGGTCCGACAGCAGAAGACCAGTGGGCAGCACATTGCTGCAACCCCTCCTGGTGCCTGCGTCTGAACTGGGCGCGGGCAGCAAGAAACATGACCAAACGTAGTTCAGGAAGTCGCAAGCAAAGGCTGGACAGGTTGAAAGGGTCCTCTATGAAAGGCAGCGCAGACACAGGCAAGGGACGCGCAGATGCAGACCCCTGGTAAGGCAAGAGGCAAGAATGGAAGCAATTCCGGAGTGCATCGGGGGATAACTACTGGAGAGTAACACGAGGCTCTTGCATGTGCGCAGCCAAAGAGGTCGGGGCAGCAGCACGAGCCTCAGCAAGGGCAGCTCGCAGAAAGTCGTCAATTCTTGCAAGGCCTGAGGGTGCCGGGAGGCGCCGACCACCGTAGAGAAGCTAGATCACCCGTGCCATGCAGCAGCGAGAAGAGAAAGCAACAGGGCGCAAAGCATGAAAGCTTGATGTGATGCAGAGATGTTTGCAGTTCTAATGAATGCAACTGAATCCAGCAGCCGCGGCAGCTATTGTTGTTTCTGCTTGCGCACGTGAGCTTGCATAGTGTTTGTTGGTGCGCAACCAAAAAGAACACGTTGTCAGAACAAAGCGAGAACCATACAAGCGTCTGTGAGCGTTGCTCAAGCCCTTGAAGAAAACCGCAAGCGATTCGCTGAATTGGAGATCCTGCAGGCCACCCTAGCAAAGCAACATGGCTCAGCCTATGCAGCATGTCTTTCTGGGGAACAGCCAAATCAGCACCCGAGCAAGACAACTTGGCCCAGTTTCACGAGCCAGGCTCCTGCAAGAAGGCTCAAAGTACTCTCACCCTGCTAACAATAGGCCATTGCTGTCTACTTGGCCTCGCGATCGCTCGACCCTAGCAATGCAAAACGGTAAGTGTTTGCCTGGTAGGGTTGCCATCCCGCATGTCACTCCAGCCAAGGAATTAAATTCCTAGTTAAAGATGAGATTAGTATACCCCAGACATGTTCTCCGTATGCATCCCGGACTCTTAAAGACGCGGAAGCACCTTCTCAAGCTCTTGCAGAGGCAAGGTGACACCCAAATCCTCCATCTTTGCCACAACCTGCGCAGCAGCCCACTGCCAGTCCCGGAACAAGCAGAACCCATGACGCATTGCAGGACAAGTCAGCACTCCACTGCGATCAGGCAAGTCATCAAACGTGTACGGATGAAGATGTGAGCATTTGCAACTTTTCTAAGCGTTCCGAATACCAAAAAGTGATCACGGTGGGCTGACATGAAAATGCAAGTCAGCCTGCTCATCTTTGATGAGTGTGCCAAACTCCTCTTTGTCAAGGACCATATTTCCTGAGTTCTATGACAACAAACTAAAGAGGCACACTCGCATCATCAATTTCCCAATTGCCAATTTGAACAATGATTGAACCTTTTGCCGGCCAGGACAGGAACGTCTTACATGACACTAAAACCAGGACAAATCAAAGTGCAGCCAGGACAACTTGTTCTGCCCTATCCAGCTATGCTCTGTCATCCGCTCATGCCGCCAAATCACCATCCGCATCCGCATTGACAAAACAGACCTTGGGTATCTCCGGAGGACATGCTATCACAAAGCATATCCTGCTGGGGTAGACTCTGCTTCTGCGCTGCTTCACACATCTGCGCCACTCCATCCAGATGCACTAACTGTTTGCTATCCCGCGTGAAACTCGGCCCGCCCAAGCATCCAAAAACCCCGACCCAACATAAACTTGCGTAGAAGCAGCATGGGCTTTCTTTCATTTCTGATCAATGCCACCACACAACGTCTAAATCGCTAGGCATGGCCACGCAACTCCCACTCAAGTCTAAGCCATTGGGAAGTTACTGCAACAAGAATTAACAACGTGAGGAGACTTCCTACCAACGCATTCCTCTGCCCCTTGCCCATATGGCTCAGCAGCTTTCAGGAACTCGACGAACTCTTTGCGCCTCTTTTCCTGTGCCTCCCAGCTCCAACGCGACTCAATATCCGCAAAAGGCAGAATCCTCAAGCAGCAAACTCAAGCCTCACTCAGAACAAGGAAATTCCTGCGCCGGAATCAAATATTCCTCCTTATTCGAACTTTTGCGCGGCGAACTTCACTGAACAAGGCGTCTCGATCTGCGCCTCCTTCTGCTTCTCTTTGCGATCTTGTGTTGCCTCGTAGGAAGGAATTGCATACTCGCACACCCTCCGCTCACTTGAACAAACTGCCGAGCCGCAATGCAACATGCGTGCGGTGCATTCGCATTCAGAGTCTGCGCAGCTCTCATGGAGGACACTGGCCTGGATAACATTGTCCGACACCACTGCCGTCACCAGTGAAATCATTGTCCATGCCTGGGATGCACAACCGAACCGTCACGTCTCAGGTCACTTGCGAGTCCAAGCCGCTGAGAATGCAATGAAAAGGACGAAGAACATCCGCCACCAATTACCTTGGAACAGGCTGCGTCTAACAAGCCTTGCAGGGCTGCCCTTCATGCTATTCATGCTGGGACGGGGCAAATGGAACCAACACATTGTGTATATGTATATACATATATACACATGTGAAAAGATGTATGTCAAATATCTAGGGAAAAATTCTCTCCGGAGTCAATTCGGCCGTGACACTTTGCTCTATGAGAGGAGCAGCAATGTCTGGCCAGGAGTCCATCGTGGTGACCTCCGGTGGACAACTTGAGTCCCCAAACAGCTTCTACTTCTGCAAACTTCAGCTGAGCCAAGGTAGGGCACACTTCAAGATTTACTTTGCAGGCCTGGAACAGCGTGAACATGGTGGAAAGAATGCTCCCAAAATACTCCTCTTCCGGAGCGCGACCTGGTCCGAGTCTCAAGCTGACTCACGTGCTTTGTTCAGCGGATGGCAATGCTTTGGCGACATCACACCAAGATAGTGGCAGTCCAACCAACTCTGGAATGACTACTTTCAAAAATGCTGAGAACAACGACAAGCCAGTAGCACCTGACATGTTGAGCGACTGCTTTGCGTAGTGCCTTGGATCTATGCTGCAGGAAGCGCATGTTGTCCCAACCGGACTCGCAAACACTCGTGCCAATTAAAATGCCCACTCACCACGCAACTCCACTCTAAGTGCCCCGCGTCAAAAGAACCGAGACCAAATAGACAGTGAAGGTAAGCACACCTCAAAACAAGCAAATGTACGCGTGCCCCCTCTTGCAGAGTGCGCAGAAGAAACCAAACAGGGCACATTGCCAAATCGATTGTCCAAGACAGTCAACCACAAGCCTCTTGCCTCAGTACCTTGCAATCTTCTCTGCAAACAGGGAACCAAAGATCCAGGTCAAGGTGGAGAACATGCCGCTGAGCGCCATCACAAAGCGATGCAGCGACTCAAAGAGGTAGAAGACCCGCAAGCCCCGCACCATGCGCGTATAGAGCATCCACCTGGTGTCCATGGCCGCGCATGAACCCTGGTTCTCTGGCATAGGACGTGGCTGAAGCTGCTTCTGTGGGGCATGCCGGTTCCCTGAGTAGGCATTCTGATCATGAGTGTCGATTTTTCAAGGGGTCCGTGACCGTGCCTACCGGCCTACCGACCCAAAAGAACCGGGTTTTGCCTATGGCACATACAGGGAACTGTTCCACCCTTGTCACGGAAAGCTGGTGGTCCAGCTACATGGCAGACATTCGGTGGCAGTGAGAGCACCCGAGGCTCTCCACCAGCTCGGAAAATAACATCGCCATCGCTCAACTTCCAAGGCTACAACATCGCCATCTTTGTCCAAGGCTACAACAAAATACCCGTTCAATGCCAATGCAACAACATCAAACGTGCAGCCAAGAGACGGGGGCATGGGCATCTGCAAAGCAACAATGCCGACCAGATTAGCAAGTCCCATGAGTACCTAAGTAAGCCACTGCGCCCTGTCTGAGTCGAGCAAAGCTGGCCCCTTCCAAAGAATAATCCTTTGCGTTGTGTGCCCTTCGCATTCAAGCAAGCACGACACTGACAGCTTTCCCATGCCCAGGACTTGTTGTTTGCAAGGTTGATATCTGGGCCACCCCAAAATCAACTGGCGCCACATCCGCAATCCAAGGTACAACCAGCGCATCCAGCATGTGTATGACAGCTGCCTGCCAACAAAAGCTCTCCGCCAAAAAGAAAAAGGCTCTTCTTGAGCTTCCGTGCCTCGCACTCAATGTCTTTGCTCTCCGTGCAGAGTGCACAGAATATCTGAGGTCCACTGCGATGTAATCGCACACCGAACTCATAGCCTTGGATGGAAATGTTGAGAGCCATACACTTTCAGCTTTCCATTCCAAGTGTCAAGGATCTATGCTGAAAAGCTGCGAGTGCACACGATTGGATATCAAGGCAACAGAAACACACCCCAGAGTCTAGAGTGGTGTCCAGCGAGCATTGTCAAGCAAACTGTTGGCTGACAAGCTGCAATAGAAGAGCACAAAAAGAACTTCGGAAAGTCGCCACATGTGCGATTCGATACCATCTGTTTCCAGACCTATCATGAGCATGTTGACAAAGACCACCCATCCAACCACGTTCCTCTGGATCAGGAATGGCTCCTGTAATGAGAAGCATTCCAGCGCAAAGCATTTGCTCAAACCATGCTGAGTGCTTCATGCGAAAACATGCTTTGAAGAGGTGTGGATATATACTGGAAAGAAAGCCATTCTGAAAATAAGTTCTCCAAACAGCCATGCACAATGCATTGCCCACCCAAGCACCAGCCTGACGCTGAAGCAGGCTGTTGCGGAAGCTCTTGCGCGATGTCAGTGTCTGCGTCCAAGGATTGAATTGCCAAATGATTCAGGCTGCCCATATTTCGACCAAATCCACAAAACTTGGCTTTACTTATCATACCGCCTTTGCAAATTCAATCACTTTGCAAGAATTGAAAGGGCTAAAATTCTTTGGACTTGAAGACGAGCATGTTCCACGACCTCTCGCTGCCCCAGGGAACAAATCTAGTTCGTTCCTACGCACGAATCCGTGGGGCCCATTTGCACAGGCTTGGTCGATGGGGAGCAGAGCAAGAACAAACCCTTGCCCTGTTGGATTCTGCATGCACTCGCCTGGGTATCATCTCTCAATAGGGATGAATATGGAGGGTGCTGATCCTGGGATTGCAAACAGTCAAACCTGGCCCGACAGGGCGGTGTGGCACAGACTGGATCTTCGATTCGCTTTAGGCATGCAAGCGTGCCAAGCACTTTCCACTGCTCAATGAACCTTAAGCGCAGCCCGGGCTCGCCCCGCTTCCCATTGTTGCTACCTGTGCTGTCATCACACAACCCACTTGAAGGAGCAACGGGCACTTTGGTGCAAGCCAACTCTGAAGAAACTTGATGAGTGTGTGTGTGTGTGCCTTTGCAGCCATGACACCGGTGGACATTGGTGACCATTCCTCCGGGCCCTCGGCGGTTTCAGCCGCCAGAAGTGACCGAGAGTCTAAAACTGCTTGGGCTGGACCTGACTCGGGCAACTCGCAGGAGATCTTACAACAAAGTCGCCAACACAAAACAAGGAAAAATGCGCAATCTCTCGAAGCTCATGACCAACATGACTCCCCTGCGTCTGCTCTGTCAGTCTCCCGACCAGTCTGATTCACATCTGATATGCTGAGCCCCGCGCGCGCGACGATCCTGGGTGGATCCTCTGCGTCGTAAGCCATCTTGAGCCAAAGCCAGATAGCAAGTCGTACGCGAAAGACCCAACTCCATGTGCTCTCCAGTCGACTGTTGCTTGCCCAGACCTACAGGCCCAGGCCAGTGAATAACTCGCATGCGGCAAACTCACCTAGGCGTCCGTGCCTGCGCGCCCTGCAGGTCTTTGGGCAGCAGTTGCCGGAGCTTCTCTCGCAGCGCACCCATCTGCGCGCCTGGCACACCAGAATATGCCCGGCTTCAGCTCCTCAGCTCCTCAGCTCCTCAGCTCCTCAGCTCCTCAGCTCCTCAGCTCCTACTTTGCTTTGGGGGCTTTGGGGGCTTTGGCGGCTTTGGGGCACCTTCGCCATCTGCAAACATGTTTCTCTCAGCGCCCATGCTGCTCAACCGAAGGCGCACTGGCTGATGATGTGCTCAGATGCGAAGGGGAGGACCGGTGCAACCTCAGGAGGTATCAGTACTCAGACATCAACTTGGGAGGTAAAGCATGACAAAACCGACAAAACATATTCTTAGCATGTACAGGTATCTTGGCAGGAGCTCATCTTGTTGCGCGTGAGTCTTGGCTGCTGGCCTGTCGGAGCCTTCTAGCACGGCCTGTCCACTCTCAGTCACAGGAAACTGTGTACTCAACGCTCTCCTCTTGCTCAGCTTCCATTCAGATGCCTCTCGGCGCAAAGCGTGTCCAAGCCCGGCCGCAGCGTCACCAGGGGGAGGTGCCTTGGGGCGAACGAGCATGTGCTGCACACACAAAGAGGATACTGATATATTATGTACATATTGCTTCTCAGCATTTCTGCGCCAGCAATTCATGGAAAGACAATTGCACGGGAAAACCATGGCATCCCACCCGCCAAGAAACAGAAGCTGTAGTTGCAAACTCTGCTTCTACAAGCCCCCTGCCTGAGGGCTGTAGTGGCCCCGCACCGAAGCGGAGGGCGGCGTACTCACAGTGGGGCCTCAAGGCTCCAAGCCCAGCGTCTGGTGCAAGGCCGGGTGGACCCGGCTGCCCCACATGGCAATTCACGCAGCTTGGGTCTGGTAGGCATGCGTCTTTGAAGGCTCACATGGTATTCACCGTCAAACTGCGCCTAATCATGTATTTAGACTGTGAACAACAGGAGCAATGCCTGTCTGTTTGAAGCCTGACAAACCGAGGCTGACGACTGCATGAAGCAAGAAAGGCCTGACCCACCAAAAGGCCCAAACGATTCTGAAGCAAGTCATGAACCGAACGTAGCAACGCATGAGGCCCAGACTCAAAGGTGCTCTGTCTTCCGTAGCCTTCCGAAAAATATTGCCTACTTGGATCTCTCGGAAAGAGAACAAATGGCACCTCACGGGAGATCTGTATCGCTCGCGGGCTCGTAGCCTTCCTCGGACAGAAAAGTCACATTCGCTACAGCAAGCTGGCAAAGTGCTTTCCAGGTGGTAACAAGCCAGTGCAAAAGTAGACATAAGAATCCAAAACGCACTTCCTCATCATGGTTGGGCGCAAAAGCAAACCATTTTCTAGAGCGTGCCCAGTCCTCCAGCAAGGGAAGTTTCGTTGTGTTCATCATGAGACTCCGTGTGTCCGAACTGAGCTGCAAACCAAAAGCGAGAACCAAAAACACACCAAAAAGTTCAATACTTCCGGAGCCAAGCTGCTGTCGCGACTGCGCTGATGGCTGTTTCCCCTTGGAGAGTGAAACGAACAGTAGCACAAATGCATCAGCGTGGCAAAACGCGAGTGGCAGTGCAAAAGCCCGTGGGCAAAATCAATGGCCAAGGTCCGCGCCATAACTTTGGCCATTGGAGGGTTCCGATACTGGCGGGCACGTTGTCAATGCCACGCATGCTGCAAATTGTGTTTGCCGAGTCAAGCAGACCTCAACACAGAGGGTAGCCTTGGCTTTTGCAATACCGAAAGAAAAACGTCTCGGCACAAAACCACTGCAGGCGCCACATTCGCAGACAGGAGAACGGGCCTGGCGCTCTCAGTGGCCGATGGAACCATTGGATGTCCGACCACGTTGGAAAACGTTGCATGTTTAGTTTCAAGCTGCAACACGATTCTCCAAGCAACAAACAAATATCACAGAGAATCCTCTGAACTGCTGCACCAAAAGACCCTCATCCACGCACATCCAAAGCGCCTTGCTGCTGCGTCCCCGGAAAGCCGCCGCGCCTTCCCTGCGACTGCGCCACTTGCCGTGGACGGCCGTCCATCTGCCTGAGCCGTAAACGAAATATGCAGTGAGGCCTCTGTGTAGGCTTCAGACAAAAAACCTTTGGTCTTCCTCTGCAATTTCCCGTCAGTCCTTGTGAAAAACTGTTTGCGTCACACCCGTGCGTCAGCGATTGCAATCTGGGCACTGTCCATACCGAGCCCACACATGCTGCCTGGCACGTGCAGGACATCCATCCACGTCACTGTCTTGTTGACTGCATGACTAAGTGAAAAGGAGGGTAAGTTCTGGCCAAAGCAGTGCATCTGACATGAGGCAAGCAATGCCCAGCGATAGTTTCCAAACTCCTCATCATGTCGAAAAACCAGCGAGCACAAACATGCGCAAGGCACTGCATTGCGATGCCAAAGCAGCTGAAATCAGCTTGGCCACACCTGGTGCACAATCTGTAATCAAGATGTGCTCATATTTCAGCAACTCAGAAGCTTCCAATGTATTGCCAATGGGTGCTTGTGATGGTGTCGGAATGCAGGCGCCCTTTCCATTTGTTCCTTTTGCTGCGTCCAAGAACGTGGAGCAAATTGAGAAGCTCCCCATTTGTTCGGCCTTGGTTTGCAGCCTGTCCACCTTTCCGAGCAGGCACGCAGCCAGCGCGCAGCTGTGAAACCGGTCTGCGTTGGCGGCCAATTGCTTGTCTTGACAAACATGCAGTTTAACAATGCGGAAACCGCACTGATCCACAATCCAACAGTGCCCTCGTCTGGAATGACTGTCATGGTTGCGAATGACATGTCCATACGTGTTGTGGAATCCCGGTACGGCCGAAAAAGCTGCAGCATTCGTGTGCAGCACCAAGTTAGCCACCAAAACATGACTGATAATTCAGGCTACCGATAGTCCAAGTGCCGATGAATGAAATAGTTGCTGAACATGACAACAGCTAAAATGCAATGTCGGCTACAACAACTGAATGCAGCACATCTCATGTGCCAAACACCGCAATTCTAACCCCAAACCACATCTTGTGGTTGAACATGCCACAAAGCACAAATGTTGAGTTGCTATTCGCAATCAGCATGTTGGAAACATCAACCTGTCCGTCTGCTTATTGTTTGCAACCTCCCCCCTTCCGCCTATTTGAACAATGCACCCCGTCCAGGCACCAATCCCCCGCCCCACCAGGGTGGGAAGGGTGGATTCTTCGGACACAAATCGGGCGCACAGGGGGGGGAGGATGCTCGAGTTGCACACGCGCCCACGCGCATGATGGTCTGTCTCCGCCATGTCCTGATCTGCTTCCGCCATGGTGCTCGGGGGCCAGCTTGATGCAAACACATGTCACCAAAGTTGAGTGAAACCATGAATGCTAACATACTTTGTTGGGCCACAGATCACAGCGAATCAGGGCAGCTGAAAGAAGGATGCAAGTTGAAGCAAGGAAACTACACATGGCCCACCCGTTGGATGTCCTGACAAAGCAGGGCGTCTCCAATCGACGCGCAAAAGCGTGCCACCTCTGCAGGACGGCACACGCTTATACCAACCTGCAATGTCAAAATCCAACTCAAGGGACTTTATCGGCAAAATATGTTTTTGACTCAAACCAAAACGCTCCAGCTGATTCACACTCACACATTATGTGTTTCCGTGCATCCGCAAAATGTCGAGCGGGCAGTAGAGCTTTTCTTGTGGCTATTAGAGCCTGTGTGGCAATCGTGATTCATGTTCATTTCATGCATGCGGGCACGATTGAACTAAAGCCTCAATCTGACATGATGCCTTCGTACCCGATGCACTTTGCACATTTTCTCAATACTCTTGCACTTTGGTAACTCCGGCTCGCCGTCCGTGGTGTCCCGGGTTGTGGCCTTTCCTGCACCATCAGCACCTTTGACCACGTCGTGTGCTGTCTGCATCTGTGTCCATCACCATATTGATCTGGTAGATCTCGCTGTCCTCGATACACGGCCACCACTTGTGCCGCCGCAAAAAATCACCATCCAAAGGGGAGTTCGAATTGCCATTTTAGGCGGCTACTGTATTTGTCAATTCTGAAATTGCAAAATTGTCCCGTTCGTTTCAAACTAGCCTGCTTTCCGACAAATGATCTTCTCCTTTGAAGGGCATTAACTTGAAGCGTGGGGTCCATTTGCAGATCCCCACCTCAAACTCAGAGCCTCCAGTAGCTCCAGCACACCCTCGTCATCCTGTGCACATCTATGTGCCTCCCCTGTTTCCTGCAATTTGTCGTTTTCTGTATCCATAAGCAATCTAGAAGATTGCATGAGCCCCATTTCCCTTTTGTGTCAGATTGAGGCAGCCGCACAGGGCGCACTTGCCGTCCTGCCCGGCCAGGGTCGTCTGCCTCTCCGCCGCGCCGGGCACCTCTCGTTTCGCCTTCAGCAGCTTCAAGAAGATCTCGTTTGCCAGCCCCAGAGGCCAGCGCATGGCGGTGCCTTAGGCGCCGCGCTCGCGTGCCGCCGCTTGCAGTCACTGCCTCGGCAGGTCCCAGCCTTGCAGTGTGTGCCGCTACCGCGATCGCATGCCGCCGCATGCAGTCACTGCCTCGCATGCGTGGCTATGTTTGGTTCTTTTCTGGGTGGGCGGGGATACTTTTGATATAATATATATATATATAAGGGGAAACTCTCGCCAACTTTTGTTTGAATTCCTATTTTTTACTGTGTTGTCGTTGGATGAACCTAGAAATTTCAAGTTTCAAGCCCAACCCCAAACTCAAAATCCTTAATCCACCAAACTCACCAAGATTTCACAAATTAATTCACTAGGTATTTTGTATAAATCTTCCTGTTTATGTATTATTGGATTGTCGCCCCATTTTTCCTTGGTGCCCGATGGCAGTCTCTGTGCGGTTTCAATATGTTTATTATTCCTGATGTTGCCACAATCCTTTTTACATAATTCTCTAGGTTTCCAAGTTGTAATGTTATTCCAGAGCCTAGTGCGTTTTCTTTACAGTAATCTACATCTCTAAAATCAAACTCATCCATAAACTCCTGATGTTTTAATAATCCAGTTTGTGGATTTTCGATTACAAAATATTTAGGATTGAAATATTTGATAATCTCAATAGTTTTTAAGACAATACTATTTGCACATTCGATATTCCTAATTCCCCTAGTTTTTGCTACACTATATTCAGTGCATGGGGGACTACTCCAAATAAAGTCAAAATGGTTTCTGTCAAACTGTTTGTAATCCCACTCCAAAATATCAGTGTTGATATCAGCATTTTTCAAGTCTAATGATATTACATTAAATCCAAGCGACTTTGCTATGGTTCCGACGTTTTTTGTTCCGCTAAATAATTCTAATAAATTCATATTATTAGAATTACTTAGATATTAATTATTCAAATAATACATATACTTCATCATCATTTTTTATAATTTTATAAAACTCTAATGTTTGTTGCTTTGGTTGTTTGATTTTTCCTGTATTCAACATATCACAGTATTTCTTTTGCTTTGTAGGGTAGTCGCCCGATGGTCTTCCTATAGATTTTGCTTGAGATATCTTTTCGATTTTCTCCTTCTCTTCGTTGCTTTGTTGTTCGCGTTCAACTGGTTTCATTTTGTCATCAATGGATTTAATCATATCATTTAAGTTTTTGATATTTTTACCAATTAATGTGATCTTCTTCATTAAATCATTAATAGTATAATTTTCATTTTCAGACATTACTATATACTTATTTAGATATTTATTTATTTAATTATATATTTTTCATCATTTGTTTAACAGTTTCCTGTGTTTCGTTTTCATTATTATCGGATGGTGTTGCTTGCCTACCAAACTTAAAAGTTATATTATGGGCATCAGTTTCTAAGTTGATACTGTCTTTAGTTTTATCAATATTCATTTTCTTATCATTTTTACTTACTTTAAAACCAACTGGCACACAACTACATTTACAATTTCCCTTCCTTTGTATTTCTAACTCATTTTTAAGTTCTAACATCTTTTTGCACATAGGACAAGCAACCTCAATTACTGCTCCGCTATCTTCATCAGTTGAAGAAACACTTAAACCTGTCTTATTTTTGTTTTTGGTTTTCTTTTTTGGCATTTATGTTAATATTTACATTTTTATTTTGATATATCGTATTCCTAGCTTAAGTATCTCTAATGAATAATAACAGCATGTTTTTTATTTTATTGTCAGTAATTATTACTTGTTCTATATTTTCTACTTCATCTATTATATTAATATCTTCTATTGCGCATATAAATAATAAGACAAAATAGTTATTTAATCCCATTATTTCATGCATGATAGAATATTCGGAGGGCTCAGCACTGGGGTTTTCTTTACAACGCATCAAACTAATTAGCGTCAATGCTTTATTGATTGAAGCAATGGAAAAACCTGTTCCATTTTTATGATATTCGCCACCAGCATATCATAAAAATGATGTTCCATTTAATATTAATTACAAGTTATTTTTTAAGTATAATTTCTAAATATCTTTAATATTAACTATATGACAGATGTTCCAATAATAAAACCAATAAACATAACTGAATATGACTTGAAGCAATCCAAATATGAGCACGTGCCAAAATTACCATGTAGAAGTATTATAGTTGCTTCTTCGACAGGTGGTAAGACTGTCCTTATTCAAAATCTAATATTGAATGTTTATAGAAATTCATTTGCAAGAATATTTATATTTTCACCCAGTGTCCATAACGACCCTACATTTACAGAAGTTAAAAAATATATCAGGGATGAATTGCACGTGGGTGATGAAAAAGAACAAATTTAGGGCAGCCGATGCACCTGAATGAGCTGAGCCAGATTGAGAGAGATTTGGAGAGAGTCCGTGGCGACCTATCAGGAGGTACCGAAGAACAACAAAGACGAGCCTACCAGCTTTATGCATTGCTGTGTACATTCGTGGAAGGCCCGGGAGCTTAATCCTGAAATCGCAGATGGCAACACAGAACGGTTTTGAGATGCTGGAGACTCTTGATGAGACATTTTGCACCAAGGTCGAGACAGAAACAAGTGGGTTTGGTTAGTGCGCTTATGTCCTTGAAGATGCATAAGAATGCGCGTGAGTTGCTCTACACCATTGAGAAGATCAGAGCGAGCTACCGGTCAGCGTCTGGTCAGGACCTCAGTGATGAACTTCTGGTAACTACTCTTGTGAGGTGTACGCCAGGGAGGTTGAGAACTCATACTCCACACCCGATACCACTTATGATCGGTTGAAGTTAACCTTGATGGGTTTTTAGGAAGCAACCGAGGACTACAAGTTCAAAGGAGTTATGTTGCCAACATCGTCAGCTCTAGATGGCCCTAATCCCATGGAAATTGACCGTTTGCAGAAGGGCGGCAAGAAAGGGAGAGGCAAGGGCAAAGATCAGAAGGGAAAAGGGAAAGGCAAGAAGGGGAGTGACGCATCGAAGGGCAAAGGAAAAGACGAACGAGGGCCTAACAACACGCAGAAGTTGGATGCGAACCAGTGCAAATACTGCCACAGTTTCGGTCATTGGGAAAAGGACTGCAGAAAGAAAGCAGCAGATATGAGGCAGGTGACGTCGACAGGACAGCCGTCAACTTCTTCTATGTCTTGACCATGTATAATTAAAAAGGATGGAGCCGTCCGAACAAGAGGCGCCAGAGGCGCAGGAGTACGCTGCGCAGGAGGCACCACACGCTGCGCCGGAGGCACCTCACGCTGCGCCGGAGGCGCCGGAGCCGAAACGACGGGGCAGGCCTCCTGGCAGCAAGAACAAACCGAAGCAGGACGTGCCTACTGAGCCGGCTGCCCCGAAGCGCAAGCCAAAGCCGCCTCCGAGATGATGTCCATTGAACCCCGCAACGAGCCGCAGATGCTCCGGTGGTTCCGCAAGACCTACCTCAGCTATAACCTGCAGCCGCTGCTGCTGAAGCGCTACCAAGAACTGGAGGAGGCGGGGGCCTTCAACAACTGGCTGGGCGAGCGCAGGAGGGGCAACGGCACCTGGACGACGTGAGCCGGCTGATGGAGGCCGTGCACCGCCAGGTACCCCAGCTGCGCTACGCGCGCGCCAAGCGCCGGGGCGTGGAACGGGCGGCGGACGAAGTTGCGCAACGGTAAAGAGATGAAGACGCTTCGGGCCCACGGCTTCACCCGCGCTTTAAGCAGGTGGTGGGCTACCTTGAGCGGAATGAGCCGCTGCCCTTGTTCACAAGCCACTTCTACCTGGACGACTTCGTACAGAGTGAGGACCCCAACCCTTGGCCTCTGCAGCACACGCCCCTGCACGCAATTCCTAAGGACGGCTTCCGCACTCCGCCGAAGGCAAGCAACGGTCAGGGTCCGCCCTCCATCACGGAACGTCTGCACAGCACGGCCGACAGTGCTCAGGCGGCAGCGGACCTCATGGGCAGGGCTTGCAGCCGCGCAGGCCGAGCACGGCCGGCCCAGTGACGCGGAGCCTCCTACGAGGCGGGGCAGCGCCGTAGAAGGTGGAGCGTGGCGCAGCGCAAGCTGTTGAGGAGACGGCGGCCGTGGCTGCGGAGGAGGGTGAGGTTGCCGTTGCCGCCAGCGCGTGGGCCTGGCCGAGGGTGCTGCAGCCCTGGCGCCCACCGCGGGACCCTGAGCGCCTTTGCCTGGAACATCGTACGCACCTATACACTCCTACTCCTTCGGCTGCCGGTACCGGCTGGGCACGGCCCCGCTGCCCTGGATCAACCGGACCGCAAGGCAACATCGTTCGTCACGAGCCACTTCTACTTGGACGACTTCGTACAGTCCAGCGAGGACTCCAACCCCCGGCCCCTGCAGCACACGCCTCTGCAAGCAATTTTCGAGAATGGCTTCGCCGAGGCCACGGACGAGGACGTGCGCCTTGCGCGAGGTACCAAGGCTACGGCGGAACCCGCTTTGTTCAGGACGGCCGACGGCGCTCAGGCGGCGGCGGACCAATCTTGCAGAGCTAAGTACACCAGCACCGCGCTTCAAGAGTGGAATGCGCACAATTTTACAGCAGCAAACCCAACCGGACCCTGCATGCAATAGAACCTGTTCGTTAAGAAGACTCGAGGCCGCGCCTTGGACGGTCCGCTCCATTCATTGCGGAACGTCTGCGCAGCACGGCCAACACGCTTAGACGACCAGCAAACAGGCGCACAAGCAGCAGCAGTGCTGCCGTTGCCAGTTGCAGCCGGCGGGCAGCGTTGGCCATCAGCGATGCAATGGCATTTCAGCCGAAAAATCCTGGTGCAGGCTTGGCGCGGACCTGGTTGGTGCACCGGAGTAGGAGCCCCTGCTTTCGATCGGCTTAACCCTAATCCGAACCATATCCCCGACCTTGATTTCCGGGCGGGTCACCTTGTGCTTGGCCCTGCGCTCGATGTTGCGCAGAGCAATCTCAGGCGCAGAATTGAGTGGAGCAATTCTGTGCTGGCGACAAAAACAGGGTCAACGAGATAGCCTGGAGCGAAAAGGTATACAACAACAGAATTGCCCGATGCAGCACCAGCAGCTTGGACTTAAAACTGCTTACCCGAGCACAGAGTTAAAATGTTCAAGGCGGCGGCTGGAAGGTTGTCTTCTGAACATTGTGTTTAAGCCTACAATCCCGTGCAACATCCGGAGCCGGAACTACACAACGTTTCCGTGGGGCACTTTAACATGGTTTGAGCAGCTTGGTCTGCACGAAATACAGCTTCCGCGACGGCTTCCAAAGGGCGACGCGCTGGTGCTAATCTTAAGAGCATGGCGCACTTCAACCCGCGTATCAAGAATCCGGCCCTCGGAGACCCGGCTGTTCATGCAACGCGTGGCAGGACGGCAGGCAGCTGCGCAGCGTGATGGAGAGGCGTACAAGAGAGTCAGCGCAAGCTCTACAGCGTTCCTCTGCACTGTCAACAAGATTGCGCTATAAAAGCAAGACGCGTGAACCTTACCCGCGGTTTTCAAGTTTGTTTCAATGTTGGTGCACAACAAGCTGCTGCGCTGCCAACGCCACACCGTACTCCAGCTGTGCTACGCGCGGGCAAAGCGCCGGGGCCGACCTTCCAGAGAGAAGCACGCGGTAGCTTGGAAAGTTCTGAATTTCAAAGTGTGCTCAGCTCCGGCGTTCTTAACCACAGGCAGTCGTCGGTCTGCAAACTGTTTTTTTAAGGTTTGCTGCGGCGGCAGCATCTTTTGCCCATGGGTCTGGTGCACCGCGCGGCTTTCTAAAGTTGTTCATCTTGTCAAACCTTCACGGTCTTGTTGTTGCACTTGCGGCCCTTTAGCGGTGCGGTTGCAAGAGTTGTTGAAGCGCTGGCCGAAAGATCTATCCTCTGGACAAAACAGGCTGGACCAGCGGTAGCGGCGTCCGTGTTTCTAACTGCAATTGTTTTTGGGTTTATAAATGAAGTACCGCTGGTCAGTGGAATGCGGCAAACCCTCAAGGTGGCTAAGAAGAAGAAGCTCAGCAAGTTTGGAAAACACTGCACGTTGTGCCGTGCTGTCACGTAGGTGTTGCTGGTTTTCAGCTTGTAGTTTATGCTTTAAAACCTTGCTTGAAATGCAACTTGGGCGCATATCTGGGGGTTAGGTGCAATAGAATTTATTTAAGAAACGCCTTTTAAACAGAGAGACTCTGCAAAGAAGCGGCTTTGTAGAGGAGAGTGCTCTGCAAAGAAGCCTGCTCTGCAGAGAAGCGTGCTTTGCAAAGGAGAGTACTTGCAGAGACGAAGCTTACCAAAGCTGATTCACCAAAGCTAATTTGTTTTTTAGTTGTGTTTTCACAAACAGAAAATATTTCTCTCTCTTTAGAGGGGGGTTGCATTTTAAGCAAGCCAACCTTGAGCTAAGAAAGAAAAAAAAGAAAACAAGGGGTCCCAAAAAAAGGGTTCAAAAAAAAGAGAAAAGGGGTTTCTTTGGCAAAGCTTGACCTTGCTTAAAGTGCAACCTTGAGGAGCGTGCTCTGCAAAGAAGTGTGCTCTGCAAAGGAGAGTGCTCTGCAAGCGTGCTCTGCAGAAGAGCATGCTCAGTGCTCTGCAAAGGAGCGTGCTCTGCACAGGAGAGTGTTTTGAGTGCTCTGCAAAGGAGCGTGCTCTGCAAAGAAGCATGCAGCGCGTAGCTGTAGCCGGAGGCGCCGGTGTCCGCCAACATCTCGTCCGCAAAGCTGTCGCTGAACATTGTGTTGTAGGTGGTCACGTACCGAAGCAGTGGCCCCACTCGCGGGAGAAGGTTGTCCACGTGGCTCTTAAAGCGGAACGTCCAGCTCGGCGTCCCGCTCCAAGTGCTGCAGGCGCAGGCCCCGTGGCCCAGCGCCTCCGGACACTCCACATTGCAGCCTTTCTGCACATGCTGCCTGTGTTCTCCTCGCTCTTCCGTCCGCCTCTGCGTGGCTTCCCACCGTCTGGTATCTGCGTGCTGCCGCTGCTCCTGCTCCCGCTGCGTTGCGGGCTCAGCAGTAAGTATTTTCCCTGCGGTTTCTTCGCTGGGGCCCTAGCTGCCCGTCACATTGACCTTGAAATTGAATGGATGCGGCACGTTCCTCTTGCTGCGGCAAGTTTTGGTATTGTTCTGCAGCGCCTTTCGCCCCTTCCGGCCGTGTGTCGCTTTCCCCGCCTGCGCTCCGTCGTGATGGGCGCCTTGAATCCGCTACCTCGCTTCTCAATCAATCCGCCCCGCCCGTGTGTCCTGTGCGGGCAAGGAGACAATAGTGTGCGCAGGACGCGCGCAAGGGCCAGGCCCGCCAGTGGCACTGGCTGTCCGTGGCCATTCGCAACTCTTCAGATTTCCTCAATAGGTCCCCCGATTGGGCTTTTTGGGGAGGTTGTGCGCCTGCCATTAAAAATCCCCGGACTTTTCTTTCCTCTTTGACCTCGTAGTAAGGCCTTTTTGGGATATTGAGATCAGCTTGTGGGTTCGCACAAACCAGCATGCCATTACCTTTGTTTTACACAAAGGTGGAATTCACCACTCCCGCCTACATGATGATGAACAAAATGCAACTCTTCTTCTTCCTGGAGAACTTGAACTTTGCTGCTTTTCACTGTAGTGCGGATCTTCAGAAACCGCACCGTGGCTTACAAATCCAGATTGCCTACTCGAGGTTGTGGCACTTTGAATTGACTTGCCTCATATGCTTTTTCTGGAACCCACGGCCACTTTGCCGAGACACATAATGTACTCTCACTCTGGGAGTCTCGGGCTCTTGGCCGTGCTGCCGGAGCTGTTGGGTTTCCCGCTGCTCGTGTCGGTACATCGCCGCTTCGTCCAGGCCGCCGGTAATGACCTGGCAGACTTGTAGAAGTAGGCGCGTAGGCCAGGGCTCGAGCTTCCTTGACGGCGGGCTCGAATTTGTCCAGCGCGTGGCCGTCCGGGTCCAACAGGAAGACTGGAGATGAAACGGCGGCGCGCCAAGCCCTTCAGCGAAGACGTCCTGCTTGATGCGGGCCAGGATCTCTTGCTGTGACAGAGTGTCGTTCAGGCGCGTTGGCAGCATGTCGAGGCCTGGCCAGCGTTCCTGCCCCTCACGGGCACATGGGTTAGCTATTCTGTAGACTTGTCCTGGAAGAACAGTTGCGCCGCTTGCGACGGCTCCAGCCACGGTGGTGCGCGGGCGTGCGTCCGCGGCGATGGCCGCGCGGATCTGAGCTTGCTGGCGTGCGAGTGATGCCATGTTCGTGTGTGGGTTTGCCACAAGCGACGGGCAAAAAAATGGTCGGACCGAGCGGGGGAACCGGTCCGACGAGTTTTTGGCTGGTGCGTTGGGAGCCTGTGCTGCGCTTCTTTAGGTCTAGGCGGCCGTGAAGGGACAGGACAGGTCGTCCTCAGCTTTCGGCGCGTGACGCCGGAAACTTCCAGGGACAGGCCCACTTGGGCGGGCGCCACCCAGACCAGCCGGACCCGCACTACCACGCGCATTGTCCTGTTTTCAAGCTCTTCGGGCGTGGCCTTGGCAGGCTGGGAATCCTCGAAAAAGCGCGCTTTTCCGAAATCGATTTTGACTTTCAGGTACTCGGTGCCGCGCTGCGCTTGCTTTAGACATGAGCACAATTTTTCTTTTAGGTCGTAGCCGGTCAGGTACGTGCCGTTGGGCAGGGGTTGGCTCGGAATTTGCCTTTGCACCTCGCCTTCCAGATTTTCGAAGTGGCGCGCTTTGGGTCGCGGGTTTCCGGGTGTGGGGCTGGTTTCCACAAAACGCGCAGGTAGTTTTCCGACATCCAGGTGAGGGGGCCCGTAAAAGTTTTGACGGGCAGGATGGTGCTGCCGTTCGCAAGGCACGCCGCTTTGTCCACGACAATGTTCGCTGGAGTTTGCATTTTGCCGGCGGTTTTGTAGCAGGGGGCGGGCGTTTTCCGTGGTCCGAGCACGGGCGACTGGATGTAGGATGGGCTGAACCCAGGGTCCCCGCAGCGCCCTGGTATAGACCTGACGACGACGACGCCTCAAAGCAAGTAAAAAACATCCAGGTCTCCAAAAAAAACCTCAAAGGCATTTCATGTGCGTTACATGAATATTGGCATGGTATTTGCGTGATTTTGCATGTTTTGCGCTTGTTTTAGGGCATGGATTTTGGAGTGGCTTGCATGTTTACATGTTCTGGCATGATTTTTGATTTGGCGTGATTTTGCATGAGTTTTGCTTGAGTTTTTGGCATGGCCTGCTTGGTTTTCTTGCTGTTGCTTTTGGCATGCATGAGCACGGCAGCATGAACGGGCAACGGAGAAGCAAGGCTTTGATTCCGAAAAGAAAAGGGAGCCGAGCTACCACAATTAAACAAAGCAGCAAGCACACACAAGCCCTGACACAGGGAGGTAGTGAGCAAGCGCCGGGGACCACAGAGGCTTCAGGGTTGTTTAGGGGTTGCAGGTGGTTGGGGCTCCGAGGCGGCCAGGTCTGCAAGTTTGCGTGCCGCAAGGCTTCAGGGAGTTGCAGGTGGGTTGGGGCTCCGAGGCAGCGAGGTTCAGTCGTGTTGCACCGTCCTTGCCAGTGCTTGTAATTTTAGAGTTCCTTGCGCGCCCCCTTCCTGTAATTCTAAAGCGTCCTGTGCCCCTTGCTTGCGCTCAGGTCGCCTTCGCCATCTTCATCTTTGACGAACGCCGGAGACTGCAAAGGTTTCAGGGTTGTCTGTGAGATTGCAGGTGGGTTGGGCTCTGAGGCAGCGAGGTTTTGCCTGCAAGGTTTCGGGGTTTGGGTCAAGTGGGCTCCGAGGCAGTGAGGTTTGGTCTGCGTGCTCAGGAGTGCCCTGCACATTCTAGATGGCCCTGGGCCCTTCTCCGTTTTCCGGACCCCCGGGCCCCTCTCTTACGTTCGGGCTGTAAATGGCGGCTTGCTTTCTGGAATCTTGGCGCGCACGGGTTTAGGGCAGAGGGTTTCAGGGGGGGGAAAGGCTTTGATGTATGGGTTTCGGGGCCCGGGGGCCTACAATCGTGAAATTGGGATGACGGGGGGCCTAGCGTGAATTCGTGAATCTGGGGGCCCGCGGTAACGAGTGAGAAGGCGTGAGTCCGTGAAACTCTGCTGTCTGCTGGCGTGGGCTCGCGCCCGGTGTGAGGGCGTGAGTGCGTGAATCCCTGTTGCTGGTAGTCCCCCGCACAGGTGTGAGGGCGTGAGTCCGTGAAACTTTGCTGGGGTGGGCTCAACTCACGCACTCACGTTCTCACGTTCTCACGCTGGCGCGCCCGAGCCGCATGGATTCAAGATTATTCAAGTATTCAGGGTTTCACGTTCCCAGTCTCATATGTCTGGCCTTCACAGATTCACAGAGAACCCGCGTTCCTGGCAAGCTCGCGCGCACGTTCTGTTCTCTGCTGCCAGAGAGATTTTAGCTACGCACGCTTGTGGATCTCGCTGTCCTGGCAGGCGATATCATGTGTCCTTTGTCAACGCACTCTGCGTGTGGCACCCAGATGCCTCCGGACCAGCAGCCAACCCAAGATGACAGAAGGGAGTCGGGGATCATGGCTTCTTTGATGTCATTCAGTCGCTTCTTGCTCGAGCCTTCTTGAGGACAGCTGTAGGACGAGCGCAGCCGTGGCAAGGACTCCAGCATCGCGCAAGATTGGTCGCGTGCTGGCGCTGCTGGCATTGCTTTGGGCGTGTCAGCCAGGGCCTTAGACAGGCGCGGCTCAGCCAGTGTTAGAGAGGATCCCGAGCAGCTTCAAGCAAGCCGCGCTTTTTGTCCTGCGGGCGTGTGGGCGCGTAAGCCGCCCATTGCACGCGGAGCCGCGAGCAAGGCGGGGGGCCAAAACTGAGAAGAATGTGTTAAGCTCATCCGGACAAACTCAGGCTGATAGCCAACCTGGTGAAGGTGACGACAATGAAGATGACGAGGCAAGAATGGTTTGTCGTTTCGGCGTGGTGACCCTGCTTTTCTGTAAGGTGAACAACCGTGCCGCGGAGCACGATCAGGTTCAAAACTACAACGACATGGAGGTGTCTTCGAGCCTTCCGAGTGTCATCTGTTTTGATCCCTGCCTTGCCCCGCTCGCGTTTTGTTCTTGCAGGTGTTGACATGGATCCGGAACTTCTTCAAAGAAAGCAAGCTGTTGGGCCAGGTAGCGCTGTTGCATGATGTTGGCTTTGCCCATCAAAGCATGCTTTGCTGAGGTGGTCAGTGTGCTGGAAAACACAGGGTCTGATGGCTCGCAACTTCTGGATATGTCAATCACTGAAAAGCTCAATATTCCAATCGGCCCCAAGAGTCGCCTGATAAAGTACCTCGTGAACCTGAAGGCTGCTGCCGCCGCTCGACTGCACGCCTTGCCATTGCTTCCGGGCAGCCGCAGTCTGGGAGCAAGCTGAGGCCATCAGAGATACCAAGCGGAAGCTTGACAATGCAGGCGCTGATAAGGCCCGGGGCTTCGGAGTGAAGCCGGGTGTCCATGGCACGGGGTGCTCCGGCACAGGATCGGATTGCGACGGTCCGCCGCGGCCTTGGAGCTGTGGGAAAGTTAGCCAGATGTGGCGGGGACGGCGCTGGTGCCATGCTGTCGGCGCTTGATTCAATCGTACCCGCATGCATGACAAGAACCTGAATCACGATTCCACACAAGCTCTAATAGCAACAAAAAAGAGCTGTTAGAATCTTGATCACGGCTTCAATCCGTAAGGGAACATGCATCAAGAGACAAAAGAGAACGACCGACAAATGAAAGCGCTCGCTCTTTTTCTTTATAAGGCGTTGCTTGGAAGTTAAGGCTCGGGGGTGCAGGGGGAAAGACAATGCGTGTCCTTTTCCCCGTGTCTGCACCCCCTTGCGGAGCCTTCTCAAATGCCCCCCGCGGTCAACAGAGCGTGTTCGACCAAGCGCCAAGTGTATTACCTGTGAGGCGTTAAACATTTGAAGGCATTGGTTGCCGTAGGCTGCTCTGCGGGCAACCTACTGGTGTCTCTTGAAAGGAGACGCTCGCCCACGTTGTGCTACCAGCTAGAACATCTGAAGGACAATCAGGCCAGGCTGTTCATTGAAGTTGTCTCCATGGCACGGGGGGCTCCGGCGCAGGATCGGTGCGATGGTCCGCCGCGGCCTTGGGGCTAGTTAGCCAGATGTGGCGGGGACGGCGCTGGCAGGTGCCATGCTGTCGGCGCTTGTCGATTTGAACGCCAAAGAAGACCACGCTCGCCCACGTTGTGCTACGGGGGCCTCTGCAGTTCCTGTTTGACTTTCTTTTGGCAACCCAGAAAGCTGAGGCCATCGACGTAATCAAGAAGCAGCTAGAAAATCTGAAGGACGATCAGGCCAGGCTGTTCATTGAAGTTGTCTCCATGGCACGGGGTGCTCCGGCGCAGGATCGGATTGCGATGGTCCGCCGCGGCCTTGGAGCTGTGGGAAAGTTAGCCAGATGTGGCGGGGACGGTGCTGGCAGGTGCCATGCTGTCGGCGCTTGTCGATTTGAACGCCAAAGACGCCCACGTTGTGCTACGGGGGCCTCTGCAGTTCCTGTTTGACTTTCTTTTGGCAACCCAGAAAGCTGAGGCCATCGACGTAATCAAGAAGCAGCTAGAAAATCTGAAGGACGATCAGGCCAGGCTGTTCATTGAAGTTGTCTCCATGGCACGGGGTGCTCCGGCACAGGATCGGATTGCGATGGCCCGCCGCGGCCTTGGAGCTGTGGGAAAGTTAGCCAGATGTGGCGGGGACGGCGCTGGCAGGTGCCATGCTGTCGGCGCTTGTCGATTTGAACGCCAAAGAAGACCTCTTGAAAGGAGACGCTCGCCCACGTTGTGCTACGGGGGCCTCTGCAGTTCCTGTTTGACTTTCTTTTGGCAACCCAGAAAGCTGAGGCCATCGACGTGTTCATTGAAGTTGTCTCCATGGCACGGGGTGCTCCGGCACAGGATCGGATTGCGATGGTCCGCCGCGGGCTAGTCACGCTTCTTTTAACGCCCAGTTTTGCGTTCAGTGTTACGTCAGTTGGCATGTTTCATGGCAGCCCGTGCGCTGAAAGGCGCTGACCTTTGCAGACCTCGTGAACGACAGCAGCTATCCAGAGTTCAAATACCAGCATGTTTGGGTGTACAGGCTCCTAACAGACATACCAAAATGTGGGTACATTGAAGATGCGCAGCTCTTGAAAAGCACAGTCGCCGGCGAAGTGGTGGATGTGGCAATCGGCAAGAGGAAGGGCAAGCGCTGTATTCCCGTCTTCTATGGTGAAAGTGGCAGCGGGAAGACCCTGCAGTCTCAGCTTGCGCCAGCTCTGAAGTTACGCAATAATTCATGCATAGTTCGCGTCTTCAGCAAGACTATTGACGATGACGACCCAATCCTCGACAACATCAGGAGACTACACCAGCAACAGGAAATTGACAATCGCAATAACTTGTGTAAGACTTGGAATCTCAGCGTGCTCTTCGCGCAGATCAAGGGTGCTTTTTGGCAACATGAGAAGGTGGTTGAAGCATGGTTTGGCAATTCAAGCCGGAACGAACAAGACCTTGGCACCATCGTGTTTGTCATTGATGAGATTAGCAAGTGCATAGAACTGGCTCGTGGCATCGCCTCAGTACAAGATGAGATCTACTTGGAGCTAGAAAGGTATTGCACATCTGCTCAGCTTGTCATGGCCGGAACGGCTGCTGCGTACATTCTGGGCACTCCAGGTAAACTCAGTTCTGATCCATTGACGCACGTTGGCGTTGTCCAGGGCACGACATATCTCGACAGCCTGGTGACACACGAGTTACAAAAGGACACGGGCGTGAGCTTGAAGGACTTGCAAGTCGCATCCCTGCGCCCATACCTCAGCAATGCCCGAACGGCATGGTTCATGATTGAAATGCGCCATTTCACGTGGGCACCAAAGGAGGTCAGCCCCAAGAGCGCAGGCTCAATGTGGAAGCGCTACCCAGCAGCCACGGGCTGCTACGTGCCCTTGATGCACAGAGCAACGAACGGCTTGCAGCGATTGAAGACTGCTAAAGAACGCGAGGACATTGCCAACCGGGCGCTCAAACTTTTAATGCACGCCGACCTTCTGACACCAGACATGATGCCGACGCTTCAAGAAGCTGTAGAGTGTGTAAGCCTCGGGCTGTGCAACGTTTCAAACTATAGCCAAGCCCAAGGTATCCTTGAACAAGATCGGCAAAGCAAGACGTATCGGGATCACCTGATTTCCAGTCTTCACCCGCTTTGGCGCACATGCTGTTGGCAGCTTTCGATGTGCCCGAGGTAGTCCCGCAGGACGGGGATTCGCTGGAGGCGGTCATAATGGAGGCGGAAAGGCGCTTCTCAGAGGTGCTGACGGGCCGGAAGGCCATCGCTTTGACTCTACCACATGCGATGCCTCCGCAGTTGAACCAGCTGAACATGCCAGGCGTGCCGCGAGAACAGTTTCAGGAGGTTCTGGCAGCTTTGAATGCCAGCCAGACGGTGGTGCTGCGCAATGGGCCCAGTGCTCAAGGTGCTGACATTATCTTGCTTCGGAGGAGGCATGGAAGCAATATGCCCTTGGTTCGCCTGATACAGGCGAAGAACAAAAAGAAGAAAGAAGATATGCTTCAAGTTATTTCAACACTGGGAGTCACATGCAGCGCTACAGCCAGGCGTGGTGCCTTTTCTCGAGCTGAAGAAGTTCTTGGATGGCTGTGCCTACTTGTGTCAGAGCAAGCTGGCCCCGATGCGTTCAGCCTTGGGAAGTTCAGTCAGCCCAGGACTGCTGTTAACGTGAGCGTCGAACTGGTGCTTCTGGAGAGCATCCCTCGCAACGAGACTCTTCCTACTTTGCGTCAACCAAAGTTTTTGCAACAGACTCCTACGTTCCTGCTGAGGAGCTTGCAACATTTGGCTCCGTTTCCTACACATATAGCGCACCCCAATAGCAACTATGTTGCGCAAAAGAAGTGGGCAAGGAGGAAGAGGTCGGGAAAGCCGCCGGCAAAGAAAATATCAGCAAGCAAACGATAGAGGACAGTGCTGTCGCTCTTGCATGGAGCATCATTCGAAAAGCCGCGTCCTATTGCTGGTGTGGCATTTGAGTAAATAATCTTGGCCATCACTCAAGAGCTTGCATGTTGCCTTGTTCCTCAGAGCATGCGCTGGTTCGGAACTGACGGCTGCGTGATTTCCACTGAGGTCCCAGCGGGATGCTGTCATCCAGGATGTGGTGCGACGCAGCAGCCAATAGTTGCAGGCATGAGTTGCAGCTGTTGCCCCTGTTGGGAGGAGATGCTCTAGAAAGTGTCAACAGATCATTTTTGGGCATGCGACCAAAATGCTTGGTTGAGGCTGCTGAGCCACCAGCAATGGTTCTCGGCATGGAATGCACATATAGCCGTTTTCCCTAATTTCCAGAAAATGGCCATTTCGCGGATGTATGACAATTGGAAATGTCTCGAGAGACCGCAGCGACGCATTTGCGATCGAGCGGTTAGATTGCGACGACGGGCCCTGAGAGCTTTAAGAAATGAGGACAACATGTGAGCCTTGCCGAGGTCGCGCAGAAATGCAATTAAAAAGCCTTCAGCAAGAGAGAGAGGTTGCAGTTGCCATGCAAGGGGATGTGTTTGGGGAGTTCACTTCCTGCGTGGGGAACGGTTTTTGAGTTGGTAACTTGCCAAGGAGTTTTCTCTGCGTAGCCGAGCTGAGGCTATGAGCCTTAGCACCTTGCATCACTCGCAAGGGGAGACTTTTGCATCATACAGAGTATCTGCTCTGCGATGGGAACATCAACAAAGGTTGTTTCTGGAGTTGCAAGGGACCAAGAGTCTGTTCGGCTTGCATGAAAATGAGTTTTCTGAGCATGCTGAGTTCCAAGGGCAAATGAGGTTGATGATGGCCAGGTCTTTTAGCGTGGGTACCAAACCTTCTGATGCTGATAGTGAACTGAAGTGTAACCGATGCGGCAAGAAGGGCCACCAGGTCAGTCAGTCCACAACGAACCTTGAAAGGTTAAGTGGTTTCTGCGGAAAAAATGCATTTTAGAGCCATTCTCGAAGGTCATTAGCTGCGTGATTTTGTGCATGAGTGATTGGTTTGCATGTCCAGCATACACGTGAACATGCCTCATTGACAGCTGCCGCTCGGGCCTTGCTGAGGCCGGAGGGGAATATGGTTGTGGTGTCACGGGAGTGGGCAAGGCAGGTCTCTGGGTGGAGTTGGTTTGGCAGATCCATGGTCTACTGGAAGTCAGCCAGATCCATGGGCAAGGTACGTCGTGTGCGCGCTGGGGCGGGGAACCCGGGGAAGACAAGGACGTCTTTAGCCGAAGAGCTTCCCTTTCTTACCTCCACGTCCTTTTCCTGTGCCTTTAGGCATAGGCGACCCCTTTGAGGAATTGGAATTGCTCCCTTGCTGCCAGAACCTTTAGAATCTGACCCCTTTGATGACTGCATCTTTCTGCTGCTTAGAGCAATTCAATGAGATGCTCTCCTTCTCAGTACACGTTCTTGCAGTCAGCTCATTGGCACCAGCTTCCAAAACATTCCCGACTTTGCAAAACCACTGCAACACCTTTGCGTGCAAGATTCCGGAATCTCTGAAACCAGCTCGGTATCCCAAAACTGCAGGCAATGACGAGATGATATACATATCGCTCCCAGCCCAACAAGCAGTTCCACACCACTCATTTAGAAACTGACAGCTCAGAGGCACAGCTTTTCACATGTAGGGGCTCATGTTAGTGCGCCATGTCCTCCATCCAGTAACTCTTCAATTGGAAGCGGTTGCGCGAATGTAAGATTACCGGCAGCACCAGGCTTGTCCATGTTGTCGACAGTTCCCAACCAAGAATGTTGCAGTCAGGTTGCTGGACAGAGCGAAGACAATGTTGTGGGCAGACAGCTGCTTAACCGCATGAATCCGCAAGTGGGTATGAATACTTACATTCATGAGCTCGTTGCGTGGGCGAAGCATTGAGCTTGGCAAGGAGATTGCTCAGGCTGCTCGTTGGCCACCTCAGATTGCGTGGAATGCGCTGTCTAGAAGTCAGCAGGCCTGAGGGGTTAGATTGTTCAGCGTGTTGAAAGCGGCGTTCGCGAATCATGGACGAATTACGCTTATGATCCAGAGTTTTGGCGAGGGACGTGACATTGTTGCAGTTGCCATGCAAGGGGATGTGTTTGGGAATTCACTTTCCTACATGGGGAACGGTTTTGAGTTGATGAGACAACTTGCCAAGGAGTTTTCTCTGCGTAGCCGAGCTGAGGCTATGAGTCTTAGAGCTATGCTTATGGCTAGAACATTCCAGGCACAAACATCTTCGGCTCCTGTTGCTGATACTGTTCGGCAGATTGAGGTTGCAGTTGCCCGATTTATGCGGTTGTTGTCTACTCTTGACCAAAGAGATGCTGCAGGATTAGCTTTGACTGATAGTGATCATCTTACGCTTTTGATCAAGTCTTTGCCAGAGACCGCGAACGCATATACCTTGCATCACTCGCAAGGGGAGACTTATGCATCATACAGAGCGTCTGCTCTGCGATGGGAACATCAACAGAGGTTGTTTCTGAAGTTGCAAGGGACCAAGAGTCTGTTCGGCTTGCATGAAAATGAGTTTTCTGAGCATGCTGAGTTGCTAAGGGCAAATGAAGTTGATGATGGCCAGGTCTTTAGTGCGGGTACCAAACCTTCTGATGCTAATGGTGAATTGAAGTGTAACCGATGCGGCAAGAAGGGCCACCAGGTGAGTCAGTGCACAACGAACCTTGAAAAGGTTAAGTGCTTTTAAATGCGGAGACATGGGTCACATCTCATTGAATTGCTCTAAGCAGCAGAAACTCTCTCTTTAGAGGGAGTTAGGCTCCTGACACTCGTCCGTCCAGGAAACGACCTCGTCCTGCGAAGGATTCGAAATCTAAAACACTGCGTGCAGGCGTGTGGCTGCAACATAACGACCCCGAGATACGCGCCGCAATTTGCCTCCAGGTTGCATTTCAAGCAATGTCAAGCCTTGCCAAAGGAAACCCCTTTTCCCTTTTTTTCTGGACCCCTTTTTTGGGGACCCCTTTTTTCTTTTTTTTTGGTTTTTTCTTAGCCCTGCAAACCTTGGCTTGCTTGAAATGCAACCTGGAGCCAAATTGCAAGCATATCTCGGGGTCGTTATGTTGCAGCCACACGCCTGCACGCAGTGTTTTGGATTTCGAATCCTTCGCAGGACGAGGTCGTTTCCTGGACGGACGAGTGTCAGGAGCCTACCAGGTGGAATAGAATCCGTTTGGGAAACTCCCTCTAAAGAGAGAGATATTTGACTTCGCGCCCGAAGCTGACTCGTCTCCATCCCCGCAAAGAAGCGTGCTCTGCAAAGGAGAGTGCTCTGCAAAGAAGTGTGCTCTGCAAAGGAGCGCGCTCTGCAAAGGAGAGTTCTGCAAAGGAGAGTGCTCTGCAAAGGAGAGCGCTCTGCAAAGGAGAGTGCTCTGCAAAGGAGAGGGCTCTGCAAAGGAGAGTGCTCTGCAAAGGAGAGTGCTCTGCAAAGGAGAGTGCTCTGCAAAGGAGAGGGCTCTGCAAAGAAGCGTGCTCTGCAAAGAAGCGTGCTCTGCAAAGGAGAGTGCTCTGCAAAGGAGAGTGCTCTGCAAAGGATACCGAGCGCGCCACATCACTGCCCGGCATCGGAGCCACGCCAGCCCGCCGAGTCATACGAATCACGAGGATACTAGGCCCAACGTGGAGCTTCGATACCCAGCGCGCCACATCCCTGCCCGGCATCGTACGGATCATACGGATCATACGGTCATACGGTCATACGGCTTGGCGCTGCGCCACCCTGCCGCGCCACCTGCCCGGCATCGGAGCCTCCAGCCTGCTGAGCCCACTCCACCCAAGGTCGGAATTCCGACTTCGCTCTCCCACCAAGGTCGGGATTCTTCCCAGGAAAAAAAATCCAGTCCTCTCCTGAGTCCTCCTGTGGGAGGACTGTAGCATGCTTTTATTTGTGCGATGAAACTATGCACGCCATGCATAGTTTCTGCGCTAGGCTATAGGTATCATGACCTGGACCATGAAGTGAAGGATGCTTTCCTTCACTTCGTGAAGGTTTCCTTCACTTCGTGTCCTGGACCATGAAGTGACTGTTTTCACTCACTTCATGTCCTGGTTGCTACCGAGGACGGCCTCGAGGCGAAATTTTCGGTGAACTCCCGAAATTTTCGGTGATTTGTCCCGAGCGTCGTGCGCAGGTACCGCGATTGACCGGCGCCATCGGTCAAATCATTGTGTGGGTGACACGTACTTGCGGATGCGGGCCTGGTGCGGGCCTGGTGCGGGCCTGGTGCGGGCCTGGCGCGGGCCTGGTGCGGGCCTGGCGCGGGCCGGTCTCGCTTTCAGCACGGGATGTCTCACGAAGTGACCGGCGCCACCGGTCACTTCACATACTGGCGGAAGCTTCTAACGGCCGGAGTTTGGCCGACGCCTTAGCCACTGGACTAAGGCGTCGGCGAAAACATATGTAAACATGTTTGAAGGGCCTGTCACGGGCAACATCCCGCAGCCCCCCAGAAAAAGAAAGCAGACAACAACAGCAACAGTTTCACACCCAACCCCGCAATTGCCGGCGCTGTCCAGCTTTGAGGCCAGCTCTGCGGTGACCCGGTCGTCCAGGGACTGGGTGGCCGCTGCGTTGTTGCCGTAGGCTGCCGTGTTCACCGCCAGGTCAGCCACTTGCGTGTGGGTGTCAGAGCGAGGGGGCGGGGGGCGAGTCAGCTTCCGGGGGTGCGAAGGGGGAATGGGGGCGAGTCAGCTTTGGAGTTGTGTGTGATGTTGTCGTCTTCTTCTTTTGGGGGGAATGGTGTGAGAAATTGGAAGCTGACTAACGCCACTTGACGACAATGTCAAGTGTACCTTGAATCCCTGAGAAATCTACCATGTGTAACTTTTGTGTGTCGTAAAAGGAGAAAACAACATCATTGCCAGAATGTCCAATGTTTCTTGAAACCCATAAACAACTCAAACTTTGGTTGATCCTGCCAGTAGTCATATGCTCATATGCTTGTCTCAAAGACGGTCATCAACACTTGGCCACATCCAGTGTGGACACGAGGGTCGACTTGGCATGTGTACAATTTCTTTTGCCGCCTGCAGTTGCACCGTCGTTGCCTCGCTTCCCCTCGCGCCAACGATGTCTGCCCCTGCGGGCGCTTTGACTGCGCACGAGCGCCTGCTCGCCGCCGTGAGCGCGGCTGACGCACTGCCGAGAGGCACCGCCTTTGAGAAGGTGAAGGGGCCAGGGATCGGCTCCGGGGGGAACTCTCCTCATGCAGCGCATGGACGGAGACGAGCTGGTGGAAAGCGCAACGGCCTGCGCGCGCCGGCTCAACCAACGCCTGAGCCGGATGAGGAAGCTCGGCATGGATGCCACGACTAAGCCCGCTCTTGCAGAGGCGCCCGCTGAGCCCGCTCTTGCAGAGGCGCCCATCAAAAGTGAGCCCACTCTTGCCGAGGCGATCATGTGTGAGCCCGCTCCTGCCGAGGCGCCTGAGGCGCCCGCTGAGCCCGCTCCTGCCATGAGCAGTGCGCCTCTTCGCGCCATCCAGAGTCTCTGGCATACGCTGGCCACAGAGCAAACGCCGGGCAATATCGAGATGTAATAAGCAGTGTTGACCTACATGTCGAGGATCTCCGGGTCATCCGGCAGGAACTGCGAAAGTTTCACAAGTTCATGGAGTCTCATTACAAACAATTTTTCGGTCCTTGCATTCTCCGCGTCTCGGTGATGTTTTGCCTCACTAATTTGTTGGCCGAAGTGCAAGCGAGGCTCGCTTGCCCGCGGCAAGAAGCGCAAGGCGGACGAGCCTGCAGCGTAGCTTTTCAGGCGAACACGTGGCACAAAGAAAAAAGATCGTGATTGCGTCGTTTGGCAACGAGTATCCCAAACCCTAACCCAGGGACATTTGCACGGTTTTGCGCTACAAAATGCTATTAGTCCAGGGCCTACATAAATGTAGACCCTAGACTAATAGCTTTTGCACGGTTTGCACGGTTTGCCCATGCCAGTATCGCTGGTTTGCCTCCAAGCCCGGGTGGCGGACACCACGCTGGTCATCAGCCACAGCAAGCGCATGGCCGTCAACGCAGCGGCGAACCGGGCCCTGGCGCCCCAAACCTCAAAGCTGCTCCAATTGGAAGTCATCCACATAGATTTGGGTTGTTACGAATCGGTAACGACCAATGGTTGTGATAAATTTGTAACAACACAAAACAGCCCGCAGAGCATGAGGGTGTGGCCGGTCGGGGCCGGCAGAAAGATACCAAGGGGGTCTTTGTGGCCGTGGCGGAAGTGGAGCCGGACGGAGCGAGGCTGGACAACGGCATGCGGCTGAAGAACCAGGAGCTGGTGCGGGCCACCCGGCCGAGCGCAGGGCAGTGAGGACGCAGCCGCGCAGGACGTCCGGTCCGCCAACAACATGAATGACGCCACTCAGCCCCAGCACTTCACGCTGCGCTCCGGCAGCAGCACTTCAGGCAGCCCCGCAAGCAGCCGCGCCTCCTCACAGTCTGGCTTCAGTCCAGGCGCAGACCAATCACACGCCCCGCCCCTCTCCTGGGGCCTGAACCCAGTGACTCTGCCTCAGTCCCAGCCGAACTCTCCACAACCGCGTCCGCCTGGACCTGGAGAGCTGTACGTGGGCGCCTCAAGGGTGACAAGCTCCAAGCTCTAAGGGCTCCAGCATGAGGTGGCGCACCTCAAAGAGCACGCCCACTGCCTGCCCATCAGCCACACGTGCCGGCCCACAAGACACGTGGTTGCCGGCCGGGTCCCAGAAGAGGCAGCGCTCCAGGTCAATCTTGCACTTGACGCGCTTGCCCTTGGCGCTCACCTTGACGGCGCGCTGCAGCTGGAAAGGGCTTCTGGAAGATGATCATGTTGTCAATGACGCCCTGCTCCACCTCCCAGGTCGGTGTTGGTCGCAAAGCATACTCCGACCCTCTTGGCCCCGTCGTCCTGGAAGTTGCCGGGCTCCCACAGCACCTCCACGTTAACCTTGCACACCAGCGCGCCCTGATGGGAGTCCTCTATGGACATGAATTTCCCCCCCTTGGCATTGGTCTGAACGTCCAGCCCGAGTGCAAGCTTCATGGTTGCAAAGTTCGGCTTTTTATCTCGTGGAGAAAAAAAATCCGGTCCGATGAACGCGCGAGCTTTCATTGTCGCACTGGCGGTGATCTTGCTCTTTAAAAATGCCAAGACTCCTGGAGCTTTTCTGCGGCACTACGCGGGCTCCCGGCTGGCAGCCTGGATCAGCTCCAACTTCGCCACTGCCACGTATAATTCTGAACGATCTGGAGCTGCAGCAGCAGTTCCCAGACGCTGTGGACTACCCCGCCGGCCGCCTCTCCGAGCAAGCCCTTCAGCATCGACCACACGCTAGGCCCCAGCTTCGTCTCCGGCGGGCAGCAGGTTCGTACGCATGAATTGCCAACGAGGTCTACCTGCGCTGCCCCCAGCTGGCCAACGCCAGCCGCGTGCTGGGCAATCTGGGGGACGACATCCTGTCCAAGATAACGCTGAAGAGCGGCGTGGGCACCATCGTGGAGACCGGCTCCGACGACGGGCACTTCATGGCCGTTAGGGGCCCCATCACCCTGAGACACCTGCGCTTCCGGCTGACAGACCTGGAAGGCCAAGTCGTCCGACTGAGGGGCTCGTCCTTATCCTTCGTGCTGTTTTTGGATCACGTCTAATCCCCCGAAGGTCTTTTAAAAAAATATTTTCTATTAAAAAAACCGATGAAGCAAGCGCAACCGGCGCCAAGGCCCAAAGGCAGGCCCCCGAGCAGCAAGAACAAGCCCAAGCCGCCCGAGCTGCCCCTGCCAAAGAGCAAAAAAATGATCCCCGACCTGCCCACGGAGCCAGCGTATGAAATAGACTTTTTTTTTTTTTTGCAGCGGCTCTTTTCGACAAAGCTCCGCGCAGCACTATGGCCACGGTAACCTGACCAAAGCGCAAAGTCGATCCGCCTTCCCAGCGGAGAGACATCAAAAGGAGGGGGGGAGACGTCCCCAACCCACCCCAACCTCCACACGAAAAAGCTCAACACGGCGGGCCAGCGGCTCAAAGGAGAGGAGCACGCGGCACAGCGCCGGCAAGACTCATGCACTTCTTGCGTTTCTTAAACTGCCACTTCCTCTGCGGCGTCGGAAGGTCAGGTTCATCAAATGTAACGTCAGTGTACTGAAAAGGTCCACTCGGCATCTCCATAGGCTTACCGGCAAGATCACCATCAAGTTTAGAGCAGTAGTTGATGACCCAGTTGACAGTCTCAGAAGCACGATCAATCTCAGGACGAGATACAAAGGTGCCACATTGTCTCAAGGGGTAGAAAATCTTCCTCTCCTTGAGGAGAGACTGTTTGGTATCGGGCAGACTCCAGTTCCTAGTAACATCGTTCAACTGCTGCATGATCGTGGCAAGGGTCGTATATTGTTGCGATGCAGCTTTTGCAGAGCAGGGCAACATCTGAGTCTCCGCCGAATCATAATCCCTGAACGATGTCAGCGTCGCCTTTCGATTGAAATGAAACACGACTGGGAGGCGCATGCCGGAAAACAGGTAAAAGTTGGCGAGAAGCTCAAGGTAGGTGATCCCCACATCATCCCGTTGTGTGTTCCCCTGTTGTGGCCAACGAATCGTGTGCATCCAATGCCATACCGCCCGTGCGATTTTCTGCCCCGCCGGGATCGCTCGGAAAAGATCATCCTCCGGTGTAAAAAAGGGATGAAGAAAGAGTCAACAACCTTCCAGTCGCCAAGCATCTTCTGCATCTGTTTGAAACGACTCACAGCAGCCTGAGAAGAACCTGAAACAGTGTCAGCGGCCCCTTCAATCATGGCCTCCTCCGGAGTGACCCTCCTCCAGCTGACTGACCATTTGTCAAGCTCGACGAAATACGCAAAAACCTTAGTGGGTCTGGCTATCCAGCCCCCAAATTCTTGCCGCACCTCTTGTACAGCAACGTGCATCTCGGCCGAGTCATTGACCAGGGCAGCCCCCGCAAGCTTGTCAGCCGTAGCATTCCCAATGATGCGCCACGCATCAACCGGGCATGAGGCTTCACTAATTTCGCGGTGGGCTTTAACCCACGTCCAAGTGACCCGGCCCGCCGGCCAGTTCGAAAACAAATGCAAAAGGAGATCGAAATTGTGGGCTCTCTTGCCCTGCAGACATTCTGATTGTACCGCATTCCACACAATATCAAGACAGGTACAAACGTACCGAGAGTCGGTGTGGATGCGGATATGGCCTTTGTAATCAAGATCCTGAACAGAATTAAAAATGGCAACAATGCAAGACAACTCTCCTCTGTCTATCGTCTGATGCCCATGCACAAAGCCACACCCCGAGCAAAGAAAACGCTCGTAAAAAGGAACATCAGGGCGGTCCAAAGTGAACTGTCGACCAATCTCTTCATCAGTGACATCAATGGCTTGCACAACGGCCCAAGAAGCTCTGCGGCAAAGCGGGATAGTGGGATCTGTACAAGATCCATCCGTGAAAAAGACAAGTTCCTCACACGCCGGGACACCAATATGAATAGTGCGCCTACCCTGTTGGTCTCCCAACATCTTCTGAAGGACATACCCGCCAGCAGAGACAGGGGGCATAGGGAAAATTCTGAAAGCCTGATTGTCTTCAAGGAAACGTACCGCTTCTCCGTGCCCCCTTCTGACATGTTCAGCTTCGGGGCACTCACACAGAGCATGACGCACTGTGGCAGTGCCGCCGCACTTGTCACATATCTCCACACCTTCGATCGGCTCGCGAAAAAGGGCACGTGCTGCACCACTCAAAAAAGCGTTGGTAATCCGTGTGGCAAGAAAAGCAAAATCATTATCCTCGAATTTGTCCAGCACCTTGAGAGTAATGTCCCGGTCCCACGGCAAAGAGGGGGTGCCTCTACGATGCTTAGATTTTTGCCAAACCTGCACCGACCACCACTGGACCAAAGTCCTCTTGATCTCCTTGCGCGAGCAGGCGGTAATAGAGATCTTAGGTAACCAAGGAGGCCCATGCAAAGTCCCCTGCGTGTCCAACTCCCATCCAAGTTGATGAAGGTACATGCTGCAAGCACTGACAGGGCCATAACTCCTTGTGTAAGGCCGATCATTGAGAAGCCTCAAAAAGAAAAGGACTTTCTCCGGCAAGAAATCAAAAACCGCCCGAATGAGGCACAGGAGATTAACCATGATGTAAAGCAGGTCCTGAAGCTCTTTCAAAAGATAGTGGCATGCAACCCAGGTCGAGGCCTGTTTCCATGGACCACAGCATTGACACCAGCCCGCCTGAGCTCCTTCATTTTGCTGATCGAAACATACTGGGTCTCAGCACTATAAAGAGCAAGGGGCCAAATGCACCTCTGGACCATTGCAGCTCGCGAGCGAACAGTACCAGCAGCCGCCCGGATCCGCTTGCTTCGTTCGACACCTTTAGAGATACGTTTATGCAGAGCTGCAGGAGCAGGTTTCTTCCCATAAATGCGCATCACACCCAACTCAGACGCCGATTGCACAAGGGGAACTTCAGCAGCGTAGTGATCCTGCAAAGTTTCCGAGCTGATCCAAAAGTCCTTCATCCTCTGGGTTGTTCCCCAACACCAAGACTTGTTCCAATCAATGGTCAACGAAAAAGCCTCGGCAAAGATCACCGTGGAATCCAAAGCATTGGCAAGAGGTGCCGTATGGTCACTGTGATAAGCCCAATTATCCACATAAACGAAGGCAGCAACATGCACCGCCTCCATGCACTTGACATACAAGTAACTCAGGCAGGTCATTGCAGCGACACTCATCGCATCTCCTTCGCGGATCCCGGTCCCCGAAGAGATGTACGGCCCCAGAGTCCCTTTGAAAGCCAGGCTTCTCCTCATCCCACCAAGCGAGTCAATCCAAAAATCCACATCTCTCGCACTGATCCCCATCTTCTTCATCAGTGCGGCAAGGGGCGCACGAGGAATAGTATTGAAAGCCCGGGCCAAATCGAGCGAGAAGCCGCCCATGTCGGTCCCCTCGATGAGAGAGAGCTCAACATCAAACTGTTGCAACCACGTAAAAACCTTAATATCCCTGCCAGGTACACCACCGCATACCGAAGCGGGAATCTTCGATGCCCACGCAGACATAGTGAAAAAGGCAGCAAACTTGGAATGAATACGGATCAAACATCCGAGAACTGTAATCGGCCTGAAATCACCGATGTCAAGCGATTCAAATTTCTTCGGAATTAAAATAGTACGCGCGTCCATCATGCGAGTGGGAAAATGACCAAACTGTCTGACACCATCAAAAAGTTGCATGAGATCCCCAAGTGCAGTGTCGGGCAACTTTTTGAATTCTTCGTACCTCCACCCGTCCGTACCAGCAGAAGAACCGTTCTTCGCAAGTTCCAGAATATGCCGCCAGGAAGCCATGGAACCCCAAGGAATATCAACATCGTCCAGGAAGACGTCCATCCCGTTGACAATCTCGAGCGCCTCGTCCCACCTATGCGGATGAGAGTCACCCTCCCGGAGCCAGTACGGCGTCCAATAGTTCTCGAAAAGCATATGCAATTCGTCAGCAGATGTAGCCGATCTGACTTGGCTTAGAGTTCCACTGGCAGGCAACTTGTGTTCCGAAGATATCTCGATTCTCAAGCCACAGACCTGAAGGATACGAATCTCACAACCACCATATTGCGCAGGTCGCCCAGCCCAGAAGGCCCTTGTATCGCTGCAGAGAAGCCAGGGTTGGCCCTTATTGCATCTGAGAAGAGTAGCACTAGCACTTTGGACGTCCTGGGCCCAGTTAAGGGGAGGCGGGCACTCACCCTTAACCACACCGCACTGTGTCTTCAAATGACCTGCCTTCGCATCACGTTTTAGCCTCTTCGCTTTAGCATCTCGTCGAGCCGCAATTTCCCGCTTGCAGAAAGCATCAGAATCGAATCTGTTGTATTGCAAGAGATCGTGCAAAGTGTCAAGGTCAGGTAATTCGCATGGGACAGCGACACAGTCGGTATCTTTGAGAATCCAGTTAATCCAACTTGCTCCATACCCTTTGGCGGTCTTGATGGCATACCATTCCTGAAGCCATTGTGCAAGAAGCTCATCCGGCACACGATCCTCTTCAACGCAGCTTGCATGGAACGGAACAGTCCAAGTGTCTGGCGGACTCTCTGTGCAGAGCGAAGGCTGGTAGTCTCACAGGGGTTGTAGCCCCCCTTCCAGTCAGTTTTTCCCGCCAGAAGCCGACATTGCTGCTTTGTGTCATCCCAAGAGCATCTTCCTCGTTCGCTCGGATGCAAACCACCCTGCTCCAGGGGACCATCACATTGAAGAGCCCGATTGACAGCAGCTTCGACTCGAGTAGACCATTGCCGGAACGAAGTATGTCTTGTTCCGTCGTGCGAGGGTTAAGGCCTTCCTGAAACCTGGAGGTAGGACTGTTCAAGGGTACCCTGATCCAGTTCTTTGTGAGCCCATGAGCACGGCACTTTCCATCGTTTCCAGGTGTTGACAGCTTGAGTGATGTCAAAAGTGACAAAAAGCGGTGAATGAACATCAATCTTGTACAAAGGATCCACCTGCACATCCTTAATAAAGGGAATCAGCATCGGGTGGACCAGCATAGAATCATTATAGGTAACATCCTTGCAGGTCGCGGGGGGCTTTTTACTCAAAGTCTTACCACACCAGTCGAATATTTCGATAAAGCCCAAGTGCAGAACAGGACACACAGTGGCAATACCTTGCGGTGGTTCGTTGAAATCCCCCACCACCAAGCTCGGCAAAGGAGAAGAAGAGATAATATCAAAAGCGTCGGAGGATCTCCTGATTAGCAGAGGATCCTTTGGAAGAAGGTACCCCGTAAATGGTGACAAGAATCACATCGAAATGCCCAAGTCTGATAATGCCAGCACTCAAACGCCCTGTGGAATAGGAGGACAGGTTCTCATTAATAGAGTAGGGTCGAGCGGGTAATTTGGAGAATAGCGCACACCCAGCGTTAATGCCACGGTAATCAGATGAACAGTGAGCGTGAATAGCCTTAGTCTCCACCGGATGTCCGAAAATAGCACTCACTCCAGCCTTCCTGCACTGTCCCTGGATAACTCTAATAGAATGTGGAGTAGCACAGGTTTCCGAAAGGCAAACAACATGGGCAGGCAGGTTGAAAACATGATCCATCTTGTTTAAAATGGACCCCACATTGGTGACACAAATCCGCAAGTCCATCAGCACACCCAGGCCCAGGGTTTTTTGCCTCTCCGATGCGAAGTGCGTTAAAAGGGTCCCATACCAAGCGCCGACCAGTTGACATCTTCGTCCAAGGTCGCCCCATGAGGCCTAAAGTCGTCAAGCAAACCAGTTCGGTGGCTCCCGGCCCCTACGCCTTCTGCAAGCAAGAGGGAAAGCGTCTCAGGGCAAAAGATTCTCACAGGAAAGCTGTGAGCTGACGAACGGACATGCGTGATGCGACGCAAGAGCCGCCCAAGTCGTATGTTTCTTGCGGATCATATTTTTCAAGCGGATGGATGTGTTTTTGCAGAGCAGCAGATATGCTTGTTGCGGTGTGCTTTTTTTTTCTTTTTTCACCCTGCCGCCTATGCTTGTTGCGGTGTGCGCTTGCGGGTTCGGTGGCTTGCCCCGCCCGGCGCCCACAATGGCTTACGCTGGTTTCGGTGGCATGCCCCATCCAGCAGTAAGGATTCAGAAGGGGCGCTTCTGAAACCGCCCTTTTCCGGAAGCGTTCTCAGAAAGGCTTTCGTGTGTAAGGGCGGCTCGAAAAACAAGACTTTCGTGGGAAGTCTGCCTGCAAGCTGCGGGCGCGCGCATTGTTACTACCAGACTTTTAGTGGGGCCTGGCCACTAGTGACTTTAAAGTTTTCCTGATTGTGCGGTTACACAGACTCAATGGCGACAGCTCAGAAGGCAGTTGTTTTCTATTGCTTCCAAGGTTTGGTCACTGCGGCCCGCTTGCAAAACCATCCGTGCTTGGCAAGTCAAGACGCGCTGTGTTCGCTGGGCGGCTCTTAGACAAGTTAGCAGGCGCGGCCGTGTTTTGGTGGCTTGCCCCATCACTGGCGTGAAAGCTGCAGCCATGTCGATTGCGCTCGTGGCGTCATCGTAGGTTTCTTCATGGGCGTGGTTGTGCCAATTGGCAGGTCAGCCACTTCCGAGACCATGAGAAAACCAAAAGGCACCAGGCCGCAGCATCAAATGAAGACATCCGACTGCGTCTGATGGCCCCATAACTCGAAGAGTTCATCGCAGTTCTGCAAGCTACACGCAAGGGAAAAGATGGCGGTGATGATGGAATTGCCTGGTCCGGCGGCAAGATCCTTCGCCGCCGAGCCCAGAAGCTCAAGTTTTGCTTGGCCGAGTCGCTGCGGGCTCGCAGGCGACAAACGCTCAACGCTGCCTCCTGCGTCACTGTGCGCTCGGACTGCTCAAAGACGATCCTTGTCTTGCGAGGGCAAACGTGCGCAGAGGATTTGCATCCTCAGCACATGCTTCTGGGCGCACGGAAGCTTCATGACTTCTCTGCGGTCGGAGTTGCCTTTTGCATTTGCTTCATGAATTTTTTTTGTCACACGCGCGCCTCACCGCCGATGTCACCGGTCTCTAACACGTCAGCCCGCCGAGGTCCCGGGAGGAATCGAACCTCCGAAACGTCGATGTGGAGAGCAACGCCTAAACCATCTCACCATGGGCTCTCGCTACCAGTCCAAAACGGCTTCGTCACCGCTGGGGCCGAAAAGTGCGCAAAAGGCTTGGAAAAGCGAAACCAGCTCCGCGGCTTCGGTCCGGCTTCGCTCTGCGGTGGGCCTGGAAAAGTGCGCAAAAAGGCTTGGAAAAGCGAAGTCGGAAATCCGACCTCGCTCCACACCGAAGTCGGATTGGGGCCTGGTGCGGGCCTGGTGCGGGCCTGGTGCGGGCCTGGTGCGGGCCTGGTGCGGGCCCTCTCAACAGAGAGAGGTAGAGGTCTTGGTGAACTTTGCTGAAGGAGCTCAAACGGTGAGCTTCTTTAAATTCGCAGGTCGGGTGTTGCGCTGGCGTTAATTCCACGCCAACGTGCGGGCCTGGTGCGGGCCTGGTGCGGGCCTGGTGCGGGCCTGGTGCGGCCCTGGCAATCCTGTTGTGGGCGCAGGATTGCTTCACTCAATCCTGTTGTGGGCGCAGGATTGCTTCACTCAATCCTGTTGTGGGCGCAGGATTGCTTCACTCAATCCTGTTGTGGGCACAGGATTGCTTTACTCAATCCAGTCGCCACAGCAGGATTGCCCTGATGCAGCACCAGCAGCTCTGGCTTGGAGCTGTTCTTGCCCGAGCACAGCCTTGTGATGGAGCCGGCCCCGCTGTAGAGCTCCCAGGCTTCAGGCACGTCGTTTATGCTCAGGAGGAAGGGCAGGCCGCTTGCGAAGAGCGCGTCTCGGAGCTCCGAGTGGAAGGCCAGGTCATGCCCCTGCCTTCTCGTGCCATAGTAGTTCATGCTGCGGCCTGGGAAGATGTAGGGAGGGTCGGCATAGATACAATGCCGCGGCGCTTGGCGGGGCAGAGCGCGCAGATAGCTCAGTGCGTCGTGGTGCCGCACGGTCACGTTTGTGGGCGGCCGCTGCAGACGCCGCACGCTGCTCAGCGCCAGTGGCCGCTGCTGTGCGAAGGAGCCCCACTTTCCCGAGAAGCTGTTGCGCAGCAGGACGTACGAGCAGGCGGCCCGGCGCCCGGCGCGGCCTCTCTGAGCGCCTGGCAGGAGGCGGCTGAAGTAGAAGCGCCTGTCTACTTTGCGCCCAGCCAGGCGCAGCAAGGAGCGCAGGAAGACCGGGTCTTGCTTTAAGTAACAGCGGTGCAGGTTTGCGACGGGCTCGAAGGCGTCGACACCACGCACCTCCAGGGCCGGACGCCGGGTTGCGAGGTAGTACTCCAGCTTTCCAGAGCCGAAGAAGGGAGAGTGAAGCACAGCGACGTCCCCCAGCAGCCGGTCCACGTGTGGGGCCAACCACGATTTGCTTCCCATGTACTTCAGCCGCATGCCAGCCTTTAGATTCATCCCGGTCTCACTGCCCGGCTTCCCCGTCGAATTTGGGAAGTAAGGCAAAGGAGATGGGGAAGATCAAGCTGTTTCCTACGGCAGAGTACAGCAGCAAACAGCCCTCGGACCCCGTGGTGCCCCTGGTACCATGTACAGGCATCTTCCTCGGCCCCAGCAAGTCCGGCAAAACCGTGGCGCTGATCAGCATGATTCTGGAGCAATACCGCGGAGTCTTCGAGAAAATCTATATCTTCAGTCCGTCCATCAATATCGACGACGGCTGGATCCCCGTCAAGAAGTACATAGAGGAGGACCTGGGGGTGAATACCGAACGGGAGAGGGCCTACTACGACGAGCGGGACGAGGCAGCGCTGCGGGACATCATCCAGAGGCAGCGCAAGATCACCGAGACATCCAAGAAGTTGGAGATGAAGAAGCTGTATCAGGTGCTGATAATCTGCGACGACTTCGCAGATAGCCCACAGCTGCACAAGGCCCACGGCGCCCTGGACACGCTCTTTATCAGGGGTCGGCACCTCCAAATCAGCACCTGGGTGAGCTCACAGAAGCTGAGACTAATCAGCGCAGCCGTGCGGGTCAATCAGCAATTCCTCTGCTGCTGGAGGCTGCGCAACCAGCACGAGCTGGAGGCCGTCATCGAAGAGCTCAGCGCCCTGCTGCCGAAGGACAAGCTGCACAGGATCTACGAGCAGGCGACCCGAGAGCCCTACAGCTTCCTCTTCGTCTACTACCTCAAGCCAAAGAATGAGATGTTCTACTTGCGCTTCGAAGAGCGCTTCGCTCTGGAAAAAGAAGCCGATGGGAGCGGCGCTCAGCTTCCTGGGCCAGAAGCTGTTCGCTAGCTCTACGCTCATCAATGCGAGGTGCGAGAATATCTCCTGCTGCACCTCCGTCGCAGCAGTCCAGCCGCCCGTCGTTCGCAGAACGGGTGGCTTCCTAAAGAAAAGAATGACGACGATCTACGTGGACAGCCGCAAGAGGGTAGCCGGCTCGGACAGCGACTTCGAGGTAGACCTGGGAGAGTCCCTGCACCTGCAGAGCGACGCCAGGCTGGCCGTCTATAAGATCAGAATCGCGGACAGCTTCCTCTCGACAGACCGGGGCCGCTACCTCTACTGGGTAGACGCCGCGCTCGGCACGCTGAATTGGGCGCTCCTTCCGGAGGGCGCCTACACGGGCTCCAGGCTGGCAGCCTGGATCAGCTCCAACTTCGCTTCAGCCACGTACAGCGAAACCACTAACAGCCTCAGCGTAGCCTACGACGGCAACCGCCTCATTCTGAACGATCTGGAGCTGCAGCAGCAGTTCCCTAACGCTGTGGACTACCCCACCTCGCCGGCCGCCTCGCCATCCAAGCCCTTCAGCATCGACCACATGCTCGGCCCGAGCTTCGTCTCCGGCGGGCAGCAGGTCTTCGAGTTCGTGCGCATGATGGCATACAACGAGGTCTACCTGCGCTGCCCCCAGCTGGCCAACGCCAGCCGCGTGCTGGGCAATCTGGGGGACGACATCCTGTCCAAGATAACGCTGAGAGCGGCGGGGCACCATCGTGGAGACCGGCTCCGATGACGGGCACTTCATGGCTGTTAGGGGCCCCATCACCCTGAGACACCTGCGCTTCCGGCTGACAGACCTGGAAGGCCAAGTCGTCCGACTGCGGGGCTCGTCCTTGTCCTTCGTGCTGTTTTTGGATCACGTCTAATTCCCCGAAGGTCTTTAATAAAAAATATATTCTATTAAAAAACCGATGAAGCAAGCGCAACCGGCGCCAAGGCCTAGAGGCAGACCTCCGGGTAGTAAAAACAAGCCGAAGCCGCCCGAGCTGCCCCTGCCGAAGAGCAAAAAAATGATCGACGACCTGGCGAGGAGAGAAAAAATGATCGACGACCTGCCCACGGAGCCGGCGTATGAGGCGGACTCCCCTTTCCGTCCCAAGAGGGTGAGATTTCCCACAAAGCCCAAGACGGCTCCCAAGGCTGCACCCAAGGCAGCACCCGTGGCCAAGGCAGCACCCGCGGCCAAGGCAGCACCCGTGGCCAAGGCAGGACCCGTGGCCAAGGCAGCGCCCAAGGCAGCACCCAAGGCACCGCCCAAGGCAGCACCCAAGGCAGCGCCCGTGCCCAAGGCAGCACCCAAGGCAGCACCCAAGGCAGTTGCCGCGCCAGCTCCCAAGCCCAAGGCAGCACCCAAGCCCAAGGCTGCGCCCAAGGCAGCGCCCGTGCCCGAGCCGCAGTTAGAGCCCGAGGTACAGCCCGAGCCCGAGGTACAGCCCGAGCCCGAGGTACACAGAGAGGTACGGCCCGAGCCCGTAGAAGCGCCTCGGCCGAGCGAGCGCGCCATGCGCATGCTGGAGAGGCAGTCGGCCTACGACCGGCTGACGGCGGGAGCTAGCGTACTGGTGTAAAGAGCAAGATGATGTCCATCGAACCTCGCAACGAGCCGCAGATGCTCCGGTGGTTTCGCAAAACGTACCCCAGCTACGACCTGCAGCCGCTGCTGCTGAAGCGCCAGCGAGAGCTGGAGGAGGCGAGGGCCTTCAACGCCTGGCTTGGCGAGCGCAGGCTGGCCCAGAGGGGCAGCGGCACCTGGACGATGTGAGCCGGCTGACGGAGGCCGTGCACCGCCAGGTCCCTCAGCTGCGCTACGCGCGCGCCGAGCGCAGGGGCGTCGAACGCGCAGCGGGCGAAGTTGCGCAACAGTAAATGAAGACCCTTCGGGCCCACGGCTTCAGCCAGCGCCCGCGCTTCGAGCAGGTTGTGGGCTACCTGGAGCGGAACGAGCCGCTGCCCCTGGACCAGCCGGACCGCAAGGCCACCACGTTCGTCACGAGCCACTTCTACTTGGACGATTTCGTGCAGTCCAGCGAGGACCCCAACCCGCAGCCTCTGCAGCACACGCCCCTGAGGGCGATTCCAGAGGAAGGCTTCCGCACTCCCGCGAGGCCACGGACGAGGACTTGGCCCGGATGCGCCAAGGCGGAGGAAACCGCTTCGGCGAGGACGACCTGGCTGGAGACCCAGAGGCCGACGCGCTGACGAACAACGGCAGGGCCCGCCCTCCAATCACGGGCCGTCTGCGCAGCGCGGCCGACGGAGCGCAGGCAGCAGCGGACCTGGTGGGCGCAGGAGCAGCAGGGCTCGCGGCGGTGCAGGCCTTCCGCTCCCAGCTCCCCCAGGACGCTGCTGAGTACGTGCGCCTAAATGTATTGCCCCGCCCAGGGCCGCAGCCGCAGCCGCCGCCGCAGATCATAGGCCGACCCGACGACGTAGAGCGCCTCCTGGACGAGGCGGGGCAGCGCGCGCAGGAGGTGGAGCGCGGCGCAGCGCAGGCCATAGAGGAGACGGCAGCGGTGGCCGCAGAGGAGGGAGAGGTAGCCGTTGCCGCCGAGGGCGTGGGCGGGGCCTTTGGCTACTTGGGGGGCCTGGCAGAAGGGGCCGCTGCTTTGGCGCCCACGGCGGGAGAGGTTGCTGGAGCGATGGCTGCCACGGCGGGAGTTGGCGCAGCGGCCACTGCAGGGTTGGCTGTGGGACTCGCAGGCGGCGCAGCCTACGGCCTGGCCCGCGGCACGGGCTGGGTGCTGGAGAACACGCTCTTCCGGCCTCAGCAGGGCAGCGAGGACGCGGCCGTGCAGGACGTCCGGTCCGCCAACAACATGAACGACGCCACGCAGCCCCAGCACTTCACGCTGCGCACCGGCAGCAGCACTTCGGGCAGCCCCGCAAGCAGCCGCGCCTCCTCGCAGTCTGGCTTCCGAGTCCAGGCGCAGACCAATCACACGCCCCGCCCCTTCTCCTGGGGCCTGAACCCCGTGACTCTGCCTCAGTCCCAGCCGAACTCCCGGGCAAGCTCCCGCAGCTCGGGGCAGTCGCGCCAGAGCCGCCTGCCTCCGCCGAGCTACGACCAGCTGGCCCGAGACATCGAGGCGGCCTAGACTCTCCTTCGCCGTACGAACAAAAATGAGTGTTGCGCTACATGTAAAGAAGCATGGAGGTAGTCACAGCCGGAGCACAGGATGAGTTGATGCAGAGCTTGGACTACAAGCTGAAAACCAGCAACACCAACTACGTGACCGCACGCCACGACGTGCAGTATTTCCCCAGCTCGCTGAGCTCCTTCTCCCCCGCCACCTCGAGGGTCTGCCGCATTCCGCTGACCAGCGGCACCTCGTTCATCGACCCCGAGTCGATCAAGATCGCCTTCAGAGTCAGAAACACGGACGCCACCAACCCGCTGGCGCCTGCCACTCCGAACCCCGCCTGTTTCATCCAGAGGATCCAGGTCTTCGCCAACGGCCAGCGCTGCGACGACATAAACTACTACGGCCGCACCGTGGCCGTGCATGACCTGCTGAAGGGCCGCGAGTACAACCAGAACAAGGCCGTGGAGGGCTTCGACGAGGTGAACAACTCTCGGACGCCCCGCGCGGTGCACCAGAGCGGCTACGCGGACGTGCTGCTGCGCCCCACCATGGTGGGCATCCTGCGCTGCGGGAAGATGCTGCCGCCGCAGCTGAACCTGGTGATAGAGATCGAGTTCGCGGACGCGACGACAGCGCTGTGGTCCGAGAACGCCGGGGCGCACCCGGCGGGAGCCACGCTGAGCACCGATTTCGAGATCCAGAACGTCCGAGTTCTGGCCTCCCAGGTCGTTTTAGACTCAGCTCTCGTGGAGTCGTTCAACCGCGTGCTTTTGTCAGGCAGGTCCCTGGTGTTCAGCTACCCCACGGTGCACACGCAGCAGTCCACGGTGCCTCCGGGCGTGGCGGAGCACAACGTCACCGTGGCGCGCGCCTTCACGAAACTCATGGGAGCGTTCGTGACTTTTTGGGACAACGACGCGGGCTCCAAGATCCACCTGCTGGCCAACCCGGGGCAGGACGTGGCCCCCATCGGTGCGGCCAGGCAGGAAGACAGTCTCCTGGAGTCGCAGATGCAGCTGGGCAGCCTGCAGTACCCGCACAACCCCATGAAGGGAGCCTCGGAGCACTTCCACTTCCTCTCGGTCCTTGCGGGGACCTACGATGACACGGTGCGCAACATCGACATCGACCGCGCTGGCTACCTGCGCCACAGCTTCATCGCGGGCTTCCCGACGGAGCGAGTGCCCAAGATGCCCCTCAGTGGCGTCAGCACCCGCTCGGGCGACCTGGCTCGGTTCACCTTCAAGGCGCTCGACGGCACGATGACGGACGTGTTCATCCACCTGATAGCCTATCAGCTGGTGACGCTCTCTGGCACGGAGTCTCCGTGCTTGACTAGTAAGGGTCCATAGCTCAATTGGTAGAGGCTCTGCAGCTCCGAAGCCTGGAGACCGCAGGCTCGATTCCTCCCGGGCGCGGATCATTTTCGCAGGCGAGCCTCCAACCCGGTGAGCGCCTCTCCCTAGGGTAAGAATATATCATGGTCCGAGACGGATCTTTCCCGAGACGGATCTTCCAGCCTCCAGCCCGGTGAGCGCCACTACCTAGGGGGCTTTTATCCCAAGGTCCGAGACGGATCTTCCAGCCCCCAGCCCGGTGAGCGCCACTACCTAGGAGACTTTAAATCCAAGGTCCGAGACGGATCTGCCAGCATCCAGCCCGTTGTGCCCACTAACTTAGGAGATTTAATCCAAGGCGAGACGGACTTCCCGTTTGCGGGAGCAGGAAATCCCGAGACGATCTTTTCCAGCCTCCAGCCCGCGTGGAGCGCGCCACTACCTAGGAGAACTTTAAACCCAAGGGTCCTGAGACGGATCGTCCCATTTGCTGGGAGCAAGGAAATTTCCCGAGACGGATCTTCCAGCCCCCAGCCCGGCGAGCGCCACTCCTTAGAGTAGGAAATTACCCTGGTCCGAGACGGATCTTCCCATTTGCTGGGAGCAGGAAATCCCGAGACGGATCTTCCAGCCCCCAGCCCGGTGAGCACCTCTACCTAGGAGACATTAAATCCAAGGTCCGAGACGGATCTTCCCATTTGCTGGGAGCAGGAAATCCCGAGACGGATCTTCCAGCCCCCAGCCCGGTGAGCGCCTCTACCTAGGAGACATTAAATCCAAGGTCCGAGACGGATTTCTTCCGTTTGCGGGGAAGGAATTTCCGAGCCGGATCTTTCAGCCTCCAGCCCGGTGAGCGCCACTACTAGGAGACCTATTATTCGCCAGGTCCGAGACGGATCTTCCAGCCTTACAGCCGGTGGCGCCACTCCTTAGAGTAGGAAATTACCCAGGTCCGAGACGGATCATAGTGGAGAGACGGATGTAAAAAAACAAACACGTCCTGGTCTGAGGGACGGATCATTGTTGAGCGGACTTTCCGCCTCCAGCTGGGTGAGCGCCTCACTTGAAGAATAAAAAAAATTTGTTTTCTGGTCCGAGTGACGGATTCAGGTTGAGAGGACGGACCTTTCCGCCTCCAGCCTGGTGAGCGCCTCACCTGAGAATAAAAAAATATGTCCTGGTCCGAGACGGATCAGTGTGGAGAGACGGACCTTTCCGCCTCCAGCCCGGTGAGCGCCACTCCTTAGAGTAGGAAATTACCCTGGTCCGAGACGGATCATAGTGGAGAGACGGATCTAAAAAAAACACGTCCTGGTCCGAGACGGATCATTGTTGAGACGGACCTTTCCGCCTCCAGCCTGGTGAGCGCCTCACCTGAGAATAAAAAAATATGTCCTGGTCCGAGACGGATCAGTGTGGAGAGACGGACCTTTCCGCCTCCAGCCTGGTGAGCGCCTCACCTGAGAATAAAAAAATATGTCCTGGTCCGAGACGGATCAATGTGGAGAGACGGACCTTTCCGCCTCCAGCCCGGTGAGCGCCACTCCTTAGAGTAGGAAATTACCCTGGTCCGAGACGGATCAACGTGGAGAGACGGACCTTTCCGCCTCCAGCCCGGTGAGCGCCACTCCTTAGAGTAGGAAATTACCCTGGTCCGAGACGGATCATTGTTGAGACGGTTCTACCCGCCTCCAGCCCGGTGAGCGCCACTCCTTAGGGTAGGAAATTACCCTGGTCCGAGACGGATCATTGTTGAGAGACGGATCTAAAAAAAAACACACCCAGGTCCGAGACGGATCATTGTTGAGAGACGGATCATTGTTGAGAGACGGATCATTGTTGAGAGACGGATCTTTCGGGTTTTTTTTTGCCTTGGAACTGGAGACAGGCACCAACCAATTTTTGGCTGATGCCCGCGTAGAGTTCAGCGTTTGAGCGGATCGTGCATGGACCGAAGTGTTTGAGCGGATCGATCATAGCCTGTCGCCATGCAGCAGCACGCATTGACCGAGGGCCTGCTGGTCGCCATGGAGGAGTGGGCGGCCAATCAGCCTGCCGCCCTTCCGGATGCTCTGGAAGCGGTGGAGCGCATCTCCGAGCTGCTGGATCTGAGCGGCTTGTTCTCGGCGCTGCTGCTGCACCCTCGCAGAGACAGGAAGAGCCTGTCCTACACGGGCGGCATCCGAGTCAGCGGACTTGACTTCGGATACCCTTGCCCCTACGGCGCTTTGGAGTCCTACCTCACGAAGGACGGCTGCCGCGCGATGACCAGAAATCCCGAAAACGATCTTTGGGCGCAGACGTTCGACTGGCTGGCTCCCGAGCCCTCGCTTGGGCACCTCAACGCCGACAGCAAGGGCGATTTCCTGGAGCTGACCCTGGCCGCGGCTGCGCAGGTGCTGGATTGCGCTGAGAAGCCCTGCAGCGAGCCGCTGATGCGCTGCCTGCACGCCGCGCAGCTGCTGATCGAAGATGCCGCGCGCACTCTGGAGGAGCTGCAGCTGTGGGGCAACCCGCTCCTGCTGAGAGTGACGCGGGAGGTAGATGGCTGCAGCGTCAGCTGCAAGTCCTGCCCAAAGTGCGGAGGCGCAGTCTTCGGGCAGTGGCGGTATGCCACGTGGGGCGGCTTATTGGCCGCCGTCGGAGCGCATGCCTGCTAGGGAAAAAAAATGATATAAGAAGCCCCTGCCCGCGTAGAGTTCGGAACTGGAGACAGGCATGTCGGTTTTTTTCCGAGTTGCCCTCGTGGAGTTCCGCGTAAAGTTCCGCGTGGAGGCAGGCCCGCAGTGGGTGGTAGAATCCTCCACTGCGGACAACTCTTCCAAGCCATATTTCTCTACCAAGCCACCAGCCTGAGCCAACCCTAAAAAATCTTATAAGAAATGCCCCTCGCTTCAGTCCGGGAGCCGATCCGCAAGCTCTGCCGTGGCCGCGCTAGCAATCTCCTCGCACAGCGCCGTAGGAATGCTATAAAGCAGCTCGCGCGACTGCCCCCTGACCCTCTCACGCTGACCCCCCATGAGTCGAGGCCCCCCTTGAGCGCCCCTCAGATGCCTCCCGTCCTCCCACGCGTCGCACCGACTGCCGCTCCTGCACAGCCCTCGGCTCGGTCTCCAGCGCATGTTGGTCCACAGTCGGGTCTGCTTCCTGTACGGAGTCCCGTACTTGCAGTAGGTGACGTCCACCCAGGGTAGGCGCTCCATGAACGGGCGGGTCTTCAGCAGCCCGGTGGCCGGATTCTCTATGACCCACATGAGCGGGTCGAAATGCTCCATGATCTCGAGGGCTCTGAGCACCAGCGCGTCGCCCTCCTCGAGTCGTCGAGGGCGCATCGTCAGAGCTCGGCTGTACTCCGTGCAGACCGGGCTGGCCCAGACCATGTCAAAGTGCCCCGGCGGAAACAGCGCGTAGTCCCAGCTCCGGATGTCGCACAGGATCGTGGGCTCAAATTTCGATACGATGTCCAGGGAGACGACCTCCCACCCTGCCGCCTCGATGGCTCTGCCAATCGACTTTGTGCCGCAAAACAGCTCCAGCAGTCTCGGCATGTTTAACAATTACCACCAGCACAACAAAGCACGCACAGGCAAGGGCGCGGCTCAAGCAGTTTCGCATGCTCGGACCAATCTATTTTTAATCGGGGACAGAAAAGGATGACGAGCCAGGCTAGCATGTGGAAGTTGGGCGAGGTGCGCTCCAATGCTAAGGGTGGCAAATTCTTGTGCTTGGAGCCGCTGTTTTGGCAGAGCGAAGCTTTGCTGGAAATCCATGGGAGCCCAGGGCCTTCTCCGAGGGGCAGCGCCCCAGCGTGAGCTTTGCAACCGATGAGCGCGCGAGGCTCTTCTGGGAGCGGGCCGAGACCGATCTGGTCGAGCAGCTGGCGGCCGCATCCGAGCGCGTCTTCGACGCAAAGCTCACGCCCGAGGCTGTGCGCCAGCGGCTGCTGCCCTCTGTGAGGCAATCGCGCGGCGGCGATTGGATGCTGAAAGCCAAGCTGCCGGCCCACGCGCGCTTCTGGAACGCCGGCGGCACGTTTGCGGACCGCCCCGCCGAGCTGGCTCACTGCGCCGCGCGCGTTAGGCTGAGAGCTCGCAGCTTGTGGTTGATGAGCGGCATGTGCGGGTTGAGCCGTGAGGTCACAGATCTGCGTGTGGAGCCACCTTCTCGAGAGTGCCCGCTGTGATTTCTTCCGATGCCGCAGCCTTTTTTCGCTCAGTAGAAAAATTCAGAATGGCCACCTACGTCCTGGAGCGCCGCGAGCAGCTGAGGCCTGTGCTGAAGGCCGCCGTTGATGCCGAGGCGCTGAAGCGGGGAGCCTCTCGGGAGGAGGTGAGCCACCTGCACGATGAGCTCGCTCGGGGAGCGCCCGTGCTGGAGCGGCTGATTGCAGATGGGCTCGCTGGCAGGTTCCCGGCGGAGGAGGTCGACATCCAGAACTGGAAGGAGATGCTGAAGCGGGCGCAAGACCTGCAGCTTAAGCTTCGCAAGCGCTTGAACCAGCGCGCGGCCCGCAGCACACCCGCCATGGCCGAGGAGCGCCAGGAGGAGAGCTGGGCGCCGATGGAAGCGCTCCGCGAGAAGCGAGAGGCCCTGAGGCAGCGCCGCATCCGCACGCGCGATGTCGCGACGCTGGCCCAGATCGAGAGGGAGCTCTTCGAGGTGGAGGAGCAGCTCGTCAGCAGGAAGATCGCTGAGCGGCTGCCGGTCTCGCTGGAGCGGCTTGAGAGCCGCCTTGGAGCGGCTTGAGAAGGCGCGCAAGGAGCTGGACGAGGCCTCCAGAGAGCTCCTCGCTGCGCTGAACCTGCAGGGCAGCGCCACCGACTCGCTGTGAGTGATCCGGGACGCTACAGAAAAAAAGAAGCGCCCGTCCGACCGACTGAATATTTTATTATTTTTCTATAGAAAGCAATTTATTCGGCTCAAACCAATTCGCGCCATGACCTCCGAGCTGTCTGATCTCATCTGGGGCCGCCTGGGCCTCGCCGCCGTCCGGGCGGTGCCTCTGGTGGAGCCGCGCGCTCCCAGCGCCGAGGCCGCTGTGACAGAGCTGCGCCCGCGGGGCCGTTGGACCCGCGAGCTGCGGCTGCGCCCTCTTCCTGGGCAGCAGGTCTTCACCATCGACGCCATGCGGCTGCTGGTGGACCGGCTCCAAGACCTGCTGGCGATTCGGCTGCCCTTCCTCGCGAAGGTCAGCTTCCAGATCCTGCTGACGCGCCCGGCTGCGAACGATGAGGACGAGGACCAGGTGGAGCTCACGCACTACTTCCTCAGGCTGGCGCCGTGGATCGTGAGGCCCGCGTCTCCGTCGGCCCGCGCCGGAACCATGATGGCGGCCATCAGGACGAAGTTCGAGGTGGCGCTCGAGCGCTCCCGCGTCCCCGAGTCCGACTGGACCGTGGTGGGCATCACGGCGGCGTATCTGCTGACCGCGCCCTCGCAGCAGCTGGCCGACATGCCCGCGCCCCCGCCGCCCAACGAGGCGGGAGGCTGCTGGAAGGAGCTGCCCGAGACCCTGGCCAAGAAGAAGGCCATCTGGAACCCTCGGAACGTGGACCACCGCTGCTTCATGTGGTGCGTCCTCGCCCACTGCCTCGGGGTCGACGAGCTCGACAAGCTCCAGCGGTCAAAGGCCACAAGCTGCTCGGGCTCCTTCTTCTACCCCGAGATGAG
>CAUJNA010002790.1:0-20752 GCA_963377175.1 Effrenium voratum | reverse complement strand
TTCCATATTTTCCTTTTTAAAGTGGCAACAATCATAGCATTTTTTATTGATATAACTATTGATTTTGGTTTTCATCATCTCACTATATAATATTTATAGGTAATATTTCTTTAAATATTTTTTACAAGAATTTTAATTTTAAATTAAAATTAAATTAATAAATTAAGGTTATAATTAAATTATCATAATTAAATTATAATTATCATCATTTACAACTACAATTACATAATTTACAAAATGGGATGATATTTTCTATTGTATGAGTTAATTCATTATCTTTTCGTTGTGCTGTTAGATTTGTAATGATATTACCATTTTTCATATCAATAGTAAAACCACATCCGCAGTAATTACATTGATTATTTATATTATCTAAAAACCATTGAGTATTTACATAACCTTCTCTAGGATTGTGCTTTTGGTTTCGCTCTTGTTTCCTTGTAATTTAAGATTTTCGCTTTAAACTAATCATAATACATTTTTGGATTAAATACATCCATCATCATCTTTCGATATTTATAAAAATTTGATTGTGTTAAATCAGAGCACGTGTTACGCTGTGAAAACTCATTCTGGATAAATTCTTTACCAAACAATGGTTATAATCAAAAATTGTTATGGTGTCATCAATGCTACTACCTTGAGCAGAATGACATGTAGAGCAAGAAGCAAATATAAAATTGCTTCTTATTTTAGCAACTTCTACGGATTGTATAGTTTCGGTTTTGACATTTTTTAATGCAAATATTCCATCACTTCCAATATGAACTATTTTATATTTGAAATTTACATTAAAAACTGATGTTTTCGTTTTAGTATATTCTCTACAAATTAAAAATTATCCTACTTCATATTCATCTTTTCTATCTTCTAATTTTCTAATTTCATTTGATACATTTTTACAAGTTGTATTCAACAATGCTATGTTGTTTTTGGAACTACTTATGTCTGTGGTGTATTCAAAATATTTTTCAATAATAGTTTTAATTGGTAATTTATTAGCAAGAATATCAGATTTTATATTCTTGAGTTTATCTTTATCTTCCTGTGTGTTAAGTATCTTACAGTCTTTCAATATTATATTATGTGTAAAAAATTATAATCTATAATATTGTCAGTGTATAATTCATAGTCTTGAGTATTTGTTATTTCTTGCACTGGTTTTAACTGCTTGGTGTCTCCTGTTGCTATTATAATTTTGTTGTGCTTATTTTGCTCTACAATTTGTTTTATTCTCCAGTATGTATTCAAATTACTAAAATAGATTTCATCAAATACTATCACATCAAAATCTGTAAAATCAAATGGTTCTAATTTTGCATCGCCGTAGTTTATTCCAAAAAACTTATTTATAGTCATTGCTTCACCTTCAAATGCCTGTAAGTATTTATTAGTAGGACAAATAATAATTACCTTATATTTTTTATCAACCATTTTTTTGACATATATATGATTTTCCTGTGCCCGGTAGTTCGCCTTTAATCATAATAGGGTTATTCTGTTTAACAATCTCTATAATGTTATCAGTGTCATACTCATCTACAACAATATCAATAGTTTTACTTTCATAAACTGGAATTTTTATTAGTTCATTATTTACAACGTTAAATTTTACTGTATGTAAATTAATGTCTTCTCTCTGATTTGAAACTTTCCAACCTCCCATATCATCATGAAATTCTAATAATTGCTTTTTTTCTTCATTGCATGTATCAATTACAAAAGCATCTGTTTTTACACTATATACATTAATATTATTAGTTATTAGTGTCTTAAAGTCTTGGTTCATTTTAAAACTGTGATGTTGTAAAAATAGTTCATTAATATATCTATATCCGTTTCTTAATACTGCCTTATCCTTCAAATTCAATATATAATATGATGCCTTTACATCCCATTCATCCTCATCAAATCCATAATATGTTGTAGTTGCACCTCCTTCGTCGTCATATTCGGTTACCGTTTCGGGATATTCACTTACAATATGCGATAACTTAATAATTTTACCTCCGTATCCTGTTTGATAATGAACTGCTTCATCAATGTTTTTAAACAAAATACTTTGATGTGCTGTAGCACCTCCCTTTTTTAATAATCCAAAATTTACATTTGCTATTAACTTTTTAATTAGTTTATCTAATGCTTCGTCATGTTCATCTATATTTGTTTGTAAAAGTTGATTAATAATATTTGTATATTCAACCTTATGAATAAATGAAGGTTGTTTATAATATAAAATATTGATTTTGTGTGTCTTATTCTCATTGGTGAATTCCTTCAAAAACTTGCCATATACTAGATTATATTTGTTGTTGAAAAATAAGTTGCGATTACCACTTATTGCAATGATTTTAATTGCTTGTTTTAATTCATCGGGATTTAAAAACAAACTTAAACCATGTGTTTTACGGAATTCTATATAAGTAGCAACGTCAATACCTTTACTATATGCAATAGAAATCATCATCTGCTTGGTGCGTTGATTTTTCTCTATTAGTTCCTTAATGCTGTCCATTGTTGTTTTTAACGGTCTTACATTTGTATCTATAGTTTCAACATAATATAACGTTAATTCATGGAGCTCATCTATTTTAATTTCATCGTTGTATTTTTTCCAATGGTCAAACTGGTTAAATACTGGTATTTCCATAATATTTAAAAAACCTTTAGTAAATGCTCTATTTACATCTATTTCTGTTTTATAAACAAAACTAATATTACTCAATAATTGCCCCGAAGGTGCTATACTTCTTGTTTCATTTAATATTTTAATATCAATGTCGTTATAAAAGGATTTATGTGATGACATGAATAAGGGCTTATTGAAATTAAACATTGCTTTGTTCATCTTGTTGTATGTAGTTTCATTGCTAACTGCAATCCATCCATCACCGGAAGATTTAATAAAATTTTGAGTTTTTATGATATATGTTATCTTGTTCAATCTTAATCTTATTTCATCAATAATACATGTGTATTTAATTCTGGGTTCATATCCAATATTCAACAACTGGAATAATAATTCTGCCAAATTATTATTTTCAGGCGCTAAATATATTTCCTTTGTTTTATCATCAGTTTAAATTTTAAGTATATCATCTATACATTTCAGGGTTACCCATTGTGGCGGTTTCTTTCTTCCATTTTATATAATTTTTGTCTATTCTTTTATATATATATATAATTGTCTATATGGACAATTGAGAAATATTAATTGAATATTCATAATTGATATGTAATTTAATAATTTGGGTTTTAAATTTTTTAAAAAATTTATTAATTGAAACAAAATGCTAATGGAAAAATGGGAACGCCGTGAAAATCAATTAGTTCGTTTCTTGAAGTTGTTATTCTAAAGTGTAGTCTCTTAATATTTTTACCACCTACATCAATAAAATCTGCATATATTGGCGCTGTAAAATCTGTTATAACTCCGCCAAGTTGTTGATTGATTTGAACTTTTTTAAGTACTGAACTGCTGAAATTATTAGGTGCTGAATATTTATAATCGCTTAGTTGAGGACAATTTATGTATATATTCTGAAAAGGAACTAAATTAAAATAGCCACTTAGCCAAGATGTTGCAGGTTCGTAGGCAATATAATTACTTAGTAAATAATTAATAGATTTTGGCCTTAAATTGTCATATTCAAACTGTCCTCTGTCCCATTTGTCATTTACATAAGTTTCTAATTCTTCATTTGTAGGTATTTTGATTTTGTAAGTTAGAGGGTCATTTAATTTAAGTTCCATTTTGCGTTCGCTTTGTCCATATACTGTTAAGAATAAGTCAGGTGCAATATCATTAAATGCCGCGTTTAAGTCTGATTGTGTATTTTAAATGATAATTGATTGGCATAATACATTTCACCGGATACATCAACGGCAGTGCTTCTTAATAAGACATTGGAATTATTATACAACATAATATAGAAGCGTTCGTAAAGCCCTTTCTCTGTTGTATAAAACGGAGTGCTGAATGAACACTCTGTCACGAACATTTTTGTTCTTGGTGGAATTTCAAAGTTTTGGTCAAGTTCTATAATAAAATCGCTGGTAGAATTACTTTCTTGCAATCTGTAGGCACTATCAACATAATTTTGTTTTTTTTTTATTTGTTAATTCTAATCACTAATAAATATAAATATATAATGAAATTATATATAATTGAATCTTTTATTTGTGTAAGTGTTCATTTATTGGTTTAGGTGCTTTGAGTCATTTATTATGTCTGTCTTGGTGATGAGTTTTCACACCCGATCAAGATGAACCGCAGGCAAGGATGTACTTCATTTTTTTTTTTTTTTTTTTTAACCATAAAAAGAAATTGGAAGACAAAGTAGGAGGTTTCAATAAACATTTTGATAAGCAAATAATGAAACATAAGACACGTTATGCCGAAGAGATCAATGTTCAAAATAAAAATAAGATTGATGATGTTAAAGGTTTAGACGCCGCGTATTCAAATATAAATGGAATAACAAGAATAGGTAACACATTATATATTGGTGGCACTGGTGCTAAACGGGACTAAATCACAAAGTCAATGATGTCATTGCAGATTTGTTTTTTATTCCTACTCATAATGTTCAATTAAGCGAAAAATATAAAGACGCAATGGAAGAATTAAGTAAAAATCCAGATGTGAATAGAATTGTTGGTCAGAGTTTGGGCAGTTCCGTTGTTCAAGAAATCACACGGAAACAAATATGCCACTACTGTTTATTCATCACCTTTTGTATCAGGGATTAATCAACAGAAAAACCCGCGACACTTACGATTTAGAAATCGTGGAGACCCTATAGCAATGTACGATGACGCGGCAATAATTGGAGAAATAGAAAGCAATAAGTTATTAGAAAAATGGACAGGACAAGGTATGACTGAAATAAACCCTACTTCGAACATTTCTAATGGGTTCAATCCTAATTCAACACCAGAACAATAAAATATCAATAATATTAATAATAATGTATAGAAACAAAGATAAACAAAACAAAATTCCATTAGAGAAGAAACTGACAAAAGAACCTACAAAATACGATAAACAATATAAAAAATTAGATTCTGATACTTTAAAAGATATAGTTGATACAAAAAGTAATTATCTAATAAATACTATAAAAAATACAACTTCAAATAATTCGACTACAATGCTTCCACATAAGAAAATATAAGTAAAAAAATAAAATCTAAGTTTATCATATATAAGTAATGGAAAATATAATTGCAGAAAATGAACCTACAATGATTAACTCGTTCAATTTTGGACTTCCAGAAACAGCGCAATACATCACAGACAGAAGACACGTTAATTATTTTCCATCAGGCAGTAATGTTTATAACCCAAATGCAGGAAACAAAAAAAGATTTCATGTATCAGGAGAAGACAACACATATATATTGATTTATCAAGTATTCATTTATTTGCAAATCTTCAAAACACTAACGGAACACGACGTGATTTTTTACGACCGTTAGGTAATTTGTCATCCTTCGTCAGTCGTTATAGATGCACTGTAGGCGGACAACAAGTCCAAGATATCATTGAATACAATAGGCGCTGTGAATTGTATAATTCTTTTAAAAGTCAAGATGCCCGAGATATGGACGATTTAGAAAGTAGCGCTAATCCTCGTTGGGATGATGACTGGCGACACACACATATGCTACTGGATTGGCAGAAATGTTAGATGTCAATAAACGAACTGACCCTAACCCCGCGGCGGACAAAATTTCCAACTACACGAGACACAACAATATGGGGAGATTTAACAGCTCGATATATCGCATTCATTTAGCTAGGAATTCCTGTGGCAGTTATATAGATTGGAAATTAAATCAGGTATGCGGACTGTTAGAAAGCAATTATTATTTGCCTCTTCGTTATGCTCCACTTGAACTGGAATTTACAATTGTATCAGATGAACATATACCAGTAGTTACGCCTTTTTGCCGTAACTGATGTCAACACTCAAAATGATGCCAAAGGTTATTATTTCACAACTGGAGACACCAGCACCTCGTTTGAATTGAATAACGTAATCATTCGGGCCGAGTGCATTACTTTGGATCAGACGGTCAACAATAATATAGTAAAACATTTGTTAGAGGGTCAAAGTTTGAAATTAGTATTTCCAATGTATCACACTATGACACAATCATTCAACGCAGCAGGAACTGAAATTAATATGAACATTGTTAAATCCGCTTCTAAATTAAATGGTTGTTTCATTACATTGTATCGTGCACCAAGAGCAGGTGTAGATGCTGATAATAATAAATTACTACGACACGATATATTATATTTATAAGAGAGTGGAACTATTTTTACAATCTATGATAATTCAAGGAATCCTTTGACGGTTGTACCCAGATGCTGTTGTTTGGTTTGATGTAATCTTCCGTGCGCAATTCCGCGGTAAATGCTTTTCAAAATCCGGATTAGATTTTTGACTTGGCAATTACAAATTAATAATAAGAAATATCCAGAGTTTGAATGTCAATCAATGGCAGAAACCGCATATTATTTAAGACGAACATTACACTATTTGAACCCTGACCAAGACGCCTTTAGCATTTCATATAAACGCTACAGAGAAGACAAGTTCGTTATTGGGATTTCATTTGAGAAAATGGCAGACACTAACTTTACTGGACAGAATTACTAAAATGGGAGGTTTACTCGTTTTTAAATTGAAAGGGACTAATAGAGCACTGACAACTGATGAAGATGCGCGAGAAATATTTGTGCATATGATTAGAATTGCGTGAAAGTGGGAGCGTGCTTTACGATTAAAATTAAAATCTATGATTAATATATAATGTATAAATTTCATAAACGAAATAATTTAAAAAATAAAGGTAGCGTATTTTTACAATCCTCACAAATTAAATATAGTCCGTTTGATCTAAAAGATACAAAATATTTAGAACACCTACACGAACAAATGAAATTAAGAAATTCACAAGAAGCATCGGTAGCATTAAGGAAAAAGATTGACGAAGGAAATAAGAGAGCAAACTATGTAAATGAGCTGGATAGAATGATGGGCGAACTATATCGTCCTAACTTACCACACGCAACAAAAGAACATTTAAATAAATGGTATGAAGATACAAAAAAGTTAATATTTACTTAAAAATATTATTAACAATATTTTCTAATTAATACTATATCAATATGGCAACTACAGCAAGTTTAGAATTAATAAATCCATATGCAAAATTTGGATTGAAGCGACGCCCCACTTATGAAGAAATTGTAGGTCTAATTGGCGAAAATCATTTAATAACGGGAAAACTACCTAACAGAGATGCTACATTTTTTAAAGCAAGTCCTCAAGGCAGTTTTTTTGATGGAAGCGACCACTTAGAATTATTGAAAGACCAAGAGATGAGAATATTAGACAGACAAATGAGAGAGGCAATGATGAAACAAGAAGCACACAGAAACGGACACACATATGCAGTTCATAAGATGGATACAGATACACCACAGCATGCAAACGACCAAGCAATAGATTTTTCAACACCACAACAAACGACAAGACAACACGAGGCAATGGTAGATACACAATTACAAGATATAGCAACTGCAACAAAGCGGAAAGCGGAAGAAGTAGGCAGAGCGATGGCATCAAATTTAAGAGAGATGGGCGGGACATTATTTCATAAAATGGTGGCAAACAGACAATCAGCACCAACAGAACCACGACAAGCGCCAGCAGGTAGAGCAGTAGCAGACGACCAGCAAACAATGCGCGTAGAAGATGTTGAGCAATCACCTCAAGCAGTAGATGACAATTTTGACGCGACACCAGTTCAACAAGCAACAGGAGCATCAAGCCCAACAGCCCAACCACCACCATTGCCAATGACGCCATTATTTAAAACAACAATAGATAATAATATTAGTCCTGTTTACTGGAAAGAAAACCCTAATTTAACAGTAAATGATATTAAATTTCAATTTTATTTAAGAGGAATTCAAGTGCCAGAAGACAGCGAAATACAAGAAGAATTGAAACACAAAGGCAGAGGCAAGGCGAGAACATACAAAGAATATTTAGTGGATATGATTTTAGACACTATTGATAATGGCGGATGGATAGCAAATTTAAGCAGAGGTAGAATAGAAGAACTCAAGGCAAGTTTTAAGGGTAAAGGTAAGAAATAAAAATATAAATAATAATAATAATGATAATATTAACTAAAAATATACTGAAAAGAAAGAAGCAGAAATTCAATGATAAATATGATGACGACAGTTTTACAATACATAACCTAATGAAACCAAACACTTCAACAACAATACAACCACCGAAATTGATGAAAAAGGGACTACCGAGAGAATTTATTGACATTGCAACCAACACAGATACAATCGCCACAGAAACCAGAGAGACTCAAGAAAAGTTATACAATGATGCAAATCAACCATTAAATATGACATTTGAAGCGTTTAAGGTAAAGGAAAACCAGGACAATATGTTTAAAATAATGCTTAAAAACTCTTGGCACAACACACACAAGAGAAATGAACCAACAAGAACACAAGCAACACAAACACTGAAAAACCAACGCGACGCGATGGTGTCAGCCTTTACTAAAATGCTCGACAACAACAAACCGCCAGAACCACCGCCAAAGAAACCACCAGATGAGGATGACAGCGATGAAGAAGAAAAGAAGTTCAAACTGACAAAAATGATAGAAATAATGCTACACAACGGCGCTACAGTAGCAGATATCATATTAAACTTATCGCACAGTGCAATTGCAACAACTATAAATATTGCAGATTTAGTCAATCAGATAACGGCAGGACATGCACAAAGTAGCAGTAGTTCTTCTAATGAAATTATTAGTGTTCATAGTTCTCCACCTATTACTGTCCATAGTTCTTCATCTGAAAGTCCAACAGAAATACCAGCACCAACTGAAGACGAAGAAGAAGAAGAAAACCAACATTTCAATTTTGAAAAATTAAAATCTAAATAATATTATATATAATGGGTATTGGTCAAAGTAAAAATAATTAAAATAATAGTTTGGAAGACATTAAGAATTTAAGTATAGATGAAAAAACACGAGCAGACACTTTAATTATTAAATCTCTTCAAGAATGTGTGACACGAATTGAGAAACTAGAGAAAGAAAAATCTGACAAATTAATATATAAACTTCCTGCTTTACAATTTTGTAATGCTTCGTTAATTTAAATTAATAATATTAACATATAATAATATTATTAATTGCTATCATAATCTGTCATTTTATCCTCTGGTATTGTTGTTGAAGTAGTACTACTTATATCATCTATTAAATCTTCTTCATCAACAAAATTATTTTGACATCTTAATAATTCCTCGTCTGTTGCCCTTCTTTTCAATACTTTATAAAGTTTATGTATCCAAGAATTAGTATGAAAATTACAATTACCTCTACGATAAAATCCACCACATCTACATAGTTTCATTGGCATATTGCTATATTATATTAAATTAGAATATCTTTATTCATCATTCGTAATTTGAAATGCCTGTTCAAATCTGATATGAAACATTTTGTTAATGTCTTTAGCATTCATATTCACGTAGAAGAAACTATAAGGTGCGTCATTAACGGCTTGATGATACATATCTAATAATTGCTGTTTGTCAACAATGGCGCTATTTTCTTCAATAAAACTCATTAATTCACTGGCATTTTTCAACCTAAAAATATATAATGAACTGGCATTCAAACGAATGATAGGCGCTAAAACATTATATTTTTGTGTTGAACAAATTACACTTACTGCATCGTGCCTGCCTCTTGTAAAAAGTCCGTGTAATAATTTACTATATCTAACAAATTTAGGGTCATCGGCGTGGTCATCTATCACAATTAATATTGAATGCAGTTTCTTTATCTTTTTAGATTTCATATAATTAATAATTTTCTTCTGTCTTTCAATTACATTTTCTAAATCACTTGGATTATAATTATCAAAATAAATTTGTTCTTTTTCATCATCCACGTGCAATTCATCCCTGATATATTTTTTAACTTCTGTAAAGGTTGGGTCATTATGAACGCTGGGGGAAAATATAAATATTCTTGCAAATGAATTTCTATAAACATTTAAAATAAGGTTCTGGACTAAAACTGTTTTGCCTCCCGTCGATGAAGCAACTATAATACTTCTAAATGGTAATTTTGGCACGTGCTCATATTTAGATTGTTTGAATTCATATTCAGTTATGTTTATTGGTTTTATTATTGGGACATCTGTCATCGTTGATATTAAAGAAATATACAAAAATATATGTAAAAATTAACTTGTAATTAATATTAAATGGAACATCATTATGTTGTGAGTGGCGGTGAATAACATAATGGAACAGGTTTTCCATTGCTTCAATCAATAAGCATTGAAGATAATTAGTTTTGTGTCTCGCTCGCGTGTGCAATGAACACCAAGTGCTGTGCCCCACCAATATTCTAGTATGCATGAAATAATAAGATTAATTAGAATAATTTATCTTATTATTTAATATGGATAGAAGTTATTCAGATTATATTGATATAATAGATGAAGTAGAGAATATAGAACAAGTAATAGTAACTGACAATAAAATTAAGAAATGCTGTTATTATACATTAGAATTAATAAAATTAGGAATACAATATATCAAAAATAAAAATGTAAATATTAATATAAATGGTCAAAAGCAAAATTACTGACCAAATACAAGAGGAAAATAAAGTAGTTAAATTAATGAAGGACAAGAAAGAATAGAAAAGACATTAGAAGAGCAAAAAGGAAAACAAGAACAAATGAATATACTAATTGAAACACAGCAAGAAGAACAGAAAGAAAGTAGTAAAGCAATGGACGAAAATATAAAAACGATTGAAGACAGACTAACAGCAATGGAAAATTATGATTATAGCGACTATCAGTATGTGGAACAAACGGGTCAAGGCAATCAACCTAATGAAATCAAAGTGGATAAAGACGGGACTAATGTTAAGTGCCTACCGTGTAAATGTGGAAGGTTGATAAAAATAATTCACACAATGAAAACCAAAGAAAATAACGGAAACTCACGCAAGGACACTTGGGAACATAACTATAATACGAAATGGGGGTAAATTAGTATATAAAGAGTATATTTTACATTAAATCAATTTTATAAATAAAAAAATATTTAAATAAATAATTATATAAATAAATATATATATATAGAAATGTCTGAAGTTGAGAATGATGCTATTGCTGAACTATCAAAGAAGATAATTACAGTTAGTAAAAATGTTAAACTGTTGTACGAGATGATAACAAACTATTGACCAGAAACTTGATGCAAAGGCAAACGAACCAAAAAATAACAATGAAGAGAAGGAAAATATTGACACCATCTTTGAAAAGAAAGGGATAGGCAGACCCAGCGGTGATTATGACACGAAGCGTAAAAATATTGTGATATGTTAAATAAGGGACAAATCAAATGTCCAAAAGAACAAACATTAGAAAATTATAAACTAATTAAGGGTGATGATGGTAAATATGTAATTGTTGAAAATTAAAATATAAATAATTCTAATAATATGAATTTATTAGAATTATTTAGTGGAACTGGAAGTGTAGGAACCATAGCAAAGTCACTCGGTTATAATGTCATCTCATTAGACTTGAAAAATGCTGATATTAATTGTGATATTTTGGAATGGGATTATAAACAATTTGATAGGAACCATTTTGATTTTATTTGGAGTAGTCCCCCATGCACTGAATACAGCATAGCAAAAACTAGGGGAATTAGGAATATCGAATATGCAAATAGTATTGTCTTAAAAACTATTGAGATTATCAAATATTTCAATCCAAAATATTATGTAATTGAAAATCCACAAACTGGATTATTAAAAAATCAGGAGTTTATGAATGAGTTTGACTATTTTGATATTGATTATTGTAAATATGGTTTTAAATACAGGAAGCGCACGAGGTTATGGACGAATATTACTACTTGGACGCCACGCGCATTATGTAGGAAGGACTGCGGTAAAGTTGTTAATAACAAACATATTGAAACTGCACAACGGATGCCATCAAAAACCAAGGCGGAATGGGGTGATAATTATGTAATCCACAAACAGGAAGATTTATACAAAATACCTGCTGAATTGATTTGTGAAATCTTGGTGAGTGTAATGTAATTGTAGTTTTTTTGTTTAAATGATAAAATTAAATATAATGTGAATTTAAATACTACATTTCTAGTTAAAAACATATATATATATATATGTATATAAATTTTTCGGCAAAAAACAAAATAACTAAAACACATAATTAAAATTTTATTATAAACATATTTCTTGTTAAAACGTATTATTAAATTATATTTAAAGAACTAGTCATATTACTCTTTATATTATAATTATAAATTACATATATTATATAGGGAGATGATGAAAACCCCAAATCAATAGTTATAAATAATAGTATGCTGATGATTGTTGCCACTTAAAAAAGGGAAAAATTATGGTATTTGTTATAAATTGACATTATACACAATTGGAATAGTGAATATTATTATTGATTATTTTGCGTTTGGGCGAAGAAGATGGATGTATGTAGAACTTGTAGAAGATGGAGACGATATCAAAATATAATGGAAAATATTTTGGAGATTAAAGAAATAGATGAAAGAAATGTAGAAGATGACATCTTGATATTTCTAACTGTGTATGGAAGACCACCTTATAGTTATGTTAGAATATTTCTGAAAATCAGTAAGAAAAAATATAAAATGATTGAAGGTATATTATGGATGTTGACTTATCATAGTAGGGAAGGGTTTGATGTAAAAGAAGACATTAAAACATATATTGAAAGAAACAAGTTTAATGTCAAAAATACAGTGAGAGATATTAATATTATTTTAAAAATGATGCATGAAAGAAGTAAGATATTATACACAATTTAAATTTGAATTCAATTAGATTTATTATCATGAACTGTAAGTTATTAAATTTATCTTACCTAACCTTTGCCCATAATATTTCTACAAAATTTGTGATAAAATTTATTGTAAAATAATTTATCATAATTTTTGGAATAATATTTTTTGAAAATTTTGTAAAATTATATTTTGTAAAATTATATTATTATTATTTTAAAATTTATATTTTTTTGAAAATTTATTTTGTAAAATTTTGTAAAATTTATTTTTTTTAAAATTTATTTTTTAAAATTTTTTGTAAAATTTATTTTTTTAAAATTTATTTTTTAAAATTTATTTTTTTAAAATTTATTTTTTAAAATTTATTTTTTTTTGAAAATTTATTTTTTAAAATTTATTTTTTTTTGAAAATTTATTTTTTAAAATTTTGTAAAATTTATATTTTAAAATATGGATGAACTTACTAGGAAATTACCTGCTTTGAAATGTTGATTTTTGAAAATGTGCTGTTTGAGGTGCTGTTTTAAAATGTTGCTAAAAGTGTGGGGAGGACCCTAGGTTTTTTTATAGAAAAAAGACGGGCAAGGTCTAGTCTAACTGATAGCCCATTGCCTTCGGAGTCCGCGCACGTGTTTGCCCGGACCAGTGAATGGGTCCCGGGAGCTGCAGCCAAGTCGCGTTGATGGACACCAGGCAGCACTGCTGGCTGCCTAGCGCTTTATGCGGTATCCGCACGGCAGCACTGGCATTTGTGCTTGTTCTATGTTGCCAAAAGGTTTCAAAGGATCTTTGCACTAGGTATCCCATGCAGCTGCAGTGGTGGCTGCGGAGACGGGCAGCTTCAGCGTGCTGGCGCCACTTTCGGCCGCGGGGGGCCCAAAAGGCGTAGAGCGAGCAGCATGGCGAGCCCGCATTGCCTGCATTGGCTCAGGTGGGTCCCTCTGCCCGGCTGCCAGCGCAGACGCTGGCTGTCGGCCTGCCGCCCCAGGCGACGTGGCAGAGGTTTCTGCTCGCGTCGCACTCGGCGCGAGGCCTTCGTGTGGTCCAGAGGCGAGAACTTGGTGTGGCCCAGCGCGCGGCCAATCCCGCGGGAGTTGTGGGGGGCCCGGAAAGTCTGAAGAAACGCCGTGGGTACACACACACACTTATCGCTGAAGCTTGCGATCTCGAAGTGTGCCCCGTGTGTCTTCTGCGATGGATGCCCCTTGCAAGCTCGAACATCTTCTCTTGGTGCCTTTGTGAGGCGCTGGCAAGACGCAAGTTCCATGCGCTGTTCTGGCACACCAGGTCTTTGGTTACACTTTGAGAGACTGGTTTGGTTGCATGCGAGTGCGGCCCTCGCCGGTGTGCTTGTAGTTGAGACCTGGGGATCAAATTGCATTTCTCGGATTCAGGTTGCCACAGCGCCTTGAGCGACTCAGGCGCCCGCCAATCGTTTTGCCTGCGTACGTCAGCCGAGCCATTGGACGAATGAAGGCAGGCCATGGAAGTACGCTGCCCTTTGCAGTACTTGCGAAAAGCGCAGGGTAGAATGATGGTATATAGATGCAAGACACTACGGGAGACAGGAACTCAGCTGCTATTGGTTTCAAGCTACGCAGGTCAACGCCTCGTCGGCCAGCATGGAACTGGCACCCTTGGTGACTGGTGCCTGCGGCTTCCTTGGCAGGAGCTGAGCATGTTTTGCATGTTTGCCTTTCAGTTCGTGTGGTTTGCAGGCACGTGGTTGCCGCGCTGCTAGAGACTGGCCTGTGCAGCCGTGTCTTCTGCTTGGTCCGCGCGGCTGACAGCACGAGCGCCCATCGCCGGGTGGAGGAGGCCAGAGCCCAGGAAAGTATCAAGAAAAATATCAAACAACACCAACTCACCTGGCTGCTCAGGCGCTTCGCAAGGCTGGAGTGGCGTCGCTGGACCAGGTCGAGGCGCTCAGACTTGAAGTGTTTTGCGTGGGGCCTTCGGAAAACCCTCCCCTTGCGGCCCCTTGCGGCCCCTTGGGGCCCCTTGCGGGTCTTCGGAGGCGGTGGTCGGGGACCTGTCGCAGCGGAACTTCGGGCGATCCTTCGTGGAGGTGCAGCGCCTGGCGAACCGCGTGACTCACGTCTTCCACTCCGCCGCCAAAGTGAACCTCACGGAGCCCTTCGAGATGATGCGCAAGGCGGGTGAGAAGTGAGAGGGTGAGAAGGGTGAGAAGGGTGAGAAGGGTCAGACGGGTGAGGGAGACCGGACTCAGGACAACGTGGATTCGACTGCGCATTTGCTGGAGTTTTGCTCCATGGTGCGGCCGAAGCCCTTTCATCATATTTCCACCATGGGCGTGCTGACGCGGCTGCCTAAGTCGGTCCGTCGGTGTTTGGCCACACCAAATTCATCCAAATGCCCCATACAGGCCAGATATGCTGGAGCGCGCGGCTTCGCTCGAATTGTTACGTCGCTCGCAGCTTCCCAGCTTCGCGCAGGACCGGCAAGGAGCAGTCCGAGAAAGCGCGCCGCTGGGCGACATCCGCAGCATGCCTTTGTACGGCACAGGGGACCAGGACCGATCTGGCGATCTGACACTGCGGCTGCTTGTGACATCCAGGCCAATGGTTATCCTCAAAGCAAATGGTTGGCAGAAATGATGGTGTTCGAGGCAGGTCTTGTTGGCATCGAGGCGTCTGCGCCTTTCATTCAGGCGGCTCGGCAGGGGCTGCCAGCCTTTGTTCACCGGCCTGGTCTTATTGGCACCGAACTAAGAGATGTTTGAGTGTAATGGACACCGTGCAGCGTGTGTGACTGACACCATGCGCACGCACTGGAGTGCGGCACGATTGCTTGAGGCGGTCACTCCAAAACTGGGGCATCGGCGCAAGACGTCTTCTTCCACTTCCTCTCGGATGTGACAGACCCAGTTCAGTTGCGGCAATGGCAGCTTTCGTCCCTTTCAACTTGTCCTGGCTCACAGCCCTAAAGCACAACCGAGCCAATGTCGCTATGAAGGCACAAGATGGCAACTGCAACACAGGGATGTGCAGAGCAACAGGTCATTGGCAATATAGCTTCCAATCCATAATCTTTGCGGGCATACAACAAACAGATCAGCCACACGCACACACAGACACACACACACACACACATGTCACACGTGTCAGACGTTTTGGTTGGGGAAGGTGAACAGAAGGCACCAGTTAGGAATCAGCCATCAATAAACCAACTGCCGCAATGCCGCGACGGGTGAGCTCGCTTTCTTTTGTGTCGGCTGCCCAATTAGCTGTCAGGAGGTCAGGTAGCGAAAGGCCGTGACTCGTTTGAGCGAGGCCCTTCGGGGCAACTGAGGTAAGGTGGGCCGGGCTGCCGGCCTGCCGGCCTGCCGGCCTGCCGGCCTGACTTGCGCTGCATGCACGGGCATCCAGCGGCTTGTCTGAAAGTCCGCTTGGGCCACGATGCCACGATGGTCGTTCGGCTAGGACCCTTGGGCTGGCAGCTATGGCAGCTATGGAGCTCTTGGTCTTCCGAGCACGTGTGCTCCCGTGCAGCTTGACTGCAGGAGACGCACAGAATTGCTTGCGGTGCAATGGTGCGTCAATGGCTTTGCGGATGGCCTTTGCTTGCGGAGGTCGGAGCACGGGCACTTCATGCCGTTGCCTGGGCTGGGGCAGCATCCAGGGCAGTGGCACGGGCAGCAGGGGCAGCTTGTGCATCCGCAGCCCGGGCCAGCTCAGCCTATTGATGGTCGCGTCCTGCAGACTGCGCCTTCCTTCCAGCAGATGGAGTGGGCCTGCGCCCCAGGGACTCACTCACTGGAGTCACTGGAGTGAAGGGGTTTGGGGGTCTTCGAATGAGCTTTCGCAGAGGCAAGGAGCGCGCTGATGAACCCAGATGGGCCAGATGCCCCGCACCGGGCGCCCTCGGCCGACTCCAAGCCAAGGGAGAGTGCAGGCAGGGAGATGGCCTCGGAGTTCCGCTGCGCTCAGAACGGTTTCTGCAGCTTGGTGCACGTTTTGCTCGCCTCAGAGGCCCGAATGGGAAGGCCGCGCAGCCGGCGATGCATGCGAAAGCAGCCAAGTTCCTGGATGCAGATGGCGATGAGCGGCCACCGGTCGATGAGCTGGAAGGCAGAGTCAGCACTGTTTGCTAATCCGTGAATGAGGGTTGTATGAAACATTGACATCAAATTGAGGCATTTGAGGGTCGGGCCGGCGAGGTGACAGCGTGTCGCGTTGCTGCACTGGACAAGCCAGTGCGCAATCGTGGTCCTTGGGTCCTCAGCTGCAGCAGCGAAGCTGGCTCGCCTTCTGTCGCTCGTTGCATGGAGCTCCGTTGCCCATATTGGCCATTTGCCAAGCCTCGAGTGGAACAATCCCCACTCGCCGAGGCAGACCAGAGCCCACAGACGCTGACATCCGGCGCATGGTTCGGGATGCACAGGCAGCTGTGGTTCTCAACGTCTACCATATAGGGAACCCCGAGGCAGGGGTTTCTGAGACTCTGAGACTCTGAGATGTTGGCTTCGTACAACACGCTCATGTTGGGGCACTGCTCTGCCTTCGTCGTTTGCCGGGCAAGTGAGGTGCTTGGCTTGAACCATTCTTCTTCTTTTTTTAGTCTAACGCACATTGGCCTGAGAGGTGATCAGCAAGCTCCAGCCAGCCACCCGCAGCTTTCTGGGTCAGGGTGGAGTCTTCCACCTTGGCATCGAGGCTTGGCCCTTTGCATCTCAGTCTCGGCAACATGGACTGGGCCAGGTGTGTGGCACGGAGTGGTCCTACGGGCCTACCAAGGCCTGTGCCCCTGTGCCGTCGGCGAGCATTTTGTTTAGGGTCGCGACAGGAGCCGCAGACCGGCATCTTCTGCCACGAGCCCCGAAAGTGCCTGCACACCTTCCATCACGCCATTTTCTTGGGGGACACTCGACTTGATGGGTCGGTAGACCGGTAGACAGGCAGGTGAGGCCACCACCCACGTTATGTGGTATCATGTCATATCTCTCATCTCTCGCATTCCTCTTTATAGTGCGGCCTTAAGGACTGCAAAAAGCAGGCCCCGGAGGTGGGCGTGGTGCTTATGAAGATGGAGTCCGAGTGGTCCGGCCCGGACTTCGACATCCTCTCGCGAAGCGATTGGCACTTCACCATGGCCGCCGGGCTCGAAGGGGCTAGGGAAGCTCCGAGGGGAAGCTCCGGGCTCGGACTCTCCGAGTCTCCGAGTCGTTGTTTGAGGCTCTCTCCCACAAGCTGGGAGTCGGCACACTGCCCAGCGGCCTCAACCGCGTGTCCCGCCGGGGCGTCATCTCTGATGACGTGAAGGCGGGGAAGGGAAGCCGAGGGAAGCCGATCGCAGAGAGAAAGACAAAGAGAAGACAAAGAGTCTCTAAGAGATTGGCTGTCGTCCGGGGCACCGAGGCGGAGTTGCGGGCAGTGCAGCAGGTGGACGGTGGCAGCTTCCAGCGGGGCTTGCAGAGCCTGGCGGGCTGAGAGCGTCTGCAAGTCCCGCCGTGCAACGCTACGTCTCACTGAAGCTCCGGGGAAAAATACCGTTGTCAATGCAACCACATCAAACGCGACGGTGTCAGATGAGCTTGCAAAGGTGCTCCAACTGCGGCGCTTGCCAGCCATGGAGGGAGACAAGTTCAACTTGACGCCGGTGGATTGGGTGGCCAAGGCGAGCCACGGAGCACGGTCGAGGTTGATGTAACGAGCAGCTCAGGCGATCGTCCACGTCGCTCTGCGGGAGGAAGGCATCGGAGTCTGAGGGGGCTTGGTGTCCAGGTCACCTTTCAGCCCAGGTGTCAGTGGCAGTGTCTTCCACCCGGCTGTGTGCGGCACCCGGGTTTCCACGTTTCCGTGCTCTGCAATTGTCTTCTTGCAGGCCCCACAATGCCATCACCATTGCGGAGTTGGTCAAGGTGTTCCGAGACTTCGGGCACGCTTCTTGGACTTTCGGGTTTGTCCACTTCGAAATGCGCTTTGGGGAGGTATCAGAATCTGCAGATCATGGACTTCGCCTGGCGCTCAAACCGGGGTTCGAGGGTTTCAGGGAGATGTGAGCTGTGAGAGGTGAAATGGCGTGACACCATCATCGCAGATCCGATCCGCTTCAAGAGTTGGTCCTTCTGCGCGGCCCTCACGGCAGAGGCCGGGATGCAGATTTTGGTGTGTGTGTGTGTGTGTGTGATGGGACGGGCCGAACAGGGCCGAAAAGGGCCGAAAAGGTCGTGACAGTTTGGAGCTTTGGATTCAGGGCCACGGCATCGACTCCATGGCCGACAGCTCCGCGGGCGCTCGGGCCATGCGCGAAGCCGTGGGCGAGGCCTACGACGCCTTCCGAGCGGACCAGTGCCTGGTGCAGCAGATCCGGTGGTGCGTGGGCGAAGGCCGGGACGGAAAGCGAGCAATCGAAAGAGATAGATGTAGTAAGCAAAGCGGGAAGGAAGGAGCGAAAACCGTTAAATGTAGTTGGTACTTTTGCTTACAAGTGCAAGTGCTGTAGTGTTCAAACAAACAGTCAACCAATGTAGTCTGCAGCTGCCAACCTTTTCACTCATGCGGAGTAGTAAGCTCAAGGCCTGCGGTAGTGAACATACATGCAACACAAATGCAGGAAGTGAAGCATGTAGTTTGACACGGCCCCTCAGTTAAAAGGTCTTTGTAGTACCTTTTCAACTGAAGTGCAAAACATGGATTGACAGTAGTGATGAAAACCATTGTTGTTCATCAATTCTACTGTATTGGCAAAAGTATTGACCTGCGCTCGGTAGTTCACGCTGTTCAGGTTCCAGCTCGATGTAGGGCGCTGGATGGAAGTTGTGAGGCAGGCACTCGTTGTAGTGGAGCATGAGCTCAAAGATGTAGTCCCCATTTTTGGGCGCGATAGTCTTGGACCATCTGGAGTCTGTTGTCCAAGGTCGCCTAGTAATGTATGGTGAAAAATGTTGTCATGTAGTTTGGAGCTCCCCGTAGTCGCTCGTCGTCTATCTCAGGGCACGACATGCGTTGGTCGTACTCCCTGAGAAAGCGGTTTAGTAGTGCTTTGTGATGTTGAGTGAGGTTTGTCATGGTGAGTAGTGTGAATCCGTAGTACTGTATACTCTTGCAGAGGATGGAAGTAATTGCCTTGTGCTGGAAGTCGTGCAGTTGGTCTCTGTTGTAAAGGTAGTGGAGTAGTTCAGGTAGTAGTAGGGGCATGTGGTAGCTCCGAAGGTAGTTGTTCCTGAGGCTGTAGTTGTCAGTGAAGGTGGTCATGTTGTAGTTCACCTTGTAGATGGTCTGTGGAATTGGTGTAGTCGGGAGGTAGTAGTTCTGTTGTATGGACATCATGTAGGAGATGTAGTCCCTTGTGAAGTGTAGAAATTGTCCTGAAGTGAGGTACCTCAGGAGTAGTGGTTGTTCAATCTGGAGTTGGATGATGATGTAGTTGGTGTTGTCGCTGGTTGTAGTGTGGAGTGAAGTCGTGTGGTAGTAGTGGACGTTGGCTGCTTCAGGTAGTGAAACGCTGAGCAGTGTAGAGTTGTAGCGGGGCATCCGAAGGTCTCCAGGGACGCAGCGAATGGTCGCGTGTAGTCCAGTTGTGCCAGTGGAGTTGCTTGTTGTTGTGAGAGTAGTTGATACTCTTCAAGTGTGAGTGCAGTGAAAAACTGAGTGTAGGGTGTGTTGTCGGGCAATGGTGGTGTAGTTGTTGTCTGGTGCTCAGTGATGTGTAGTTGGTCCATCACTGTGGTCGGGTTGTAGTAGACCGTGTTGCCAGGTGTAGAATGGTTGAAGTGGTAGTTGGAGTCGTTGTAGGTTTGAGGTGGTGGAGTTTCGTGGTCACTGGAGGACGCC
>CAUJNA010002789.1:0-20765 GCA_963377175.1 Effrenium voratum | reverse complement strand
TCCTTGCGTGTCCATGTCGTCTTCTTCTCCCGGAACTTCCTCCGCTTCGTCATCATCCTCCTGCGCCGCCGCATCGTGGTTGGCTTCTTCCTGTGCGCGCCTGGCATCTCCCGAGACGTTGGGGTTTTGGTTGTCCTCCTCATCGTCGGAGTTGATGTGGATGTAGTACCTCCCGGTGGAGATCAGTTGTGCCTCACACTCCAGGCATAAGCAGAAGCAGGTGGGGATCGCGGTCGCACATGACGGACATATCCGGCACCTCAGTCCTTCCCATGTCTCATCATTCAGGATGACGACTTTGCTGATTTCGTCCCTGACCTCGTTGACCTGCGCATTGAACTCCTCCATCTTGTTGTTCCGATAGAGTTCGCATGCACGATCAACCATGTCTATGATGTAGTGCAGATTATCGGCACCTGTCTCGGTCTCGGGCATCCTCTCGCTGATCTTTGTGACGTTCTGGAGGAACATCGCAGCCGACTCTTGGGATGAGTTGACGAAGCCAGGGCAGATCTCGTTCTCCACACACTTCGAGTACGCTCTCTTGACATCATCGTACTCCAGGCGTTTCCCTCCGTTGCTTCTGCCAATCCAAATGGACTTGACCTCATAGAACGGGACCACGTCAAAGACCATGAAAGTCCCATTTGCCGCGACTCCAGCTCCATACCGCGCGAGGGTTGCACTGGGAATGTAGATGATCGCAATCGGGTCCCCCTTCCTTACGTTCCGTAGCGTCACCTTCGTTGCCACGTTCATCTCATCCCATGGAGCGAACGCTCCGAAGTGCAGTGCTAGCCTGTTACCGCCATCGATTCCGCCGGGGACTAACCCACAGCGTACGATGCTTGGCAGATTTCCCACATACGTCACATGGAATGCTCCTCCGAGAGAATCACCCATCCTTGCGGAATACCTATTTGCCAGTGCGGATGAGCTCATGAATCCAAAATCGCTGTGACCAGTTGTGACTCGGATGCACCAAGGTCTGTACCATCCATCGCATCTGTTGAACATCCTGTCGATGTCGTCCCGATCCATGCCAGCTTTGGTCATTTCCTCCCTGGCCGCCCTGGTGTCGTTCGGGTTCATGATGCTTGGAAACCTTGCTGCCAGGACCTGAAATCTCGATTTCTTGCTTCCAGATTCCTGCCACTTCATCACCTCCATGATGCCCATGTATCGCTTCGCTCTCGAGGTGCCCGGTGGGAATATGTCGTTGTTCCGGTCGTCAATGACTGCATCAATGTCGACCCATCCACCTTCGTCACACCTGAAAGCACTTCCTCGGCAGCTGCCGATCTTGTGTCGAAGGACTCTGCATAGGTCGTGAGATAGCTGGTTTGCTTGGTCTTTCGTAGCAAATACCGAGCGTCAAAAGGAGCAACGCAGAAATTGCATCACGTCCACCTGCTCAAGGATGGCACCTTTGGGAAAGTATCTGGGGTCAACGATGGACGCATACGCCCATGGCAAGTGCACATCACTCACGTCGCCATACTTCGGGATGTAGCACGGGATGGTGTCGCATCCCATCTCAAGCGTCTTCTTGAATGTCCTGTTGTCCCCGCACGGGTTGTAGGTGAGGTCCACGCCACCACACTGTAGCTCTCCTCCCTCAGCCGTGTCAGCCATCTCCACCAAGTTGATGGTATAGCTATACATCTCAATTGTTTCTTTCCCTGCTTGTCCTCCTCTCTTTCTTTCTTTGGACGTTGATGAGGGCGGTTCCTCCGTATCCCCCATATCTTCATCCGATGACACGGGATCACCGCTGAGTAGCTTACGGAGCATCTTCATCGCTTTCTCGTTCCCAGCAGCCTCCTCAATGTCTTTGCAGTCGCCGTCGTGGGCCAGGTTCGCGCACTTCTTGCAGATTCCCATTTCTCCCATGCACTTCTCCATTGACTCCAGGAATCCTAGTGCCGCTCTCCGCCCGTCGATCACTCGCTGCTTCTTCTCTTCCTTCTCCGCGTTGGGCTGAGAGCTTCGGCTCGGGTCTGGTGCTTGACCAAGACCGTCACCTTCGCCCTCCGTTGCCTTTCTCTTGGACCCTTGGGCAGCAGGCTCGGTTATCAGGGATCGCGGGTGTCTGGGCTTAGCCTTGTTCATGATGTCCAGCACTTCTTTCGTGGGCGCCCCGAGTTGCGCGGAAGGTTTGTTCCGCTTTCGGTTCTGGCCCGTCGTGTTGGGTCACGTTCCCGGCGAGGTGTCGTACGATTGACTGCTCGAACTCCCTCTTGATCTTCCACACATCCTTCCACAGTGGCAGTTCGTGCTGAAAGTACGACATCACCTCAAAGAACCCCAATACCATCTCGACGACGTCTCCCAAGGATTCCTCGTTTGAGGTTTGTCCCAGGAGTTCACACATCGTCCCTTGGTCGAGCACGCTCTTGATCCAGGAGGAATAGGCCACGTTGCCGAGATCCTTGTCTATCATGAAGATGGACATTCTCTCCTCGACTCCCTCGGAATTCTTGCACACGATCACATCCCGTGACCGTTGTTGTAGAACTGTGCTGCTTGATCCACTGTCATGCTCACGAAGCCCACGTGGGAGAGCTCCTTCTTCAGTTTAGAATACGCGAGCTCCCGTATAATCGTGATCATGGCCTGGATGTTGTTGACGTCCACCATGAGGTTTTGAAGGTCAGGGATTGCAACCACGCATTCCGCGAAGAGGCGCGTGTACAGCTTCTTCCCTTCGATAGACCTCGCAATACCGTTCGTGTCCGCATTCCAGTTCGCGCAACAGTTCACGCAAGAAGTGGGATTGAACTTCGAGTTTGGTCCGAGCACCTTCGACTTGCTCACCTGCGTCTCTCTAGCGCAAAGTTCACAGATAAACTTGCTGAGCTCCGTGACCAAATACCATCGAAGACGTTGATCACCGACATCGGCTTTCCCAAACGCATCTTGTTCGCCGTGTCCTTCATCTTGCTGTTCTTGTTTTCTCTTTGATTGCGCAGTGAAGGTCGGCTTGTACTCAAACTTCACCTTCGACTCCTCCATATTCTTCGGGATGTTGAATCGAAGGTCGGGCTCGTTAATGCACGTCTCCTCCAGCTCGCGCACAAACGCATTGCTGGGTGCGACCACATCGATGGATTTCTCCACCAGCAATCGCTTCAGGAGGAAATGTTGCAGGTTCGAGCTCCCAGGGATCTTGTAGTTCTTTCCTGTGAGCGCATGGACCACGCGCCACAGGCGATCGTTCTCGGTCACCAGCGCGCCTGCCGCCTTGCAGATCTCGCGGCGATCGTCCCCAAGTCCCCTCTCCCTCCATGGAAAGCAACATCACGATTCACGCACACCACGACCAGGCCCTTGCACGTGTTGACGAGGTCAGATACCGCCTTTTGCAGGGAGTCGATGATGGGATTGGCGGTCACCTGCCACCCACATCCCCTCATGCACACCCAATCATAGAGCGACATCCAAATGTGCACCGACACAGGTGAGTCATCCATGTCTCGCCTGGTTGACCCACAGATCATCCAGCGCAGGAGATTGTGCTGGCTGGCATTCTCATCCCTCCTCAGCGCATACGCGAGGTTCTTCATCGATGCACGCAGCTCATTCTGGTAGACCAACCGGTCCCAATTCTTCTGATAGTCGTCCTTGGCACCACGACCGTAGGAGTCGATCTTGGGGGCCTTGATCACGCTCAACGTGAATACTTTCCCCCAGTTTCGATCTCTGAATTTCGATATTCTCCGATCGTGCCTCTCAAACTCTGCAGTCGTCTGGAACTCCTCGGAGCTCCTCCACCTTCTCGATGACGATGCCCTCGTCGACTCGTCGCTGATGAACTCTTTGTATACCTCCCCGACCGGGGTGTCCTGGTGGAATGCAGCTTTGAACGACCGTTCACCGTTGTCTTCGGCCACGCCCAATGCGAGATCCCAGATGTTCGCAATTGATCTCAACATATCCGCCCCTTCTATGCAATACTTGGTTACGTCGAGCAACTCGGGGTTCTTCGCTAGCATCGTTGCCTCACCGCAAAGTTGGTTCAGCGCCGACACAATCTTCTTTCCCTTGCTGCAAAATTCCCTCCATCCAAGCATACATTCGTCGGCAGAAAGCTGTCCGAAGACTTTGCTGATGAACTCTAAGGCAACCCTCATAGACTGCCCTTCACCTTTCATCATCCCGCGCCCTTTGGCAGAATAATACGCTGAGTAGGCATAAATAGCAGGGACACCGATTTCCTCGATCCACTTTATGCACATGCCCAGGTCGCTGCCCATTTCCATCCTCTTGGGTATCCTCTTGCCTTCCTCGATGGCGTTCTTCACTAAGTTCCCCAAGAATATCGGTGAATATCGCCGCTTGTCTGGATTTCCCGACAGGCACGCAGAAGAATTCATTCGTGTTGACGACGGTCGGATTGGCAGTCATCTTGATGATATTCTCCAGAACCAGGAAAGCCCAGAATAGGCAGCTGCAAATAAAGCCACGGAATTGTCCCAACACGAATCCAGTTTTTGATTGAGGTGATGAACAAGCCCAACTCCTCTTCGAAACTTGGGGTTCGGGACTGACCCAGCTCCCCGCAGGCACCAGAGGTTCGGGACTAACCCAGCACCTCGGTAACGCAGTTGGGGTGGTGTAACTTTCACACGCAGTAGCTTGATGCTTCCGCGATCTCCCTCGCGTAATGCAAGCAAGAGCGAGTTTCAATGGTGCCGGCTTGAGGCACTTTGCTCGAGCACGAAAACGGCGAAGGATCACACCCACAATTATCGACGTGTACAGCTGGGTTTCTTTGGTTTCACGACCGGCACAAGGTCCATGCTCATGGTTTCCATTGCATTTCTTAGACAACGAGCTACCAAGATCAAAGTTCCATGAAACAACTCTCCAAGGTTTCTTGATTGGCATGGGTTTCTTGGCGTACCTTTGCTTCAAGCCATAGCGACACCCATCAAACTCGTGACTAGTCCATCATGAACAACCTCATGCAGTCTCTCGTCTTTCCAATAATCGCAACTTCCAGGCAACTCAAACAAAATCGCAGCTCGTTTTGTCATGGCATGCCGTTTGATTTCAACGAACCGTTCAAACAATCTCCAAAATTCCCTCTGTTTGGCCTCGATTTTCTCTGCGGCGTCAATTCCGCGAGTCTTGTTGAGGCGTGCCCATGATGATCCCCCCGTGCAAGGCCCGGCGAAGAACAACAAATCGGAAGGTTTAGTTAGCACATGTCTGGCGATTCTCCCCCCGTACTCGCTCAGTAAGTCATCAACCAGAGTTATGGTGACGACCTGCGGCCCGTTATGGCGGGCAAGGGCAGTGAACCAGTTACGCGGTTCGGAACACGCCATCAGCACAATGGGCCGAGCCAAGTCAACACTGTAAAGAGTGACGACTGTGCGAGTTCTCATGCCAGGAAGCGAGACATGAACAGGAGCGCGAAGCACACCACCGTCATGTTTGACCAGCGCGAGTTCAATACCCGGCGCTAACTGTGGCTTGTGCTTCACCGCAATGCGATACGGAACAAAACAACGACCAGGGACAAGCTGCTCGTGATTGATATGCAGACAACGCATAAGCAATTTCAATCGGAGCAAAGTTTCCAAAGCAAGGTCGTTGACACATTTTAATTCTATGCGCTCGTTCGACAGTTCTTCAACGAATGCGGCCAGCACGGACTGCATGTCAACATCCCCAGGCCCGACGTGAATTGGTCGTGGTCGTGGAGGTCGTTCCCGCGCCGGTACAGCAACCGGTACGGGATGAAACTGCCAAACTGCGCGTTCAACCCATCCATCAATCCGCACACATTGCAGCCCTGGGTCAACTCTATCCTCGACCTTAAGCCATGACCCATTCTTCGCAACAACAACCGGATCATGTCCTTCATGCTCATGCAATCCCTCTTTAGATGTCAATCCAGACCACCACAGGTCTGGGGGCATGATCGGAATGTGTGTGTACGGAAATGTTGGAACTCCGTCAACTGTCCCCGAAGCAGTCTGCATGGTCCCTTTTATGGGATCACACGTAGGTGTGAGCGCCTTGAGGGTATCCGGGTCAGACAGCAAACTCGGGTCAAGTAGACCGATCTGTAAACATGCATGTTTCCATTTGCGCCCATCATTGAACGCCTTGGTGTATATGTCAGCCGCCATCCTGTCGGTGACTTCATACGCCAAATACATGTAATCACGTGTGAACATCTCATGCATCCACGAAATGCTAACACCATGGCTTCTCTCAAGGTGGCGCATCGTGGGGTTTCTCCCCGATCGCACAACACCGATCATAGCCTGGTTATCGTCATAGAACACAAAGTTCGGTGACTTCTTGAGAATCCGCTCTAACAACTTTAGAGCAGGCATACCCATCGATCTCATGGCAACATCGGCCGCAACTATTTCGGCCTCGGGAGTGGAGTGACTCACACAACCCTGTCTTTTAGAGCTGCCAGACAACGGAAACCGGGTATTATGCCCTTGTATATTCAAGTGTCCACCGGAGGTGGAACGCAGCGAGTCAATGCATCCCGCAAAGTCAGCGTCCGCATACAAGGCCAAGTGCACATCGTCCTTAGGGTCTCCAACCCAACCGACCATGCGCCAATGTTTGGTATGATGCACATAGCACATCAAGTGATGCAAACCCCGATCATCGGAGTCAGTCCACCTATGCACGTTCCGTGCTAGGCGATTCACTTGCCGCAACAAATCGGAGCGAGCAATCCGCGCACCGTACAGCAACTTCATCAGTACGCTAGCGGCATGCGGAGCAAGGTGTCCACGCACGGGCTCCTTCATGGCCAACTCAGGAGTCCCTCCCCGTTGGTCCGGCACTGTGGCAGAACCGTCGGTGGGCACAAGATTGTTACACCAATTGCACTCGACTGACGGCCCCTCTCTGGCAGGCTTCCGTGAGACGTGATTCTTTGTTTCTTCATGCAACTCAGGGGTGACAACCTTATTCAACTTCACGTCGCCCGCCACTTCAAGATAGCGGTCGACACAGGAACGTAGGAACTGTTCCATGTCATAGGTCACCGTTGTTACTCGGTGTCCGTTCCCGAGAGTGACGTTCCCCTTGCTTTGATTACAACCAAGGTACATGTCAAGTCCAGTCTCGGGCTCGATCTTCAAACGTGTACGCAACATGCTCCACCCTTGGGCAAGGTTCTTCTGCGGCCCTGCCATTTTGAAGTCATCGACACACACAACCAGAACAAGCTGGAGCTTCTCATGAATGTACACTGAAGGCCATTCTTCGCCGATGGGTTCAAAACCAACGGCTCATCGCAGTGCTGCTCCCAGAATGTTCCCGCATCTGGGTGTCCGTACAGCGCCTTCCTCAACGGGACGACTGGTCTTCTGTACTTATCCCATTTGCATTCACTTGGCACAGCTTCCGGCGGCAGTTCAATCCAACACGGCGTGCCTCTCAAGGTGGCCTGTATGTACGCTTGAACAGCGTCGGCCATCTGCACATCCCAGCCATCATGACAACCCAAAAAATCCGCCCAACGCGAGGCTTCGAATGAAGCAGGAGAGTTCCCCAAATCTTGAAACATCGCGGCTTCAAAGCTTTGGTTCTTCACTTGGTTCCCCAGCAGCACGCCTCTACCCTTGAACTTCCTCTTAGGATCACCAACAGGCAACTGTGAGTGCTTTTCAACGCAAATGCCATGTGCGCGAGCCATGTGTATCTCTTCCCCTTTAGCTTTTGCCTCCTTGGCTACAGCGTCATATTCACGCACCGCGCCAAGATCGAAGACGCCCTGGTCGATCAATCCCGACCATTCTTTCTTCATCGATGCCAACGCATCAGGGTTGGTCAACATCTCTTTCCGGCCGACCGGCCTGGATACTAAAGCGTCGAAGAATCGCACAACTTTCACAGCTTTCTCTCTGTGCTGTATTCGCTCAGAAGTCACGCACGGATTCATACTGTTTGACGATCTCTTCCTTCTCGCGAAGCAAGCAATCTGCTCTCTTTGATTCTTGTTCCGCAAATACTGTAACGTCATTCAGTCTCGCCATCAGCTGTTCCCTGGAGTCCTCCATAGAGTACGTCTCGGGGCGCTTGACAAGTGCGTGTTCCAACTGTGACTTCAGACTTTGGACCATCTCCTCCTCGTTGAACTTCTCGATAGATGTAGATGATTCGATGCCTCTGATTTGTTGCTGATAAACTGATATCTGTTGTGAAGCTTCACGGTGTATTTGATTCGCACGTATAGCTGACTCCTGCGCGGCCGACTTCTCGCTTGCCATGTAGGATTTCATCACTGCAATTTCCCGCTTCTGCTCCATGATAGTTCCTTCAGCTTGTCTCATCTGTTGCATTATAATATTCGACTCCATGTCTTTCTTTTCCCCGTACTGAAATGCGTTCATTTCCACCTTGCGCATCTGTTGGGCTTCTTCCTCAATCTTGCGCCATGCCTCAGCCATGTGGTGTTGGTGGTGACTCACTAGATGTCCCGACTGCTTGCTGGCAATCTCGCATCGTCTTTCCAGCTCCTGGATCCGGATGGTGCTTCCATAGTCTTCTTGATGAAGATTCGCCATTGCTGCCGACATTTCATCAAGCGTCTTTTGGTATTCCCCGATCTCCACCTCCATCTTGTTCTTTTCCTTGATCGCGGCGCGAAACTCCGCACTGGTGGGTGATTTTGACCTCCCACCCTTCGATGTCGATCTCACGCCCTTCTGCGACGTCCGTGGTGTCGCAGGCGAAGATGATGATCTTCTCGGTGGGGATTCTCTTTGCTTCGACTCCTGATGAACATCGATCTGCTTCCATGATCTTGTGGGAGTGGAAATGTCGCTGAATAGCGCGGAACCTCCGCTCCCAGGTTCATCCTGTGAATCTGCGATCATATCCATCACTGCAGGAAGAGCCATCAATCCATTGGACCCCTCTGAGCTGCTGTTCCCAAAAGTTGCAGTACTTGGGCTCGCTGAAGATGCCATTGTACTGTGTAGGTTATCGTTCCGCAATAAACCAGCTGTCTCTCTGTCCAGTGTAGAGCTTGTAGATACGGCTGATAACCTGTCAAGAGACGGCAAGGCGACGTCCCGTGACGCTATGCACCGAACCCTCCAGCTGTAATACCAACCACGTGGAAAGGTGTATACGGACGATGCCGTTATAGCCGAACCCGTGTAAACGTTGTAAGGGGGAAGGAATGATAGTTACAACAGTGGTCCTGACAAATGCAGCGCAAGCGAAGTGTTTTCCGCTCTCAATGCCGATCACGTATGAATGCAGCTACACATCAGATCTTGAACCTCAATTGTGTCTTGAGCCAAATGGCGATCAATGGAACTTGGAAAGCAACACCAACACAGACCTCAGAACAGCTTCCCAATTTAGGCACGGGGCCTAGAGGGTTTTAACACAAGCTTTGTAAGCCTGGGAATCGTTGCGATGCGTGGGTAGACGGAAGGCATCGTAGAGCAGCGCAGCGGGGGCCACGGCTCCTGGGAAATCACTACGAGCGTGTCTGCGGGCAATCCCGCGAACTGCTCTACAGCATTCCGGCAGTTCTGTGCGACGAGATCGCGCAGGCAGCTACGACTGAGCTCGCGGAGCGGGTCTGAGAGTTCAAGCACGCCTTTTTTCATCTGTGCTCAGAGGTGCAGAGTTCAGAGTGGCGAGCAAGTCAGCATGCGTGCTCAACTCGTGAGGTCCTACCACCCTGAATTGCCCGGAAAACAATCGTGGCGCGTCGGAAGTTGAGCTGAGGTTGACGCGCTCGCCGAACTGACGGAAAGTACCTACTCCAAGGATCACGACCGTAAACTGACGGATCTTGGGCAGACCGAAGCTAGCTGTTTCTGGCTAGACCGAAGTCTAGCTGCTATAAACGACTATAGAGGGATCTCAAGAAAAGTTATAGTAGTAAGGAAAGGGGGCTTATAGTCCCCTAACTATTTGTGATTTTTGGGCCAAAAACGCTCCAAAACGGCCTTTTTTCGCCCAAAAAACGCTTGTCACCAGCGATGTCACCGCTTCGTCGCCGCTCCGTTTTTGGTGCAAAAAGCGCTGAAAACGGCGAACTCCGAAAAGTGCGTTTTTTCGTGTCCGGCGTCAAAAGTGGTGCCTGGGCCTCCAAATTCGCTTGTTTTCCTCCGAAAACCGGCTCCAGGCGTTCGCCGTGCTCCGAAATCCGTTTTCTGGCCCGAAAAGCCTGCGAATTCCAGCCCGCTGAGCTCGTCACCGCTTGTCACCGCTTTGTCACCGCTCGCTTTTTGGGTGCAAAAGTGCGCAAAACCGGGCCCAGTTCCCCAGGGTTTTTCGAGGCCCGGCAGCCCGAGCCCGACAGCCTGCCGAGGTTCTCCACGTAACACGTCAGCCTGCTGAATTAGTCACCGCCGATGTCACCGGTGTCTAACACGTCAGCCTGCCGAGGTGCCAGGGTGGAATCGAACCTCCCAAACGTCGCTCCGGAGACCAACGCCTAAGCCATCTCACCATCGGCTTGTTACCGTCCCAAAACGGCGCTCTTTGGCCCAAAAACGCTCTCACCACGATGTCACCGCTTCGTCACCGCTCTCTTTGGGGCCGAAAAGTGCCAAAAGAAGCGGCCAGTCTGCAGCGGAACTTTACTTATTCCCTTTCAAGGAAAGCGCTCGCATCATCAGTTCCATAAGCAAACGCGTTGCAAACTTCAACCGGTACACCAAGTGAGGTTAAGGAAAACTCATCCTCAACAAACCTTGACGGCACCAGGCAAAGAAATGCAAATAGTGAATGCCTTCAAATATAAGGCAAAAATAGAAGTATATATCACATCATTCTGATCTCATGTTTGCAAGTGGGGCAAGCTCCTGGTCCGCCGTGCACAACGGCTGGGATAGGCTTTAAGAATCGGAAAAAATGGGCGGGAGCGGAGCGGGGTTGGGTTTCAAAACGACCGTGTAGGTCACCCTCCCTCCCACCCTGAGCCAAAGCCAGGTGTCACACATAAGTACAAATGCAGAACGTGTGTGTTCAACTGACTGGAGCCGTTTGCAAACTGAAGTGCGAACTAAACACTCAAGTGTTTTTTCCTTTTATTCGAATAAGGAGATGATCCCTGCGGGAGTCACCGCTTATTCCCTTTCAAGGAAAGCGCTCGCATCATCAGTTCCATAAGCAAACGCGTTGCAAACTTCAACCGGTACACCAAGTGAGGTTAAGGAAAACTCATCCTCAACAAACCTTGACGGCACCAGGCAAAGAAATGCAAATAGTGAATGCCTTCAAATATAAGGCAAAAATAGAAGTATATATCACATCATTCTGATCTCATATTTGCAAGTGGGGCAAGCTCCTGGTCCGCCGTGCAGCTCCGCCCCCCCACAACTGACAAAGGAAGAGCACACACTTCCCTGCGGAGTTGCGTCCCTTTCTTTTCAGTTGTCATGCAAATGGATCCTGAACGACGTGAAACGGAGCAGCAAACTGCTCGGCACCTCCGTTGGAAATCCAACCTGGAAGGATCATCTGACACTTAGCTAAATGCTGGCACTCACAAACCAAGGCTCGACAACCTGTCTCGGCTTCCCAAGATGTGTAATCGGCCACCATGGTATTGTAGAGGTCAGTGTCAGCCCAGGCCGCTACCTATGCATTTGGGGCCTCCTCGTGTTAAGGAGTGCACAAGTTGGCGCCCCCTGAATATCAAGCTCCCATGCGTGAACAGCCACGAGCACAGGTATCTCTCAGATTGAGGGAAAAAACTGGGTGTCTGCTATTACGGGCCGACCAATGCGACCCTTGCCATACGCCAGTCCGAAGTAACATGACGTTCGGGGGAGTGACTGCATTAGTCACACTAGGCGCTGTGAATCTTCGTCCGATGTACCTGGTGGCGCAAGGGCAACCCATCAAAACGAAAGGTTCAAACCCCAGCATCCTTCCCCTCAAGATCTCAGCTATGTCGAAGGCAGGGAGTCCCGGTTGAGTTCCAGCTGGAGCTCTGCCTACGTCCGCCTTCTGTGTGGCTCACCCATACGACATCATTGGAGAAAGTCCTCGAGGTCGAGCCCCGAGCTCCACTGTCCAAGGGAGATGCCTTGTCACCATCTCCGCATTGCGATGTTCCACGATTTGAAACGGAGTAGTCACCGAGTGAAAGTCCTCCAACTTTAATGCATTGGGTCCGTGCACCATTGTCCGCCCAGAATGCGGGCCCCACACCTCCCATCTATGCTGCCCCTGTCCTGTCTGCAACGCGGAACTGTTTGTAAGCGCTCTCCCTGTCGTAGGCTCGAGCTCTTGCGAAACTCTGCCTGGCTGCATGTTGTCTTGCCAAGCACCTACTCAGCAGTACAAGGAGGACCGAAGCAATGCAGTCCGTGTCCTGAGAGGAGCCGCCCTTGCCATCTACGCACGTGTTGCCGCCACTCGTCCAAGCGTTGGAGGGTCAGTTACCGCACCAGCTTTTAAGCATGGACTTGCTGGCATTCTTCCACACAGCCTCGATGGACATGGACGGTGGTCTGAATCTCGATAAAAGACATACAGCCAAACCTACACCCGCCAAAAATTTATCAGCGATGGTTGTACAAAGATTCGCCCTCCCCTGATGAAGTGCATCCCCAGCACTGCTTGTAATCGAGAGGAAGGCCGAGTCCTCCTGTCCTCTGCACGTAGCGGCATCGCCATCGAGAGAAAGTTAGAGTCCACCTCCTCCTGCCCCTGGAAAAACCCTAGCGCTGGACATAGCTGAGCCACAACATCCTCCAATACTGCGTGCACCTCAGCAAGACAGGTAGAGTCCTCCTGCCCTGGAAATCCCTAGCGCTGCACGTAGCTGAACCAAGGTAGAGTCCTCCTGCCCCCTGAAAAACCCAAGCACTGCACGTAGCTGAACCCCAACATCCACCAATGCACGCACCACAGCATTCTACAACACAGAGTGGGTGGCTTACTCGCACTGTCCTCGCACGACATCCCAAACATATCCGGGCACACCCACGTGACCTGTTCTACCTGGGTGTGCTCGATCCACTCCCCGCATTGTTCCGGTACCAGATGTCCAGTTCAAACCACATGCCAATGGTTCGCCCCGCACAATTCCCCTCGTGGCCAGAAGGCGAACAACAACTGCTGCCCCTTTGGGGCGGCATGGCATTCAGGCCGCGTCTGCATGGGCTGAGCATGCCAAAAACTGCAAGAATACAGCATGAACTGGTTGGCCCTTGAGGTTGGCGACGCAGGGCAAACTGTGTCACGACCCAGTAGCGCGTGGAGAGTAGGTTCACAAAATGCAAATATCGACGTTGCTGGTCTGCTATGCAATGCGCATGGAAACTGCTCACACAATAGCTCTGGGTAATCAGCTCCTGTTGGCTTCTGTGGGCATAAATCCGCCAGTCCATCAGGAGGCGGCCTGGGCGGGGTGCCACCATTCAGCGATTCGGATCTACGGGTCTTACCCCGGCCCTGCGAGGTGTGACACAATGCGGAGCCAGCACACGCAACAACGCTGGCTATGCGGTCTTTGAAAAATTTAGCAGAAGGTACTCAGGCGATCACAGATCAAGTTGAAAAGCGAAGTGAACTGTTCAGCACCTCGTCCACTGGTACAGCTTGCAATCCAAGGATTTCACAAGCTTGGACAAGCGTGTCGAACCTGCAGTAATTTGAAAAAGTCGGATGTCTGCGACACGATAGCAGCCTGGCAAGCAACGGGTCCCTCGCACGGCGATGCAAACGAGGACTCGATGCACTTGCCTCATTAGGTAGGATACACTCCTGACGTGGCTGGCTATGCTCAAGGGCACGGCTCCCACGTCCTTTCTGTTCCTCACCCACTGCACCGTGCTCTGTGAAAAACGGCTGATTGCCCTATGTCCCTCAAGGGCGAGCGACTCCGCGAATCGCCCCCGAAGAGGGCCCCGGCAACAGTCAGTTGTTCTTTTGAGCAGTGCATGCCTGGGCGCCATGGTTGGAGCGACCGCACGACATGCACTCATGCTCCCCTTTCCTGCATGCAGGCGGGTTCCTTGAAACGGTCTGGGCGTGTCCACTCGCATTGAAAGACCAGCACATGGGCTCTATGCCCAGCTGGCCTTCCGCCTCTGTGCTTTGGCCCTGACCGTTCTCTGCGGATGAGGCCCAATTGAAAAACTTTCTGGCTGGGCTCTCGTAGCATTTGAACTAGAACAGGCAGGCGCTTCCTGGGTAGCCGGAAAAACCTGTGCCTCTGGCTGGGCTGCCGCCAACGTGGACGCCTCTGAAAGCAACAAGCGCAGGTGTGCTAAATCACCCAAGCTGGGCGACTCCCAAACTTTCCCTGCCAGCTGCTCAAACTGCTCTTGCCCGGGGGGCCCTTGCGGAGTCCTTAGCACGAAGGCCAGTTGAGCAAAAGTCTCAACCTGCTCAGCTGCCAGACCTTTCCACAGCTCCCCGCTATGGTCCAATGCCACGCATCTCTGTTTAAAGGCTGCACTTGAATCAACCAGCGCCATGTCCCTGAGACACGCCGGTCCTGTAACTTGATGCGACAAAACTCGCAAGCAAGCATGAAACAAGCGCACCTGTAAAAGAGGTTCAGCCATCCCCAAAGAAACAGAGCAACAAGGGTTTCACAATGGGGGGGGGGCGGACCCCAAACCATGGAGAAAAACGGCACCAGAGCGCAAACCAACACAGCATTTCACTGCGCTCGGTCTGGTTTCGAATTTTCGCCAGGCCTCGAAACACATCCGGAATTTAGGTGTGTCCCCTTACAAGGCCCTGGACCCCCATGGTTTGGACCTTTGGTCCTGCCACGCAAGAAAAACTCGAAAGGCCTGAGTGCCCCCAGCACAAAAACCAGTTGGGCGGAAGTCGCAACATGGTTTGCTGCCAGGCCCCTCCACAGCGCCCCCCTTTGTGGTCCACTGCCTCAAGCGCCTGTGTAAAGCGTATGAAACATCAATTCACACGGCTTGCCTGCTCATCGTGCACTCGGTTCCCAGGATTTGGAACTGAAAGTGGGCAGACTTTTGAGGGCCCCCGTGCCACGCAATTGCCTGGCGCACGCAGACAAAATGACCTGAGCATCATTGTCGCACGACAAGATCATGCCCTTTAGTTCACCTGTCCTTTCAGACCCCAACTCATGCACTGCCCAAGACCAGAATGAACAAATCCATTTGGCTCCCGGGAACTGAATGGTTGCAACTGGCTCAAACCTGCCTGCGTCAAGCATCACAAGTTGCCCGTTCCGTCGCTGGCCCCAGTTCCGCGACCCCAGATCCCGTGGTCTGTATTTCTCCAAAGAGACCTGGCAGATCATAGCAATGGCCAGCTGGAAAAAAGCTAGCTTCCCAAACTCAAACCTCTCCAGGTGCATTTGTCGAGCCTTCTCCACCACCAGGTAGTGCGCTCTGAAAAACTCGCCGCCAACATTCATTTCCGCCGGTCCTGTTGCAAAAATATTGCAAACTGCGGAGGCTCCTGTTCTGGCAAATTCGGCGTCGCGCTGGTTGGCTTCCTGGTGCCAGGCCAGCTTTACCACCATTGAGTCCGGCTTCTTCAACCCCCCGAAGCCAAGAAAACTGCTCCGTCGTCAATGATGTCCAGCGCAGGTAGCCGAACACAATGCCCTGACTCCGGAATCCCCCATGGGTTCCTCTCTGTCTTAGCAACTTGCGAGGCGCATAAGACAACAAGAGTGTCCGGGCCCCGCGCCGGTTGAACCGCTCCTGCCTCAACCGTCAATAGCTGCTGGTCGGCTGACCGTGAAGGGGATACCTGGCCAGAAAAATGCGAGGGGTGGCCAACGTCTCCTTGCGCATCGCGCTTCTCCTTTGGCTCGTCTTGTTCGGCAACATCTGGGATCGGGCCAGATTCCACTTCATCCTCACCCGAGCCTGAAGCAGGCCGACTGTCACCCTCTTCGCGCGGTAGATGCAAGAACGTGGAATCCAAACTTTGAGACACTTCATTCGCCCTGCCATGGGGCACTTAATTTCCTGCTCCAGCCGTTGTTGCCTACGCCTTGCAGTCCACCTCGTTCTTGCGGGCAAGACTCCAGCCGGGCTTACTGTTCCCAAAATTGGATCAAGGGTGCTTCAACAGGCGCTGGAACCGGTCGCATCACCAGACCCCCCGGGGGTGCATCTGCTGGCACGGGCTGCATTCTGCCCCTCCAGTATCCACATCTTCTGGCTGGGCAGTTTCTAGCCGCGAATTCTCCCTCGCTTTCCTAGCCAGTGCCCAAAAAATCATCTGCGCCCGCAAATTGAGCTGAAGACTCCCCGCCGCCTGGAGGTATACTCGAAGCATATCCAGGTGTAGAAAAATCCTCGCCACTAGCCCCGCTCGAAGCTTGTCCAGGTGCAGAAAAATCCTCGCCACTAGCCCCCCGCAAAACTGGATTTTCTGCCAGCGCTTCGCTGCCTCGCGGAGGCCGCTCTGGTTCTGAAGGCCGCCACCATCCTGGAACTCCTCGCGAACGCGATGCGACCGGAGCGGCCTGCATTCAGCGATTCGGATCTACGGGTCTTACCCCGGCCCCGCGAGGTGTGACACAATGCGGAGCCAGCACACGCAACAACGCTGGCTATGCGGTCTTTGAAAAATTTAGCAGAAGGTACTCAGGCGATCACAGATCAAGTTGAAAAGCGAAGTGAACTGTTCAGCACCTCGTCCACTGGTACAGCTTGCAATCCAAGGATTTCACAAGCTTGGACAAGCGTCTACGACGAGTGGGACGAGGCAGCGCTGCGGGGGATCATCCAGAGGCAGCGCAAGATCACCGAGACATCCAAGAAGTTGGAGATGAAGAAACTCTACCAGGTGCTGATTATCCTGGACGACTACGCAGATAGCCCGCAGCTGCACAAGGCCCACGGCGCCCTGGACACGCTCTTCATCAAAACAGACACATGCAAATAAGCACCTGGGTGAGCTCCCAGAAGCTGAGGCTCATCAGCGCAGCCGTGCGGGTGAACATGCAATTTCTCTGCTGCTGGAGGCTGCGCAACCAGCACGAGCTGGACGGTCATCGAAGAGCTGAGCGCCCTGTTGCCGAAGGACAAGCTGCACAGGATCTACGAGCAGGCGACTCGGGAGCCCTACAGCTTCCTCTTCGTCTACTACCTCAAGCCAAAGAATCAAATGTTCCACATGCGCTTCGAAAAGCGTTTTGCACTGGAAAGGGAGCGGCGCTCAGCTTCCTGGGCCAGAAGCTGTTCGCCAGCTCCACGCTGATCAACGCGAGGTGTGAGAACATCTCCTGCTGCACCTCCGTCGCAGCAGTCCAGCCACCCATCGTTCGCCGAACAGGTGGCTTCCTAAAGAAAAGAATGACGACGATCTACGTGGACAGCTGCAAGAGGGTAGCCGGCTCGGACAGCGACTTCGAGGTAGACCTGGGAGAGTCTCTGCACCTGCAGAGCGATGCCAGGCTGGCCGTCTATAAGATCAGAATCGCCGACAGCTTCCTCTCGACAGACCGGGGCCGCTACTTGTACTGGGTAGACGCCGCGCTCGGCACGCTGAATTGGGCGCTCCTTCCGGAAGGCACCTACACGGGCTCCCGGCTGGCAGCCTGGATCAGCTCCAACTTCGCTACTGCTACCTATAGCGAGACCACGAACAGCCTCAGCGTAGCCTACGACGGCAACCGCCTCATTCTGGACGATCTGGAGCAGCAGTTCCCAGACGCTGTGGACTACCCCACCTCGCCGGCCGCATCGCCCGACCAAGCCCTTCAGCATCGACCACATGCTTGGCCCCAGCTCGTCTCTGGCGGGCAGCAGGTCTTTGAGTTCGTCCGCATGATGTCCTGTCCAAGATAACGCTGAAGAGCGGCGTGGGCACCATCGTGGAGACCGGCTCCGATGACGGGCACTTCATGGCCGTTAGGGGCCCCATCACCCTGAGACACTTGCGCTTCCGGCTGACAGACCTGGAAGGCCAAGTCGTCCGACTGCGCGGATCGTCGTTGTCCTTCGTGCTGTTTTTGGATCACGTCTAATCCCCCGAAGGTCTTTTAAAAAAATATTTTTCTATTAAAAAAACCGATGAAGCAAGCGCAACCGGCGCCAAGGCCTAGAGGCAGTCCGGGTAGTAAGAACAAGCCCAAGCCGCTCGAGCTGCCCCTGCCGAAGAGCAAAAAAATAATCCCTGACCTGCCCACGGAGCCTGCGTATGAAATGGACTCCCCCTTCCGGCCCAAGAGGGTGAGATTTCCCACAAAGCCCAAGACGGCGCCCAAGGCAGCACCCAAGGCAGCACCCGTGGCCAAGGCAGCACCCGTGGCCAAGGCAGCACCCAAGGCAGCACCCAAGGCAGCAGCCAAGGCAGCACCTGTGTCCAAGGCAGCACCCAAGGCAGCACCCAAGGCAGCACCCAAGGCTGCGCCCAAGGCTGCGCCCAAGGCAGTTGCCAAGCCCAAGGCAGCGCGCCATGCGCATGCTGGAGAGGCAGTCGGCGTACGACCGGCTGACGGCGGGCGCTAGCGTACTGGTATGAAAAGCAAGATGATGTCCCCTGAACCTCGCAACGAGCCTCAGATGCTCCGGTGGTTTCGCAAGACCTACCCGATGAAGCGCCAGCGAGAGCTGGAGGAGGCGCAGGCCTTCAACGCCTGGCTAGGGGAGCGCAGGCTGGCCCAAGAGGGGCAGCGGCACCTGGACGATGTGAGCCGGCTGACGGAGGCCGTGCACCGCCAGGTCCCTCAGCTGCGCTACGCGCGCGCCGAGCGCAGGGGCGTCGAACGCGCAGCGGGCGAAGTTGCCGCGCAGTAACGGATAAAAGAGATGAAGACGCTTCGGTCCCACGGCTTCAATCAGCGCCCGCGCTTCGAGCAGGTTGTGGGCTACCTGGAGCGGAACGAGCCGCTGCCCCTGGACCAGCCGGACCGCAAGGCCACCACGTTCATCACGAGCCACTTCTACTTGGACGACTTCGTGCAGTCCAGCGAGGACCCCAACCCGCAGCCTCTGCAGCACACTCCCCTGAGGGCGATTCCAGAGGAAGGCTTCCGCACTCCCGCCGAGGCCACGGACGAGGACGTGCGACTTGCCCGGATGTACCAGAGCTACGGAGGAACCCGCTTCGTCGAGGACGACCTGGCTGGAGACCCCGAGGCCGACGCGCTGACGAACATCACGGGCCGTTTGCGCAGCGCGGCCGACGGAGCGCAGGCAGCAGCGGACCTTGTGGGCGCAGGAGCAGCAGGGCTTGCGGCGCTGCCGAGTACGTGCGCCTAAATGCGATGCCCCGCCCAGGGCCGTCAGCCGCAGCCGCCGCCGCAGATCATAGGCCGGCCCGACGACGTAGAGCGCCTCCTGGACGAGGCGGGGCAGCGCGCGCAGGAGGTGGAGCGTGGCACAGCGCAGGCCATAGAGGAGACAGCCGCGGTGGCTGCGGAGGAGGGTGAGGTTGCCGTTGCCGCCGAGGGTGTGGGCGGGGCCTTTGGGTACCTGGGGGGCCTGGCAGAAGGAGCAGCAGCCCTCGCACCCACGGCGGGCGAGGTTGCTGGAACGCTGGCTGCCACGGCAGGAGTCGGCGCAGCGGCAACGGCAGGGTTGGCCGTGGGACTCGCAGGCGGCGCAGCCTACGGCCTGGCCCGCGGCACGGGCTGGGCGCTGGAGAACACGCTCTTCCGGCCTCAGCAGGGCAGCGAGGACGCGGCGGTGCAGGACGTCCGGTCCGCCAACGGTATGAACGACGCCACGCAGCCCCAGCACTTCACGCTGCGCTCCGGCAGCAGCACTTCAGGCAGACCCGCAAGCAGCCGCGCCTCCTCGCAGTCTGGCTTCAGAGTCCAGGCGCAGGCCAATCACACGCCGCGCCCCTTCTCCTGGGGCCTGAACCCAGTGACTCTGCCTCAGTCCTAGCCGAACTCCCGGGCAAGCTCCCGCAGCTCAGGACGCCAGAGCCGCCTGCCTCCGCCGATGACCAGTTTCTGACTCTGAAGGCGATCTTGATAGACTCGGGGTCGATGAACGAGGTGCCGCTGGTCAGCGGAATGCGGCAGACCCTCGAGGTGGCGGGAGAGAAGGAGCTCAGCGAGCTGGGAAAATACTGCACGTCGTGCCGTGCGGTCACGTAGTTGGTGTTGCTGGTTTTCAGCTTGTAGTCCAGGCTCTGCATCAACTCATCCTGTGCTCCGGCTGTGACTACCTCCATGCTTCTTTACATGTAGCGCAACACTCATTTTCGCTCGTACGGCGAAGGAGAGTCTAGGCCGCCTCGATGTCTCGGGCCAGCACGGACGCCGCTGCGACGACATTAACTACTACGGCCGCACCGTGGCCGCGCATGACCTGCTGAAGGGCCGCGAGTACAACCAGAACAAGGCCGTGGAGGGCTTCGACGAGGTGAACACTGCTGCTGCGCCCCACCATGGTGGGCATCCTGCGCTGCGGGAAGATGCTGCCGCCACCCGGCGGGAGCCACGCTCCGACTTCAGAACGTCCGAGTTCTGGCCTCCCAGGTCGTCCTGGACTCTGCGCTGGTAGAGTCCTTCAACCGTGCGCTCCTCTCAGGAAGGTCGCTTGTGTAGCAGTCCACGGTGCCTCCGGGGCGTGGCGGAGCACAACGTCACCGTGGCGCGCGCCTTCACGAAACTCATGGGAGCGTTCGTGACCTTCTGGGACAACGACGCGGGCTCTAAGATCCACCTGCTGGCCAACCCGGGGCAGGACGTGGCCCCCATCGGTGCGGCCAGGCAGGAAGACAGTCTCCTGGAGTCGCAGATGCAGCTGGGCAGCCTGCAGTACCCGCACAACCCCATGAAGGGAGCCTCGGAGCACTTCCACTTCCTCACGGTCCTTGCGGGGACCTAC
>CAUJNA010002788.1:0-20806 GCA_963377175.1 Effrenium voratum | reverse complement strand
GAATTTTCGATGTATTTTCCTGAATTTTTCACGAATTTGCTTGAATTTTCTACGTATTTTCGAGTGTGTCTATTTTCATTGAGTTGTATAATTGTTTCCCTTGTGGGCTTCCGCTGTGAGGCTTACCAGGAGCTCGCGTCTCACAGAAGCAAGGACCAGGGATAGCGGAATCGAAAGGGAAGTAAACCCACTCATAGGGACTGCAAAGGATGGAAAAGGATTGAAGGGGACTGGGAGGACCAAAGAAAGGATCCCCGGAAATTCTGCAGGTTTTTTCCGGGAAAGGGTGTTTTCCTGATGGTTTAATGTATTTTCCCGAATTTTCCATGAATTTGCTTGAATTTTCCACGTACTTTCCTGATTTTTTCATGACTTTTCTTGATTTTCCACGTATTTTCTCGAATTTTCAATAATTTTGCTTGAATTTTCGATACGTATTTTCGAGTGTGTCTATTTTCATTGAGCTGTATAATTGTTTCCCTTGTGGGCTTCCGCTGTGAGGCTTACCAGGAGCTCGCGTCTCACAGAAGCAAGGACCAGGGATAGCGGAGTCGAAAAGGAACCCACTCATAGGGCCTGCAAAGGATGGAGAGGACCAAAGAAAGGAGCCCCGGAAATTCTGCAGGTTTTTCCGGGAAAGGGTGCCCGCAAAAAAACACTGAGGGTTGCAAAAAGGACCGAAAAAGACAGAAGGGAATTGACGTGATGGAACTCAAGAGCACTGAAAGGTCCTGAAGAGAAGGGGACTGAAGGGGACTGAAGGGGACGGAAGGTGACTGAAGCTGACGGGGACCGAAGGGGACTGAAGGGGACTGAAAGGGGACCGAAGCAGACTGAAGGGGACTGAAGGGGCCTGAATGGGACTGAAGGGGACCGAATGGGACTGAAGGGGCCTGAATGGGACTGAAGGGACTGAAGGGGACTGAATTGGACCGAATCGGGACTGGAAGGGACCGAAGGAAGAGAAACGAAGGGGACTGAAGCAGACTGAAGGGGACTGAAGGGGACTGGAAGGGATCGAAGGCGACTGGGCCGAAGGGGAGTGAAGGGGACCGAAGGGGACTAAAGGGGACCGAAGGGGACTGAAGGGGACTGAAGGGGCTGAGGGGGAGGGACCGAAGCAGACTGAAGGGGACTGAAGGGGCCTGAATGGGACTGAAGGGGACCGAAGGGGACTCAAGGGGACTGAAGGGGCCTTAATGGGAAATTTAGGGACTCAAGGGGAATTAATTTTGACCCAATCCTCACTGCAAGGGACCGAAGGAAGAGAAACGAAGGGGACTGAAGCAGACTGAAGGGGACTGAAGGGGACTGGAAGGGATCGAAGGCGACTGAAAGGGGACTGAAGGGGACCGAAGGGGAGTGAAGGGGACCGAAGGGGACTAAAAGGGACCGAAGGGGACTGAAAGGGACTGAAGGGGTTGCAGGGGGAGGGACCGAAGCAGACTGAAGGGGCCTGAATGGGACTGACGCTGAAGGGGACTGAAGGGGACTGAAGGGGCCTGAATGGGACTGAAGGGACTGAAGGGGACTGAATTGGACCGAATCGGGACTGGAAGGGACCGAAGGAAGAGAAACGAAGGGGACTGAAGCAGACTGAAGGGGATTGAAGGGGGGGACCGAAGCAGACTGAAGGGGACTGAAGGGGCCTGAATGGGACTGAAGAGGACCGAAGGGGACTGAAGGGGACTGAAGGGGCCTGAATGGGACTGAAGGGACTGAAGGGGACTGAATTGGACCGAATGCGACTGAAGGGGCCTGAAAAGGATTGAAGTGAAGGGGACTGACTGAGGGGGACTGACTGGGACTGAAGGGACTGAACGCACGGGACTGAAGGGAACTGAATTGACGAAGGGGACTGAAGCAGACGGGGACTGAAGGGGACTGAAGGGGACTGGAAGGCAACTGCAGGCACTGAAATGGCACTGAAGAGGACTGAAGGGGACTGAAGGGGACTGAAGGGGACGACCAAAAAAGATTGAAGGGGATTGAAAGGGACGGAAGGGGACTGACGGGACTGAAGGGGACTGAAGGGGATTGAAGTGGACCGAAGGGGACTGGCGACTGAAAGCGCTGAAAGTTGAAGCAGACTGAAGGGGACTGAAGGGGACTGAAGGGACTGAAGGGGACTGAAAAGGACTGAAGGGACTGAAGGGGACTGAAGGGAACCAAAGGGACTGAAGGGGACTAAATGGATTGAAGGGGACTGAAGCGGACTGAAGGGGACTGAAAGGAACGGCAGGGAAGGGGACTGAGGGGGATGGAAAAGGACTGAAGGGACTGAAGGATATTGAAGTGGACTGAAGGGGTCTGAAGGGTACGGAAGGGGACGGAAGGGGACTGAAGGGGAGTGAAGGGGACTGAAGGGACTGAAGGGGACGAAGGGGACGCAAGCCACTCAAAGGACGAACGGGACTGAAGGGGGATGTAAAAAAGAAGGAAGCGGACTGAAACGGCGGGGGAGAAGACAATTGAGAGAAAGGGTCTCTAGACATCAAAGACGGACTAAAAAACAGACTGAGGCGGAGTGAAGGGGCTGAAAAACTGAAAGAAGCAGAGAGCGGGGCAGCCAAGCAAAGTGTTCGCAATCAACAAAAAAAGTGGATTCAGCGCGTGCTGGCGTGCGCGCGCGCCTGGTGAGGCAGTAAAATACGCAGACGGCGCCCCCTAGGAGATTGCCTTCGATCGGAGCCTGGCCGGTCGAAGTCCTGGGGGGAAATTAAAAACCAGGTGGGAAGGGAAGGGGGCAACCCGAGAACCCCAAACAGCCAGGGGAGAGGACCCAAGAACCTCAGGGAAGGGGACAACCCGAGAACCTCAAACAGCCAGGGGAGAGGACCCAAGAACCTCAAGGGAAGGGGACAACCCGACAACCCCAAACAGGGAAGGGGACGACCCAAAGACCCCAAGATCCAGGAAGGACAGGGAGAGGACCCAAGAACCTCCCGGCTTGGCAATCCCTATTCAAGGAGGAAACCCTTTTTCAGGACACCCTGTAGGCTGGGAAGGCCGCCCCTCCAGGAGAAGTCTCGTCGGAGCCTGGCCGGCGGAGGCCCTGAGGGGGGAACTAAAAGCCAGGTCCTGCCAAGGGTTCTTAAAGGGCTCCGCCCTCTTTCGCCAACCTGCCCTATACAGGGAGCAGGCCCGCGCTTTTTGCGCCCGCTTGTCGTCTTTGAGACCATGACGGGGGGTTCCTCTGCTCTGGAACTCCCTCGTCCGCTGGTCAAGGGGACGACCTGCGGCGAGACATCCTTGAAGACGCGCGATGGGACCCAGGTCCTCTGGGTATCTCATCTGCGGTCTGAGGGGGTGCCTTTGCGCGCGCTGCGCGCGCGTTCTTGACGTCGTGACAGGGGAGGCGAGCACGCGGATGCCCTCCCTCAGGACACGACCGAGAGGACGCGCGCGCGAGCGCGCGAGCCGTCGACGTCCTTGAGGGCGCGGCGGGGGACTCTTCGGGGTCTTCCGCGCGTTGTTCAAGGGGGCGTCGGCGACCGGCGCACGCAGCCACGCGCGCGCGCGCGTTCTTGACGTCTTGACTGGGGGGCGAGCTCGTCGGGCCCCCCCAACTCAGGACCGAGGGAACGTTGCGCGCAAGCGCGCTCCTGACGTCACGACCGGGGGGAGAGCATCCCCGTGGCCCTCTTGATTCGTGACCGAGGGAGCGGCGAGCGCGCGCGTGATCTTGACGTCGTGACTGGGGGGTGAGCCCACGGGGCCCCCCTGGATCTACGACCGAGAGATTGCCGCGCGCTCCACGCGAGCTGCGTCGTCGGCGCGCGGCGCGGGCCAAGTCGATTGCGCGTCGACTTGACGGACCCTCTCTCCTTCCTTAACGCCCGCCCCGGCGGGCCGAGGGGATAGAGACTGGGTTGCGGTCGAAGTCGCGCGCGGTCGGCGCGAAGACCCACCCGGAACCCGAACACGCGGTGCCTCGTCGCGCGGTCCTGCTTCCGTGAAGGAAAGCGCGCTTCGATGAGGTGTCTCCGCACTCGGTTCGGGCGCGGCCGGGAAGGGGTGCTCCGGGAAAACTAAAAACCGTCGCCTGGGCAGGCGGCCCGCAGGCGTAAGTCTCCGTTGCGCGGCGGGGACGGCCCTGAGACGGGGTGGCGGTCGGCTCGCCCACCCCTGAGGGGCGCCGCAGCGCGGGTACGTGAGTCCAGGCCCCCGGCAGCGCACGATCGCTCAAAGTTCACCGTCTTAAAGTGTGAACTTCGGGCATGAAGTGCCAGAACTCCGGGAGGCCCAGGTGCAGAAGCACCAACGTGCCGGGGGGGCGTGAAACGGGGGAAGAGGGATCTTCGTCGGGAGTCGCGTCCACGACGGGAGACCTCCGCCCCTGAAGCCTCTTGACCGTGTCCCTCGCGCTGCTGCCGTCCTTCAACAGGACGTCGGCGGCTATTCGCTGCCGCCGCGGCGCGCCTCGTGCGACGGACCTTCCTTTCGACGTATCCTCCGGGATCGAGACTGGAGGAACCCGATCGCGCGTGGTCGCGCGCGCGTGCGGCGGCGATGGTAATGGACCGTGGTCTGAGGCTTCTCAGCCCTCACGCACCTCGACCTTTCTCAAGGTCGAGGCTAAAAAATACTCCCCCGAGAGTCCGGGAGGAGGGCATGAGGCCCTGACCGGCGTCGCTTTGACGGCGTCGGCCTTCGCCGTGGGCCAGTAGTCGGCTGAGCCGTCGTCCGAACGCGGCGTGGCGCCCCCGCAGCTCTCGAGTGTGTTCCTCGGGAGTTTCTCAGGCGGATCGCGGGCAGGTCGGCGCTCCGGGCGGGCGGCGGCCAGAACACGGTGAAAAACCCACGCCCTTGCGGGGATGGCGGTTCTGAAGAAGTTCGGAACTCGGATCGCTCAACTCGTTCCGAGTTCTGGATGGAGGACGCTCGGTTGGGGGGGCGAGCCGCGTCAGAAGGGGTTCCCCCCACCGACCCGCGAGGGGCCCGTGCCTCTTTCGCGCGGAGGCGGCGGACGAGGGGCGCTCCCGGCGGGGATCGATCCAACGCCGTCGCCGTTGGACGTCGTCGCGGTCCGTCACGGGGATGGACTGCGGCGCGTTCTCCGCGCGATTGAGCGCGGGCGCGAAGGAAGGGCCGCATGCCCTTAAACTGGACTCTCGCGAATTTTTTTTTCTGAGTTCTGGCCTCAGGCCTGGCTCAGCCACTACGGGCGGGCGGTTTTGGTCGTCGTGCAGTTTTTTGCTAGCAAAACGCTAGGTTTTGGCATCGAAAATTCGCGTTTTCAATTTTTTCTACCAAAAGTTTAGGGTTTAGGATTTTTTCGGAAGACCCCGGGGAACGAATTTTTTACATTGCCTTCCGGGGAACACACGCGCTCAATGCGCTTGTTGCCAGCGAATAGCAGCCTTTTTTTTTGCTAGATTTTCGATGCCAGAGCCTAGCGTTTCGCAGCCAGGTTTGCGGAAAGCCCTCAAAAGGCACGGACCCCTATGGGAGCCCCGTTTTCGGGTCAAAAAAACGGAGTTTTCGGGCAAAAGGGCAGCGACGGCGGGGGCCAAAGGGCGTGGAAACGCTAGGACTGTTCACTGTTTTTGACGGGGCGAGCGATCGGCGCCAAGTCGAAAGCTCGAGAACCGCCGGGCAACTTTTCGGAGCCCCAAGCTTGATTTTTTGGCCCTGACGGGGGACCCAAAACATTCATCGCGAGAACACGGCGAAGTGAAGGAAAAGCCCTTGTTTTCAAGCCAACTGAGAACAAAAGATGTCGCAAAAAAATGCGCTTTGCGCACAAGTTAGAGGCTTGCCTAGGCCAATTCGGGCTATTCCCGCAAGAGCTATAGTGCGCCCTAGGCGGGCCCCCCAAGAAAACACTAGCGCTGTCACGTGTTTTCGACATTTTGGGAAATTTTGGCAAAACGGCTTCGCCTAGGGCCAAACAAGGCGCGGTCAGATAGATCATCTAGTTTCAAATGCGCGGGGGCATGTCATGTTAGCCCAACTTTCGACACAGTTTTGGCTTTTGAGGAAATCAAATATTTGTGATTTCCTGGCAAATCGCAGCAGTTGAAAGTTGGCCGAGGTCAAGTCGCGACAAGCGCATTCTCGGCCTCCGAACTTGGAAACGACGGGGCAAGCCGACGCAGGTTAAGTTAACCCGCAGCCCAAGACACCTCCGAACTTGGAAACGACGGGGCGCGCCGACGCAAGTTAAAAGTTAACCCACAGCTTAAGACACGAGCGGTCGCCCCCCAACTGAGTGACGACTTGCCCCGCTCAACTTTCCTTGTCCGTCAATCGCTCCCAGGACACGCGCCCGGAGGCCTGTTCGGAAGCCTGTCGGGGCCCTGTCCGGCGCCCGCTGGAGGCAAGGCGGGAAGAAGTCTGGGCAGCTTCAATCAGGGGTCAGCGCCCTCCACAAAAAAAACAGATCCAGTTGAAGGGCAGCAAGTTTTAGGGCGCGAGTCAAGCCGATCGCCCCGCGCTTCGGTCGGCCCCGTCAGGAGGAAGTCGCGCCGGTCTCCGCGGTCGCGGGCCAAAAGCCCTCGGAGGCAAGGCGGGAAGAGCCCTCTAGAAAAAATAAGAAGTAGCCGCAAGTTTCGAAGACAAATGGAGCCGATCCTCTGGCTCTCCGGGTCGCCTTGTCAGGAGGGCAACGGCGGTCTTCTCAGTCGGCGACCGACGGCGGCCGCTCGGGCGGCGCGCGGCGAACTTTGCTGCGGGCGCGAAGGCGCCGCCGCAGCGACCGCCTCATCCAGGCGGGCGGGGCCCATCCAAAAATCCTTGAGCCTCGAGCGCGAAAAAGAACCCCCAGGGCCTTGCCCGAAAAATTGTGTTGCCAGCCAATTCAGAGAAATGTAAGCCGAAGGGGCTGCGAGCTCCAAATGTACATCAGGCCGCTTCCCTCGCTTTTCGCGCCTCCCAAGCAGGAAAGCAGCGCGCCGGTCTTCACAGCCGGCGACCGGAAGCGACCGCTTTGGCGGCGCGCGGCGAACTTCCTCGCGGGCACGAAGGCGCTGCGCCGCGGCGACTGCCTCGCCCAGGCCGGCAGGGCCAAACTAAAAAACCCCGCGCCTCGAGCGCGGAAAAGAAATTTCCGGGCCTCGCCTGAAAAGCAATTTCTTTGCTGACCTCGAACACCTTTTTTTGCGGGGGCTTCGCCTATCCGGCTCTCTCTTTCAAGACACTTTCCGCCCCGCGAAAAAAAAACTCCCAAGACCTCGCCTGAAATGAAACTCCGTCGGCCTTTTGCTAACCTCGAGCGCCCCTTTTTCTAAGGGCTTCGGCTGTCCGGCCACCTCTGCCAGGACGCTCTCGGCCAAGCCCTTCGCCGCAGGGCCGCCGCCGGCGCCCTCCAGGCCAGCTCGAGTCGTAGTCTTGCGCCACTTGTGTTGAGCAAGGCCCCAAGTCACCGCGCAGGGAAGCCGCCAAGGCAGTTGTTTCCCCGCAGCGCTCAGCTAACTAACACGAACGCGAACGCATCCTTCAAGCTCTTTCGCAGCAATGGGCCGCGGCGGTGCGCGACGACAGGGCCAGTGGCAGACTCCTTGGGGAAAAGGCGCTGCGCCCAAGGGCAAGGGCCTTGGCGCCCCGGGCGCCGGAACCTTCGCGGTGAAGATGGACGCCACCTATCATGTCGAAGTGCTTCGCCCATATCCTGCGGAAGACAGCTCTGTGTTTGTCCACAAGGGTGGGGCGCGCAAGGACTCGGACATGATCACCCTCGAGGGAATGTCTGCGCGCCTCCACGCGGGCAACTTTGAAGGCGCGAACCGGCCGGGGAGGTGGCTTTCCATGCTGGCGGCCTCGGTGGCCAGAGGTGCCCAGATTGCGACCTATGCGCGAGACCACTTCGACGCCACCGGCTTGGGGGAGATTGCCGCGGCGGCTGGACCGGAGATCCAGCGCGCTTGCGAAATCCTGGATGCCACGAAGAAATGCGAGCCCACGACCGCGGAAGTGGAGACGTCGGTGCAGACTCTGCTCTCCTACTGCGCCGACGAGGGCCTCACGGCCCACTTTCAGCGCTCGGCGGTGCTGGCGGCGAACATCTACAACTTCAGCATGAATGCGCGCGGAAACAAAGAAACAAGAAAGGGCCGGGTTTTCGACTGCCCCCTAGACCGCTCGAAACTTTCGGCCGGTCAGGCCGCCGCGGTGCTGGCTCACCGCGGACAATGGACTACGGAGCTAGCCAAAAACCTGGGCGCGCTGCCAGCGCCAGTGCGGGACTTCCTCCAGAATCCGGCCAACGACGAAGCCCTTCTGCGGGCTCTGACTGCGGCCTACAATCACCAAGTGCTGGATTCGCAGCGCCCGGTCGCCGCCGCGGGAGGGGACCCGCTTGGCAACTACGGCAACTACGCCGCCCCGCCCTTCGCCGAGCCGGCGCCGCCCGCGGCCGCCGCGGCTGCTCCGGCCGAAGACCCGCTCGGCGCAAGCCAGGCGCCTGCTGCGGGGCCGACACTGTTTGGGCGCAAGCGCCCGGCGCCGGCCGAGGCTTCCGCGGAGCCGGCTCCGAAGAGGTCCTTATTCGGCGCAAAGCCGGCCCCGAAGCCCGCGGCGAAGGCCCCCGCGGCCGCTCCCAACAAGCCGGCCGAGCAGCCATCCGTCGGGGCGTGGCCAACCCCCGCTTTCCTCCGCTGGCTCCAGAGCACCTCTGACCTCAACGCGACAGTGGAGACCCCGGAGACGCTGCGGCAGGCCATCGAGGCCGTGCCAAACTCTTTGCGGAAGCAGTACGACCTGGCGGAGGCAAGCGAGTCCTGCGCGGCGAGCCTCCGCGCGCTTCGGGAGGAGTACATCGGAACCTTGCTCGAGGAAGCGGAAATGTTCTGCGCCCCGAAGCACAAGGTGGCGCTAGAAGAAGACTTCATAGGCCACGGCGTGCTCACTTTGTGCTACGCGCACAAGGCCTTTGCGGAAGAGAGCAAAGCCGAGGAGGTCGCGGAGCTGATTCAGCAGCTGAAGGGCGACCACGTGCCGGTGGAAGCAGAGAACCAGCTCGATGAGGCCCAAGAAAGCCTTCTGCGCAACTTGGTCGACGCAGAAACAGCTGCGAAGTTCCACCTTGCTGCCGTGAACTTTTTTGCTGCCCACCGCAACGGCCCCGAGCCGAAGGCGGCTGCAATCTTTGGGCTTCTCTCAGCGGCGCCGCCGGACCTTTTGGAGTGGGCCGGGGTCAGCCCGGCGCGCAAGTATCGCTCCATCCGCGCCAAAACCTGGCCTCGAGACGTGGGCCGGGCTGGGACGCTGGCTTACTTGGCGTTTGCGGCACACCTCAAGATCTTCCAGGACGTCGGCGAGGATGCCCCCATCACTCCGGAGCACGGCGACGAAGGCGAGGCCCAGGAGGACGCCAGCTGAGCGGCCGCCGAGAGGTAGACTCCGATCGCTTCGCCCAATCCCTGGACAGTGGGCAAGGCGACTTTTCAAATCCGACTGCCCGCGGCCGGGCGGCGCCTTACAGGCCGCCCGCCGCGCGGCGGCTCAGGCACGGAGCGCGCGTCGCGCTGGAAAAGGCGCCACTTTTCTTGGACAGCCGCCCCCGAAAAACAGCTCGCCCGCCTGGATGCCCTTTTTACACGGGAGCCACTTTCCGTTAGCTAGCAGCAGCTAGACATCTCTTGCCGGCTCTGGGCGAAGCTCGGCTCAACCAGCGCCCGACTCAATTCGAAACGCCATGGCCCGCCGAGAAGGACACGCGCAGGCGAGGACCCTCGATCGGCTCGCAAGCCCAGTTTGGCAAAACAAGAAAAACTTTCCGGCCACCCGGCTTGCCCTGCCAGGCCAACAGAGGAGAGAAGCGAGGGCGGCCTGAACCTGAGCCAGCAGAGGCTGTCCTGAAGCCAGCTGCCGCCCGCAAGTACTGCCAGGGCTTTGACAACATCCAGTGCGCTTTTGGCCCTGGAGGGGAGCGCGCGCAGCCCCACGGCCCTGCGCAGTGTCTTTTCTGCAGCCCGCAGCGCCTGGAGGAAGCCTTGAACGACCCCGTGCGCGCGGTAGCGGCGCGCAAGCGCTTTGCGCAGCTCACCCCGCAGATGCAAGCAGTTGCCTTGGGGCGAGTTCGGGAGCCTGGCTACCGGAACTGGCTGGCCGCAGTTGCCGCCCAACCTCAAGCAGAAGTGGAGGAGGCCGTTGCCGGCAAGCACAAGTACTGTCAGGGGTACAGTGGCATCCAGTGCTCCTTTGGCGTTGAGGGTAAGCCCGCGCAGCCCCACGGTCCGGCGCGTTGCCTATTCTGCAACCCGGAGCACCTGCAAGCAGCTCTAAACGCTCCCCTCCGCGCGGCCGCGGCGTGCAGGCGCTTTGCGCAGCTCAGCCCAGAAGCGCAAGAAGCAGTGCTGGGGCGCGTTCTGCAACCGGAGCACCGTGACCAACTGGCTGCAGCCCAGCCCCTGCTCGAGGCAGAAGAACCGGCGTCCAGACCCTACCGCCGGCGAGACCAATCCTGGCGCGGAGCAGTGCCCTACACCTCGGAGGACCTTGCAGCCCGTTACAGCGCGGGCGCCGCGGCGTGGGAAGAAGTGCTGCGGCAAAGGCAGGCTGTCGCAGAGCCCGAAGTCGCCGCGGCGGAGTACCGGGTCAAGGTTGTCGACGATCGCCGCAAGAGCTTGAACATGATGCAGCAAGCAGAGCCGCGACTGCCGCGCGGCGCGGAAGTCTCTAACGAGGACCCCCTGCCCAAGGCGGCTTCCACGCGCCTGGCGGCCAACTTGCAGCTCTGGGCGGAGTTCAACTCCTGGCAGGTCTGTGACTCATGCGGCGCTCTGCAGCCCAGGGACCTTGCGCCCGCTGGCCTTCGCGGCCTCCTCCGCCCACATTGCGATGCCAGGCATTGCATCTTTTGCCGCAGCACGCGTCCCGCGCCTCGGCCCCAGCCGCCGCCGGATGCCTTGCGCGGTCTCTCGCTGGATGTGCGACAAGCGCTGCAGCCGGCAGAGCCAGACTTCGGGCCTGTCATCCGCTCTCGGGACCAATTCGGGCGAGGTAACGGCTACAGGCAGCACGCGAAGTTGGTCACCTTCGCCTGGGCGGCCGTTTCCGTGAAAGACAAGATCGCGGCGCTGCCGCAGCCGGCCCAGAGCGCGGCCAGACGTGCCTTCGACCTGCTCCTAGCGTGCTCCGGCCCAGCAAAAGACCAGTCCGCCTACGCGGATTTCTACTGGGAGCACGAGAGCTTTCTGGCTAACAACGCGGGGTGCGAGGCTTGGGCGCGGCGGCGCTGGCTGCGCTTTATGGAGAAAGAGGGGCTGGAGTGCGCCCTGTGGCCAGATCTGTTCCTGGAGCGGCAGCACTGCTTGACCTGGGCTCGCCTGCAGAGCAGCAGCCGGCAAGCCCGCGGCAGCGAGCGCAGCACCTTGGAGGAGCGCTTGAACTTTGACCCGTTGGGCGAAGCAAGCTCTCCGGAAGAGGCGACCGGCCTAAAGCGCTCGTACATGGCCCTGGTCTTGTCGCCTATCTTGGATTTCAGCCTCTCCTACAAACTCCTGCACTTTGCCTTTGACCTTGGCTTGTGGACAGACCTGGGGGCCAAACGGAACCTCAACCTGGGAACACCGCTCCGGCTGCTACTCAAAGGCCACAGCTTCTCCTCGGAGTATTGGCGCGACATGCACCGCGCGCTGGTGGACCTCACGCGGCAGAAGGGCTACCCGCCTATCTTCGCGACGCACAGCCCGCTGGAATGGTCATGGCCCAACCATTGCCACATTCTGGACGCCATGCGCAAAGGTCGGCGAGGCAGGGCGGTCCAGGAAGAACTTTTCGAACAGCTGAAAAGTCTGTCGTCTCCAGCACGAAGTCTATGAGGCGCTCCACCAGGCCCACTTGCTGACCCAGATCGGCAAGAGTTTTGTTGTTGGTGGAGAAGGGCGAGAGCGGCGAGGGCATGAAGAAGAGCTGCAACTCCTTCAGCGACAGAGGCTTGACGGCTCCGAGGCCTCCGTGGTTTCTTTTCTGCGACTGGAGTTCCAAGACGGCAAGCGCCGAGACCCCAGTCAAGACTATCATGGATCGGGGCGGGCCCACGCCCACCAGCTTGTCTACGTGGGCTCCGAGCGCCGTGACGAGGACATGGAGGCGCTACGCCTGGAGCGCTGCGTCCAGGCAACGCTGGAAGTGGAGCCGGCCTCTTTGCGCGGCTTCGTCGTGGCCTCGCAGCTCGACGGCAACGGCAAGACTCCATTCCCAGTCCACGAGGGGGCGAGCCGCTACAACTCCAACATCCGGGCTTACGAGTTCCTCCATACTGCGGAAGACCACTCCAAAGGCGTCCGCGGTTACTTCAGCCCCCTCATGGAAGTGACCAAATGTCACCAAGATGTGCAGGTGGACCAGCGCGGGCAACAGAACTACGCGGCCTACACCGCCAAGTACGCCCCGAAATTCAGCGACTCGATGGAGGAAGAGCTGCTCAACGACGATGCGGACGCGAACTCCATCGCGGCCTCCGTTCTCTCCCGCTACAAGCCCTGCGTCCCGGAGATGGCCTTGCAGCTCTTTGGCTCCGTCTTCCGCCAGTGGCACATTGGCACCCACAGCGGAGGGCGGCGGGCGCTGAACGTCCCAACGCCCGACATCGACCCCGCGCCGAAGGTTGTAGAGCTCTACGAAAACAGCGCCTGGAGAGCTGACAACATGACGTTGCTGGACTACCTGCGGAAGACGAACGACCAAGGCGAGATTGCCGGCTGGCTCAAGGCGCAATGGCGATCCGCGGGGCAGCCGGACACCTTACAAAACTTCGCGAACGCCTACCGCCCGCAAGGTGAGAAGGTGGTTGCTTGCGGAGTAGGCTCGCGACTCCGCGACAAGTTCTATGGCCAATGGTTGCTCTTGAATGTGCCTTTCCGGACCCGATCGACTTTGCTATTGCCGGAAATCGCAGAGCGCGTGCCGCCCACTGACCGCTGGCTGGCCACGTGCGTTGTCTGTCCCCAAGCCGAGGCAAGGCAAGTCTGGGACAGCGAGGCCGCCGTCGAGGAAGACATGCTGCTGGAAGGCCACGGGCGCTTGCACAGGCAAGAAGTGCTGGGCTACTTCCGCGCGCAAAGCGCGCTGGTGCGCCAATACATGTCCGGCGCCTTGCAAAAGCCAGCGCCGCGCCCAGCGGTCACAAGGCCCGGCCGGACGCACTTCCTGCCCATCCAGAACAGGTACGCGGAGCTCATCGCGACGGGGGCCAAGACTGTTGAGGGGCGGCTGAACTGTGGGGTTGCCGCGCTAGTCAAGGCCGGCGACCGACTTCGCCTTGGCCCGGTTCACTGCAAGGTCACTGAGATCAACAACTACACCTCCTTCGAAGAGATGCTGCGCAGCACGCCCTGGCAAGCGGCAGTCCCCGACGTCAGCACCTTGCAGGAGGCCTTGGAAGTCTACCACAGCTTCGCCAACCACGAGGACCTGGCCCAACGCTGCGGCGTCCTAGCCTTCCACGTGCAGCTTGAAGACGCCGAAACCAGCCCAGAGGCGCCCGCCTGGAACGCCGAACAGAGCCGGTGGCTGCGGCTCATGGAAGAAGACCTTGCGCGGGCGGCAGCGGTGCACTTTGCCAGCACAGAAGCAGAAGCGGACGCGGCCCGGGCAAAGACTTGGCAGTGCAACCGCATCCGTGCTCTGGAGGGGCCGCCAGGCACGGGCAAGACCACCGTAGCCAAGGAGCTCGTGGAGAAAGCTGTCGGGCAAGGGCTTCGGGTGCTGTGGACTGTCTACACGGCGCAGCTGGCCTCGCGGATGCGGCAAGAGTTCGGCGGCGGTGTAGACGTGGACACCTGCCACGCGGCGCTGGGCCTGGACCAGGAGATCGTGGAGTGCGGCCTAAACCTTGCCTGCTACGACCTTGTGATTCTTGACGAGTTCAGCCAGCTGGAGGCCCGCCACTTTGCTCACGCCGTCCACCTTCACAATGCAGTCGACAAGACGCCGGCCTTTGGTTTGCTTGGGGATCGCCGGCAAATGGCCGGCTACGGGACAGAGCGCCCGTGGCACTCGCCACTTTGGCGGGCAGCCGTGCACCAAACCCAACTTCACGTCCTGTTTCGCTGCAAGGACGAGAAGTTCCGGCAAGTCTTGGGCGCCTTGCGGACCGCCAAGCCGACCGCCACGGGGCCACGCGGCAGCGTCAGCGTCACAGACATCGTCCGCGGCCGCCGGGCGTGGAGGGGCGGGCAGCCCAAGACAGCGGACGTCGCCCGCTTGCTGCGCGACCACCCGGACACAACGCTCTTGGCCATCACTCGCCGAGGCGCGGCGACCTTCAACAACCTGGCCGTCCAAGCCATTTTCTCGGGCCGTCGCCCAGTGGCCACACTGGATGCGGATGTCGAGTCCAACCCGGACAACTACACCGCCGCAGGCCAGCTGAAGCCCGCGAAGGACCTGATTCCCACGCGCCTGGCAGTCTTCGAGGGCATGGCCATCTACACGACCCTGAACGTGGACAAGGCCCGCGACTTTGTGAACGGGATGAAGGCCTTTGTCGAATCTTACGACCGCGCGGCTCGTGCGCTGATCGCAGTCACGGTCACTGGGCACCGTCTTGCCATCCGGCCGCGAGCGGAGGCAAGCTTGGGCCCCCGCGCCTTCCACCCCGTCAAGGCTGGCTACGGCAACACCGTACTCAAGGTGGCCGGCGCGGAGCTTCCCCACGTAGTCCTGTGGCTTGATGTGGCCAATATCCCTGGAGCCGCCTACACCGGCATGAGCCGCGTAGCGCGAGGGGACGATTTGCTGTTCGGAGGGCAGTTGACGCCAGAACATTTTTCTCCGGCTTTGTAAACAAGAGCTTCTGCCTTGGCGAGGAAAAAAGAAGCTGTGCGGTTTTGGCCTTGCGAGCGTGAGTCGGAGTGCAAGAAGTCATTGCCCTGCCGACCAGGCGCCGCCGATGCCGCGCCACCCCAGACGCAAACAAGGACCTGCCGCGCCCGCGTTTTTCGGGGCTTCGAATTCAAGTCGGGGACAGCGCGCGGCGTTTAGGGGTTTAGGGGTTTAGGGGTTTAGGGGTTTAGGGGTTTAGGGTTTAGGGTTTAGGGTTTAGGGTTTAGGGTTTAGGGTTTAGGGTTTAGGGTTTAGGGTTTAGGGTTTTAGGGTTTAGGGTTTAGGGTTTAGGGTTTAGGGTTTAGGGTTTAGGGTTTAGGGTTTAGGGTTTAGGGTTTAGGGTTTAGGGTTTAGGGTTTGCCCAAGTTCCGCGCGCGCCTCGACGCCAGGGGCGTCGGGGCGGCGCGCGCCGCGTTAAGCTTTCCACCCACCCCTGACCACCCAAACCTCAACCTTTGCCGGGTTTAGGGTTCGTTTCGACCCAAGAAGTCTTGGACGCTTGGCCTCTGCAACCTACGCTCCTCCTCTCTGCAGCGCCCGCAGCGCTGGCCCGCTGCGGCGAAGCCAAGGCCGGCCTGGCGCGGTAACAAAGCTCAAGGCAAGTCTTGCGCAGTCTGGTTTGCTCGGCCAAGCAATTTTTTCCAGACACTTGTCGTCAGCCGGCGCCACGGCCTACCCCTCACTCAGTCACTCATTTGGCCGGCGTGAAATGGAGGGCCGCGACAATGCCGCCGATCAAAAAGTTGCTCGTCCGCCGGACTCGGCTGATGGCCGTGTAGGCTGCGCCCGGAACGTTCGGGGCGTCCAGGTAAGCCGTGATGTGGTTCAGTTCGGCGCCCTGCAGCTTCAAAATCGTGCTACAGTAGCCAGGTCTCAGCGGGTAGTAGACAATGCCCCCATGGTCTGGGTCGGACCATGGCCAGACCTCGATCAAGAAGCCCGTCTTGGTCCTCACGCGCAGGCCCTTGGTTGCGGCGTTGTAGCCGAGCACTTCCGCCAACATGCCGTTGACGAAGTCGACGTCCTTCCGGATGTTCTTCGTCAAGTAGACGGACATGCCCTTGTGAACAACGACCGGGAGCGGCACCAGCTCCTCAACGGGCTTCAGGATGCCGTCGATGTAGTTGCGCGGGTTGGTCTCCACATCCCCCGCAAGCTTGCTGACCAAGGCAGGGCGGCTGGCAAAGAGCGCCTCGATCGCGCAGGCGTTCACCTCCTCCGCGCCAGCCCTCGTGCAGGAAACGATCGTGGTGTTGGGATGGGCGCGTAGCAGCCGATGGACGCCCGAAGCCGTCGGCTTTCCCGGTGGCGCCCAAGCCTTGCGCTTTCGCAGCTCCTTGAGCGTTGCCTCATCGGGCTTCGCAGTCCGGAGCTTGCTGAGGAGCTTCTCAAAGGCGGGGTCTTGGCAGCGGTAGCTCTTGAAGAATTCCGTCCGAAAGGTTGCCACCTTCCACCGAACAGATTCCCACGGGCGCCGCTCGCCGTAGCCAGCCATCTGCCAGCGGTCACCAACGAAGACCAGCGCCGGCGTGCAGTCCGCCGCTTCCCAGAGGCGGATGATGCGGTCGCTGTGCTCGGCCGAGAGCTGCGAGATCTCGTCCACCACAACCAGGTCGTAGCCGAGCAGGTAGGGGAGCTCTCCAGCAACGGGGTCGTTCAGGGCAAAGGCTGCGTGGCAGGTGTTGATCTCGAGGCCGGCCCTCCGCCCATAGCGCTCGCGCATCCGGCTGGCCAGCTGAGCCGTAGGAAGGGCAAAGAGGACCTTGCCTTCGCCGCCAAGAAGCTCCTCAATCTTGTCGTGGCAGACGGTGGTCTTACCCGTGCCAGGAGGCCCCATGCAGACAAGGACTTTGCCGCTGGCGCGTGCCTCGGCGGCGGCCGCCTCCGCCTCGCCTTCGTCCGCGCCGCGGGCCAGCAGCGACCGAGCCACTGCGGCATCAAGCAAGGTCTTGAAGCGCCGCTGCTGGCTGTTGTAAGCGACGGCTTCCCGGCCAGCAGCTCGGCCCTCCAGCGCCGCGGCTGCCGCAGGCGGCTCCCGGATCCTTCCTGCAAGGTAGTCCTGAATCAGGACCAGGTTGGCCGCAAGCATGTCCTTGATGCTCTGCGCTGCGGCTCGGCTGTGGCCCTCAACCTTCAGCTCGCGGTCGACCTCTGCGTCGTCCGCGCCGTAGCCGTTGAGGTGGGCCATGGCCAAGTAGCGGTACTGCGGCGGCACCTTCGCAAGCTGCGCCTCGTCAACCAGGTCAAGGCAGCGGCGGAACGGCTTGTGGAGCGTCAGCCACTGGCCGTAGTGGCGGTCGTTCAAGCGCGACACGCACTCCGCTGCCACAACTTTTTCGCCCTGCGCCCGGTAGCGGACCGCAAAGTCTTCCAAGGTCTCGTCGGGCTCGCCCTGGGCCACGTACTTCTTCTCAAGCCACGCGCTGATCTTGCCGTCCGCGTTGGTCTTGCGCAGGAAGTCCAACAAACTGACCCGCCCTCGGGCCCAGGCCGCCGCCTCGTAGAGCCGCACCGCGTGCTTCTCGGGCAACTCCGCGTCCGGCACCGGCACGACAAAGTCGCGCTTGCCTCCCTGCAGCGTCGTGAAGTGCCACTGGCGAAACTTGGCGCCGAACAATTGCAGCACCATCTCGGGCTCCATCGGATGATACCGACTCAGCACCGTGGTTGCAATGCTGACGGCGTCCGCGTCGTCGTTCAGCCACTCCTGCGACGCTGAGTCGGAAAATTTGGCCAAGTACTTGGTCATGTACTGGCGGAGCATTCCGACTTTGTCCTCCCCAATTTGGAGGTCCTGGTGACACTTCAAAGCATCCAGCACATCGGGCAGATAGCCGCGGAGCCCCGTCTCCTGATCCTCCGGCAAGTGTTTCAGCCGCCAAGCGCTCAGCTCCTCCACATATTGGTTCTCCTCCACAAAGATGCCGCGGCCGCTGTCCTGCTTGTGGTCCAGTTGGGAGCCCCGGACATAGCCAGCCAGGTCAGCGTCCGACGGCATCGTAGCGCTTGCCGCGCTGGAGAGGTCCAGCGTCCGGATCAGGTCATCATCTCCAAACACAAGCAAGTGCAGGTGAGGGCGCCCAGAGCCGTGGTACTCCTGCGTTGGCAACTTGCGAGTGCCGTCCTGGAACTCAATGCGCACGAAGCCGTGCAGCCTCCGCCCCTGCCCAGTCTCGTCGCGGACCGCGAAGACATGGTCTCGCCAGTCTTTTCGAGGAGTCTCCTAGGAGAAAGCCTTTTGCTGTCTGCAACAGGACGTGGACGATGTGGAGTGTCTCCTCGACTGGAAGGCGCAGCCGCCCGCGCAAGAGCTTGGCCATCCCGTCAAGCACATAGCCGTGGTAGGGCAGGGTCCACTCTGACGGGGAAAGCGTGTAGAAGAACTTGGGGAAGCCAACCTGACGCACAAGGTCGACCAGGCCCCACTGGACGCGCCGCCAGTAGATAGGGCTGAACGTCGAGCCGGCCAGCATCAGTCTCATGGGAACGCCTGTGCCCAAGTTGCGCTTGCTGCCGAGGTCGGTCCACAAGTGGAGATCGTAAACATATTGGAGGATTTCGTAGTGGTCCGTGTAGCCGAGGAGCTGGCCCAGCGACAGCGCTGCGTAGAGGCGCTTGATGCTGTGGCGGACAAGGTCGCTGTCCTCCGCCTCGCCCTCGTCGCCGCTCTCATCATCAGGCCGCGCGGGGCGCAGCGCCGCCTCCAACGTCTCCGCCTTCTGGCGCCGGGGGTCTGACGCCCGCTCGTGGCTGAAGGTCATGTCTCGCCGCCAAAAGAGCGTTGGCCACAGGGCGCACTCCAGCCCAGGCCGCTCCAGGAAGGCCAGCCGGCGGCGCCGGGTTGTCCTGTCCGCTTCCGGGTGCTCCTCCAAGAAGCTCTTGTGCTCGCGCAGGAACTCGCCGTAGGCGGAATCCTCGGCCTGGCGCAGGTAGTCGTAGGCCACCTTGGTCTTCCAACTCCCGGATCGCCGCCCTGACCTTTGCCTCTTTCCAGCGCAGGCGCAGCATGTGCGCGTGGACGCGGTAGCCGGTACCATGCTTGGCCCGCTGCTCAAAGCCAACGTCCACCTCCAAGGGGGAGAGCTTCTGCGCAGCCTCCTCCGATAGGCCGCGAAGCGGCTCAGGCACATCCGCAAGCTTGGGCGCCGGATGCCCTCGGGCGCCTCGGCAGCGAGGACACTGCAAGGATGGTGCCGTGACCTTTTGATCTCTGGTCAGGCTCTTCTGCGTGAGGTCGCGGGCGAGCATTGCCCCGCAGGCCTCGCACTGTGCCCAGGAGTAGTGGAGCGCCCAGCGCTCCAGGCCGGCGGCCTTGGCGGACCGCTTGGCCGGCGGCGCGGGCGCCGAGTTGTCCACCGCAGCGCCAGGGGCCGTCCGCTCCTTCGGGCGCCCGGCGTGCTTCCGGCCACGAGCCTTGTCCGCCAGGACCCGCTCTCGATAGGCCTTCTTCTGCGCCGCCGTGGCCGGGGCCTTCGGGCTCTCCCGTTCCCCCAGGGCAGGCGCCCAGCGGCGCTGGAGCTCCCCAAGCTCAGGTGGGGCGCCGAGCCGAGGCCGCCGCGGCTCCTTGGGTTTGAGCAGCGCCTGGACCCGGGCCCGGACGTCCTCGGGGATCCGCTCCGTCAGGGCCTTCGCCCTTGTCGGTTCGGACATCTTCTTCAGCGCAGCCGCGATGTCCTTCACGCCCCCCGGCGCGTCCACCTTGGCGCCGACAGCAACGGGGTCGCAGAACAAACAACTCCTCGCCTGACGCTGGTGGACCTGCGCAGGGCCGCCGCTCTTGGCCAGGGCGAACACGCAGGCCTCGCCCTCAAACCCAGCGCAGAACTGCGCGGAGGCCAAGCCGCGGGAGAAGTGCCCCTGATACTCCGCGGGAATCTGCTCCAGGGCAATGGCGCGGAAGTTGGGGTCGACCATGGCCTTCAGGGACTGCAGGAGCGACCGCCGCCCGGGCGCCGTCAGACAGGCCGCCTCCATGGCCTCGTGGTCGCAGAAAGCGCAGAACTCAACCCCCGCGCCCACGCACTGCCGGCCTCCTTTCTTAGAGAAGCAGCAGTCTGCATTCCGGCACACGCGTGGCATTGCGGCGATTGCGGGAAGTTTTGACTTAGGAACAGAAGTTGTTGAGCCAAGAGAGTCTAGCCGGGGAGGTCGCTCAAGCCAAAGTTTGTCAGGGCCTTCAAGTTTGGGGCCCGCGCAAGCAAAGTCACAGTTCCTTCCACAAGCGAACCGGGCTGGCAAACACTTCGGCCGGACCCTGGCCTCTTGGGTCAAAGCCGTCGGCGAAGCCAGCGGTCCTGCTCCTGCAAGCGGACAACGCGCCTGTCGAACAGCGACGCAACCCTGTCCGGTCCTGGGGCGGCTTGCTCCAACCAAAGAAGTTGTCGGGCGAGGAGGGAGCTGGTTCTCCGCTAAGCCATCCCGCTCCGGGGCTTACAGCAATCTCCAGCGGCCCACCCTGGCCGAAGAAAACGCTCAGCAAGGAGAGGCCTGGTTCTCTACTGAGCCATCCCGCTCCGGGGCCTAGAGCAATCTCTCCGGCAGCCGTTGTTGCCGGAGAGGACTTCCGTCAGCCGCGAGTCCTGGAGCGCAAGCAAAGCAAGCCGTGAAACAACACTGGAAACGACTCTGTTTCTCTCAGACCGGGTCAAGATTCCTGCCACGACTCCCGCCCGTCCCAAAAAGCGCCAATGCCGCCGTAAGACGCGAAGTAAAAAGTCTTTAGCGCTGGCCCATGGAGCGCCGCCCGCGCCCCACGTAGGATTTCTCTACGCGAGGCCTCGGGAAACCTCGCGACCGAAGCGGCAAGGTCGCCCGAGGGCGGGCGGCCCCCAGCGGGGACCAGCGCGGCGTTACCACCAACAGTAATGTTTCTCAAAAACCGATCCAGCGGTTCCGCGGCCGCCCGGGGGCTGAGCCGCTGGGCGCCGCCGCCGCCGACGGCTGGCCGCTAAGAAGAAAAAGGAAGCGGGGCCCGCGGCGGTGGGGGCCCGCCGCGGACCCGCGGCGGTGCGCGGCGGGGCGCGGCGGGGGGCCC
>CAUJNA010002786.1:0-20909 GCA_963377175.1 Effrenium voratum | reverse complement strand
ACTTGTTGCAGAGGGGTGTCGCCAGCAACCAAGACATGGTGGCTGAACGGAAGTGAATGGACGTGCACAGGGGGCCTTACGGGGAGGGGCGTCTTCCAAAATCCTCGTGTCAGCTTCCACGAGTAGCCGCTTTAGCGGACGTCTGGCACAGGCTACATTCCCCCTGAGACCTGGCGGAAGCATCGCTGGCAGCCGCAGGGGGAGCCCCGGCCTTTTTGCTTGCTGGTCGATAGAATGGGCCCGACCAAGCATTCCACCGAGTCTCACTCCCCGAGTTCATGGAAGTTCATCTATTTCTGGGGTTGTGAAGATCTTAGTGGGAAGCAACCAGGCTGGATTTTGGTCTGACCAAGCCACTCGATCGGAAGTGAGATGCTGCAGGGGTTGATTCCCCGAGACTCGCCCATTTTTTGAGGATCCATGAGAATGGACATGCAAGGTACGGCTAGAACCGCGGGACACAATCAACTCCGCAGTTGGGTGAGTCTTTTTGTCAGGGGACGCCCCAAGCAAAAAGGGGTTCCTCCCAAAGAACCACACCCAGTTGGGAAGGCCCCACCCCCCCCCAAGAAAAACATAGTACTGCCTGGTTTCTCTCTGTGGTTTCCATTTACAAAGAAAAAAAGACGCACCCAGTTGGGATGGACCCCCCCAAGGAAAAACAAGCTGGTTTCCCTGTGGTTTCCAGAAAGGAAAAGAAAAAGAAAAACACCCATTTGGGATGGACCCCCAAAGAAACAACGAAATAAAGCTGTGTGTCCCTTGTCGTTTCCAAGAAAAGGCGAGCCACCCAGTTGGCATGGACCCCCCTAAAGATAAACAAGCTGGTTTTATTAAAAAGAAGAAGAACAAAAAACGCACCCAGCTGGGATGGACCCCCCAAAGAACAACAACATAGAATTGTAGTATTGCTGGTTTCCCGACCCCCCCCAAAGAAATTCATAGTACTGCCTGGTTTCCCTCTGTGTTTTCCATTAAAAAAAACAAACAAACAATAAAACGCACCCAGTAGGGATGGACACCCCCAAAGAAAAACATAGTACTGCCTGGTTTCCCTCTCTGGTTTCCATTTACAAAGAAAAAAAGACGCACCCAGTTGGGATGGACCCCCCCAAGGAAAAACAAGCTGGTTTCCCTGTGGTTTCCAGAAAGGAAAAGAAAAAGAAAAACACCCATTTGGGATGGACCCCCAAAGAAACAACGAAATAAAGCTGTGTGTCCCTTGTCGTTTCCAAGAAAAGGCGAGCCACCCAGTTGGCATGGACCCCCCTAAAGATAAACAAGCTGGTTTTTATTAAAAAGAAGAAGAACAAAAAACGCACCCAGCTGGGATGGACCCCCCAAAGAACAACAACATAGAATTGTAGTATTGCTGGTTTCCCGACCCCCCCCAAAGAAATTCATAGTACTGCCTGGTTTCCCTCTGTGTTTTCCATTAAAAAAAACAAACAAACAATAAAACGCACCCAGTAGGGATGGACACCCCCAAAGAAAAACATAGTACTGCCTGGTTTCCCTCTCTGGTTTCCATTTACAAAGAAAAAAAGACGCACCCAGTTGGGATGGACCCCCCCAAGGAAAAACAAGCTGGTTTCCCTGTGGTTTCCAGAAAGGAAAAGAAAAAGAAAAACACCCATTTGGGATGGACCCCCAAAGAAACAACGAAATAAAGCTGTGTGTCCCTTGTCGTTTCCAAGAAAAGGCGAGCCACCCAGTTGGCATGGACCCCCCTAAAGATAAACAAGCTGGTTTTTATTAAAAAGAAGAAGAACAAAAAAAAACGCACCCAGCTGGGAGATGGACCCCCCCAATGAACAACAACATAGAATTGTAGTATTGTGGGTCTTCCGACCCCCCCAAACGAAATTCATAGTACTGCCTGTTTTCCCTCTGTGTTTTCCATTTAAAAAAAAAACAACAAACAATAAAACGCACCCAGTGGGATGGGACACCCCCAAAGAAAAACTTTGTACTGCCTGGGATTTCCCTCCCTTGGTTTCCATCACCAAAGAAAAAAGAGCGCACCGAACCGAGGATGGGACCCCCCAAGGAAAAACAACAGCTGGTTGTCCCTGTGGAATTCCAGAGGAAAAGAAAAAGAAAAACACCCATTTGGGATGGACCCCCAAAGAAACAACGAAATTTTGTTGCATACCCCCTTGGTCGTTTCAAGAAATCCTCACATTTGGAGCACCAGTTGGCTTGTGACAAGACGCAGATAAACAAAGCTGGTTATTATTAAAAAGAAGAAGAACAAAAAACGCACCCAGCTGGGATGGACCCCCAAAGAACAACAACATAGAATTGTAGTATTGCTGGTTTCCCGACCCCCCCCAAAGAAATTCATAGTACTGCCTGGTTTCCCTCTGTGTTTTCCATTAAAAAAAAACAAACAAACAATAAAACGCACCCAGTAGGGATGGACACCCCCAAAGAAAAACATAGTACTGCCTGGTTTCCCTCCCTGGTTTCCATTTACAAAGAAAAAAAGACGCACCCAGTTGGGATGGACCCCCCCAAGGAAAAACAAGCTGGTTTCCCTGTGGTTTCCAGAAAGGAAAAGAAAAAGAAAAACACCCATTTGGGATGGACCCCCAAAGAAACAACGAAATAAAGCTGTGTGTCCCTTGTCGTTTCCAAGAAAAGGCGAGCCACCCAGTTGGCATGGACCCCCCTAAAGATAAACAAGCTGGTTTTTATTAAAAAGAAGAAGAACAAAAAACGCACCCAGCTGGGATGGACCCCCCAAAGAACAACAACATAGAATTGTAGTATTGCTGGTTTCCCGACCCCCCCCAAAGAAATTCATAGTACTGCCTGGTTTCCCTCTGTGTTTTCCATTAAAAAAAACAAACAAACAATAAAACGCACCCAGTAGGGATGGACACCCCCAAAGAAAAACATAGCACTGCCTGGTTTCTCTCTGTGGTTTCCATTTACAAAGAAAGAAGACGCACCCAGTCGGGATGGACCCCCCCAAGGAAAAACAAGCTGGTGTCCCTGTGGTTTCCAGAAAGGAAAAGAAAAAAAACGCACCCATTTGGGATGGACCCCCAAAGAAACAACAACAAAAAAGCTGTGTGTCCCTTGTTGTTTCCAAGAAAAGGCGAGCCACCCAGTTGGCATGGACCCCCCCAAAGATAAACAAGCTGGTTTCCCTGTGGTTTCCATGAAAAATAAGAGCAAAAAACGCACCCAGTTGGGATTGACCCCCCCCCCCAAAGAACAACAACATAGTATTGTAGCATTGCTGGTTTCCCGACCCCCGCAAAGAAATTCATAGTACTGCCTGGTTTCCCTCTGTGTTTTCCCGTAAAAAAAAGCACTCAGTTGGGATGGACCCCCCCAAAGAACGACAACATAGTATTGTAGTATTGCTGGTTTCCCTGTGGTTCCGTCAAAAAAGACACACCCAGTGATGGACACCCCCCCAAGAAAAACATAGTACTGCCTGGTTTCCCTCTCTGGTTTCCACCTAAACCAAACAAAAACCAAGCAAAAAAAAAAACAAAAAAGCGCCCAGACGACTACTTGGCGCCGGGTCCTCGGGTCCTCCGAGGACATCTTCAGCCTGGGCGTGGTCTTCTTCCAGCTGATGACGGCCCGGGTGCCGCGGAGCGGCAGCGACAAGGTGCAGGGCATCTTTCAGGAGCCATCCGCGAGGTCGTTTGTCTTCCACCTTTCTTTTCTCGTTTGTTGTTGTTGTTGCTTTCTTGTTCTTATGTGTTTTTGTTTGTTTTTCTGTATTTTTGTTTTCGTGTCGGTGTGTGAACCCGTGTTTGTTTCGTTTCGTGTTGGTGCTCTTTGTTGGTGTTTGTGTGTGGTGTGTTGTGTTGTGTTGTGTTGTGTTGTGTTGTGTTGTGTTGTGTTGTGTGTGTGTGTTTGTTGTGTGTGTGTGTTTGTTGTGTGTGTGTGTGTTGGTCTTGTGTGGTGTTGCTTGAGTTTTGTTTTTTGGCTGTGCTTTTGGTTCCCCCGGTTGTTTCTTTTCTTCCTTCAGGTGCTCAGGATCGGGGGCTCTTACTTCATGGTTTCAATGGTGGTCAGGGTATGTGAAGCCCTGGTTCTTGTCTCACTTCCTGAGTTCTTGGACTTTATACTTTTTGGGAAGACTATCTTAGTGGTAAATGACGATTTCTGACTGTGTCTGGCCCAATCCACTCAGGAGTCCCTACACCAAGTTCGGATGTCGCCGCGAGGGTTCCCCAAGTTCCCAATTCAAATATCGGCCCAAAAGGTTCACTCTAATCTAGCCACAGGGATGTAAAACAAACAAACACCACTGGAAGGGGCACCTTGGCAGGGCCCGGGAAATGGGAAATCCGGTTAGGGCGCGCCATTTTATGTGATGTGTAAGGAAGCCTCCTTAAGAAAGGTAGTCATTGGGATGGGAATCCAAGACTCAGTTGCCCAAAGCCGACCTTTTGACCTTTGGGTTTTCCCGTTTCGGTCCATTTTTCGTGGAGATGCCAAAAGGTTAACCTTTTATTTCTGGGTCCTTTGGACAAGAGAGAATATGGTTATGAATAGGGAGCCACGCCTCCAAAGTGGTGGACAGGAATCGCCACCAGATTCTGATACCAGGGTCCCTAATCAGGATTCATAGCCATTTCGTATCTCAGAAAATGGGTAGATGAAGGTTAGTAAGGGATGATCCCAGCCATAATTAGCTGCGGATATTCGCCTTCTTAGTTCTTTACATGGTTCTGGCTCGACCATTTTTGTACCAGGTTTTGATTGCGACTCAAATGATGTTCTCCCCAATCATGATTGAACAACCCCAGGAGAATAGTCCAGAACCCTATTGGGCTCATAAGGGAGGGGGGGACATGTTTTGCCTTGTGTGCATCTATTGTGCCTGGATTTTCTACAGCGGAACTGGGCAAATACCCTCGGAGTTCTTGAGTTCACCTGCGGCCTTTTCCCCTGGAAACGGGGAATGGGGGTACCAGGTTCTGATGAGTCATTCAGTCCTTGGGGCCTTCCATTGTGTGTCTGCGGATGCTGAAAGGTCCCGCTTTGGTTTTCTCCAAAAAGTGGGAATCAATCGTTTCAAGACAAACCACCAATCAAGTGATCAACTTTTGATTTAGGGAAATCCAGGCAGCCTGTTGTTGTTTGCCCGATTTACCATTTAGAAGGGGGGGCGTTCTGTTGCTGAAATGATTTTGTGTCATTATCCCCTGATTTTAAATGCAATCTATCACTACTGGAAATATGTAAAACCCAAGAAATGCAAAACAACAACAGGGGACTTGAACAAATGGAGGATGATAAAAGGGGGATGTAACGTTCAAGCCGCGAATCTGTTATTTGCAAACTAACATGCCGTTTGCTTGTGCCCAGCAGCTTTGACCATGGCCATGTGGCTAGCGAGACTTAGATCCGGGATGCCTGACTGGAGAATCCACTTGCGTGGTGGGTTCCATGTTAGTGGCTGTTCCGGCTCTTTTCTGTAGATTCACCTGACATCCTGAAAAAGGGAAAGGAGGTTGCTTTGGAGACGAATTTGTTTTGGGGTTCCATGCCGAAATTCAAGCGGGTATCCAAGTCACTCTTTTCCAGCTATTTCAGTGGTGGCTGGCCTAAGCTCCCTTCATCGACTGCTAGCGACTTGTTTCCGTGGGGCGACCCAAGTTGGAGTTTGGTTTCCTTGCCAGGTTCTAGTTCTAACCTTGAGTGACCGTCTTCCCTGTTTGGCGAGTCACTTTTTTTTCTCCGAACCCCACGCTGGCTGTTATGACATGGAAAGGAGCTGTGCGGCCATCACATTGCTTTAGGACCCCAGCAAAAACATGATTTTTGCCTGGATAGTGGAAAACAAAGGGAACCCCAAAAAATAAAAAAGTAAAAAAAGGAACCAGTTCTGAGGAAGATTGCGTAGGGCCTGCAAATCGCTCGAGATACACCTGGCATTGCAGGGGTTCCCGGACTCCTTGTGAAATGCGCATGTCCAGGAGGGGGCAAAGAACGTGACCGTGCCGCGGCAAGTGGGTCGGTCACTGCTTGAACTCATTCGCTGACTGGGCCAGAGCCGGGTCTGCTTTTTTTTCTTCTCAGGGTACCCGTCGCAGGTTGGCTGTAAAAGAAGCCACAATGATAGATACACACGTGATTTGTGTTGTTTCATATGACACATGGCCAGTCGCGGAAAGAGTGATGTCACAAATGGGCTCGGCATGCCAGCTCCATGTAGGTGGTGAGGCGCAGCCCTTGTGCTGCGATGGTTTTGTTCTCGGATGGATCTGGTGGCCTGTTCGGCAGCCAGCCAACTAACTAGCCAAACAACCCGCCAAACAATCCAGGAAGTAAGCTCTTCAATGTTCTTGGCAAGTGTTGTTTTGTTTTTTGTTGTTCTGTTCATTTCTGTTCATGCCCCCCCCAAAAAAAAAGTGTGTGTATCTTAAAACAGGGGACATCCAAAGATGTTTGGCGTCCCTTTTGTTTTCCCTTAGAACCACTCTGCAAGCTGTGCCCTCAAAAAAGACTCACCCGGTCCTTTCAAAAGCCGCTGTTTGGTCCCATGTTAGCTGGTGGGAGATTGATGCCGTGCTTCTTGTCAAGCGTCATTCTGTTCGGCTTTCAGCCCTTCCACACAAGAAGGGTCCCGGGAAGGCGCGCAGAAGTTCTAAGCCCTGATGCTGAGCGCACTGCTTCTGAGGGGTTCAAGTTCAGACACTGAGGTTGGTTCCCTAAATTCTCAGGGGTGACTTTGACACTGGCAAAATCGTCCCAGTTTGTGAGTGGCACCTTTTTGTTTGACTTCCCCACTGCCAAGCATTTTTTGTCAAGCCCAAAGAGGGCTCCAGGTTTTCTAGCGTTCGGGTCACTGAGCAACTGGAAATGCGGCGTTGGTACCGTGCCACCCAGTCGTTTCTGAACGCGACGCCAAAAATTTGCGACTGCGCATGTTCGACTCTCCGAGGAGGTGGGGCAAAATACCGTCCAGAAGCAGCCGCCGTGGCATTTGTTTCCCACCAACATGCGCCTCGACCAGGGGTCCTTGTACCCCAAAGCTTTGGGGTGCACAAACAAAAAAGGGTGCCCTTTTGTTCCGCGAGGGCGACCATTTTGGTGTCGCTTTCAAGGAAAGGACCCACTCACATCCTTTGTCATGTTATCCTGCCTCCCACTTACGTCAGGGAGGGCACTTGGAGGATCAGTCTGGGAGATATGAATTGTTCAAGGGTCCAAGGAGGAAGACCGCCAAGAGCTACACTCTATCTGCTTTGATGCCATTTGCCGGTGCCCTTTGTCCAAATCATCGTGAGCCTACGGTGCAAAAAAAGAGGGCGGTCTTCCAAATTCCTCTCGTCAGGTTCAGGTCGTTTACGTCTGCGGAGGTCCAATCGAGAAGGTTCTTTTGAAAACGGTCCCAAAAGGTGGGGAGTCTGCACTTTGAAGCCACCATGTGGCCCGGCGATGCCCGGCGCCATGGTTTGCCTTTCCACTCTTTTTGTAGGATAAATCAGACGCTTTCCTTAGTGTAGAAACCAGTTTTAAGGGAGCCAGGAAGCGACCAGCTTGGTTCCTTAGGTCCCCTTCAGACACCCAAAGGCCTGGGATCCCTATACTTTTCCTGCTTTGGGTGCTTCCTAGACATCACCTGTTTGTGTTTTGAAGGAAACGGAAAGAACCCTGCAAGGGAAACGTGTTCCCATGTTGAGACCCAAACCCGTTTGCTTTTCAGAGGGACCATTTTGCAAAGGAAGGAGGGCTCGCCATTTTGAAACGCAATCTTTGTTAGTCTCGAATGACCCGACGGTGTGATGCCATTGCCGTTGTTGTAGTGGTGAGGTATGGAGTGCTGGCGTGCCATTCCCTTCAGATACGGCCCTGCAAGATGGTAGGTTGACCAACCTCCCCATCAAAATGTCCAGTAGTCTATTAGTTTATGGTCCATTTGGGAGGGACATAGGTGGACTCACCATTTTTCCCGCGCAAATCTCGGGGACGAGCTGCAATTCTTCCTGGCCATTGCGGGTTAGTGTATTTTGACTGTGGCTCACGTAGATGAAGTCTGGCACAGGAAGCCCATGACAATTCGCGCCCAACCTCCTGCACTCCGCGCTTAGGCGGCTGTTGACGGAGCTGGTGTCTGCGATGCTTCGCTGCTCGGCTCTTTATCATACAGCAATCCGGTGGACACCTTTTGGTGACCGGGAAGCCACAAGGAAACCACCCCTTCCGGTCAAGCGCCACCCATTTCTCTTCCTCAGAATTAGTTCTTTCTTTCTTTTTTTGTTTCCCCCGTTTTGTTTTCTTATTTTTTTATGGATTTTTTGGGGTTCCCTTTGTTTTCCACTATCCGGGAAAACATATTTTTATGCCGGGGTGCTAGTTCCAGCCAAGTTCTCCGGTCCAATCGTTTGGTCATAGCCGGGGGGTGAACCCCCGGCCGGCTGCACAAGGTACATCCCGCGTTTGTGGTGAGCGGGGGGCCTCCATGCTTTCCAGAATTCAAGACGCGCGCGAGAGCGTGAGGACGTTTGGGGGAACCGAGCCAGACTGAAACCGGTGCAAGCTGAACCAAACCCGGAAGGCCGCTCAGTACGCGATGCCCATGCTTATATAAGGAGACCAACCCCAATTCCTCGGTTGTACCCATGGCTTCTTGCTCTGATCCTGTGTCAGCTTCCATGTCAGGAGAAATGGCAACCGACAAGATCATCAGTAGTCGTCTTTTAACTATTTCGTTGTCCCCGGTAGGTCTCTCCTTTACTAAACCCTGTTATCATTATTATGATTATCTAATTCTCCACCTGTCTAAACAGGGTTTCATCCATTTCCCTGTTTGGAACCTCCATGGCGATATGGCGATGGTTTCCAGGGAAGCCACCAGTAAATTGACCAACTTTCGGGGAAGTCCAGGCCCCTGGAAACCCGAGCGCACCATTTGGGTTCCAATGGGTTTGGACCATTTGGGTTTGGACCATTTGGGTGTGGGTCAAAATTAAACCACCAGGAAGGTTCCATTTTGGGTACCTATTTTTGACCCACAGCCATTTGAGTATAGAAAGTTCAGGCCTTTTTTCTTGGCCCAGTCTCAGGACGTGAGTAAACCCCTTTATCTCCGGTAACCCGTCGGGTTGGTTTGGCTTGGTTTGAATTTGGACTTGAACCAGTGGCTCTTGTAGAGGATGCATGGAACTCCCCTCCTCAACCCCCAAACCACCAATCCAAATCACCAAGAGGGAAGCTGAGTATCAAAGAAAATCACCAGTTGGAGGGAAGCTGAGTATCAAAGACTTCCCCCGACTGACTGGGGTTCTAGGTTTCCCCCGTGGGTTTTCTCCAGCTTACCTCTTAAAAACACAACTTTTGAACTTTTTGGGTAACATGGGCTATATGTCTGTAAAAGATTAACTTCCCCAGGGCTTGGAGTTTTAAGGGGTTTCTCCAGTCGCCGGTGTTTCTCCCTCGCCGGTCCGGAGAGCGGCCCCGTGGTTTTTTCCCGGAGGCAAAGACCCGGAGCAGCGGCCCCGCGCGCTGCAGGCGCTGCAGTTCGGATGGCCTGAGCCTCGGGCATCACGGCCTCCCCTGGGGGGGGGAAGGGAGGGGGGGGGGGGGGGAGGGGAGGGTGGATCAAGCCTAGGTCACTTCTGGAGTTCCTGGACTTTTGGAGAACAAATATTAAAAACACATGTTAGTGGTAAATAAACAGTTTTGACAGTTTGGCCAATCCACCCGGGAAGCGAGCATAGAGGTGATATCTTGGTCCCCCGGCTAGGTGCCCTTTTACCGTTTTTTTTTGGGGGGAGAGTTCCCTTACTAAAATAGACAACATAAAAATGTTGGCACCCTTTTTTCTAACCTCTCTACTGGAGGACCTAGAAGCACTTAATGCCTTATTTGGGGCTTCTTCACCCCATGAAGAGCAGGTCGTTCAAAGGTTTAAAGGAGGCTGGTTGCAGCATTGGTCGTTTCAAATAGCTGTTGTTTGCCCGTTTCAAGCAACAGTAGGACTGTTTTTTTCAAGGTTTTTTAGGTTTGAACAAGGTCTTGAATCGCCTTTTTGTGTGCCACCCATGGTAACATGAGGTATCGTTGGTTGGCCTTGGTGAACTGGGGGGCAGTTGCCTTACCATGGTCATAACTTGCAACCTGCCAACATGCGTCAGGGTGGCCATAGGTCGGTGTTTTCAGGCAACCCTTAATTTGTTGTTTGGATTGGAGGTTTGGGGTTTGAAGCGCTGGATCTTGTAGAGGGTAAATGGGACACTTGGCTGCCATTTGCTTGGATCTGGGTGAGCGCTTGTCTTCCACCAGCCAACATTTTAGGCGCTGCAAAGTGTTGAACACATACACCAAAGGTAGCCGGTCCCTTGTAACCCGTGTTTGCAGTTTGCTGAATGTGGCCCATAATCTATGCATATTGTTTTGAGGGCAAATGCTGAGGTAAATGAGCGAACTAATTTAGTCAGTCAATATTAGTTGACAGAGGAAACCTGCCCCATCCCCCCAAGACCCCTAAGGGAGCCAGCATAGTTGCGGCATTCTGGGCGTTTTGGACGTTTACAGTCAGCCCTCGCATGCCTGGCTTGGCCCCAAACAGCGCAAGCAGGTTTGCCATCTGCATCACAGGTTGTTGCCGTCGCTCCCCCTAACCATTGGCACGCCTCATCAGGTTTGGTGTGATGCACTGTTGCCCAAAATCAGCTTCCCCTTAAGTGTTTCCCGTTTACCTAGCACAAGAATCAGCAGTTAAAGCGCCAATCCAGTGGTTACCTGACAAAAAATCCCAACAGCGGCTGTGAGCAGAAACGCATGCCGCCCTCGTAAGACCCCTTCAAACCTGATTGGAGCTTTTGGATGTTTCTGTGGCGTTCTTGGACCCAAGAAAAAGCCAGGATGTTTGCCTTCACTGCGTACAAAATCCATATCCATATACATGTTTGCCCGGGGTGTCCTAGTATGTTGTTGGTGCCCCTGAATATCAGGGGGCACCTTTTTCGTTGCCTTGCTGAGTCAAGACCCTCTGGACGCAACGGGAGAGAGAGAGAGAGAGAGAGACCCATGTTTGCTTGAAACACCGACGTTGCCTTTTGGTTGCGCGTCTCAGGTTTTTCTCCAATACGGACCAAGAGATGCCCAAGGAGACGCAACATGAACGAGTCAATGTGCCTTTTTCGATTCCGGTCCCCGTCCCCAGGAGATGGGTTCCATGTTGATGGGAGAACCCGTAGCTGTTTGATTCGGGGGTGTCCCCTGCGAAGTGGGGGTTTATCACTTTTTGGAGGGGAACACCCCGCTTTAATCCGGGGTCAGATGTTACCGATTGAGCGCTTTCTCCTGCAGGAACATTTGGCGGCAAGAATGGCTGAGGGGGGGGTCCATGTTAGGCATAAGTAGGCAGGCGGTTGCTTTTTCTGTTTTGGCGCCGTTTTGGTTGCTTTTTCTGCTTTCAGTGCCGAAGCAGCCGCTTCTCAGCGGGCACTAGACGAGCGCTAGACGGGCACTAGACGCACAGACGAGCACTAGACGAGCACTAGACGGGCACTAGACGGGCACTAGACGAGCACTAGACTAGACGGGCACTAGACGAGCGCTAGACGGGCGCTAGACGAGCGCTAGACGGGCACTAGACGAGCACTAGACGGGCACCAGACGAGCATTAGACGGGCGCTAGACGGGCACTAGACGGGCACTAGACGAGCGCTAGACGGGCACAGACGAGCACCAGACGGGCGCTAGACGAGCGCTAGACGGGAACTAGACGAGCACTGGACGAGCGCTAGACGAGAACTAGACACTAGACAGAGCGCTAGACGAGCACTAGACGAGCACTAGACGGGCACTAGACGAGCACTAGACGAGCGCTAGACGGGCACTAGACGAGCACTAGACGGGCACTAGACGAGCACTAGACGGGCACTAGACGAGCACTAGACGGGCATTAGACGAGCGCTAGACGGGCACTAGACGAGCACTAGACGAGCACTAGACGAGCACTAGACGGGCACTAGACGAGCACTAGACATGCACTAGACGAGAACTAGACGGCACTAGACGAGCACTATAGACGAGCACTAGACGAGCACTAGACGGGCACTAGACGAGCACTAGACGAGCGCTAGACGAGCACTAGACAAGCACTAGACGGGCACTAGACGAGCACTAGACGGGCACTAGACGAGCACTAGACGAGAACGAGACACTAGACAAAGCACTAGACGAGCACTAGACGGGCACTAGACGAGCGCTAGACGGGCGCTAGCACTAGGGCGCTAGACGAGCGCTAGACGGGCACTAGACGAGCACTAGACGGGCACTAGACGAGCACTAGGCGAGCACTAGACAAGCACTACACTAGACGAGCACTAGACGAGCACTAGACGGGCGCTAGACGAGCGCGAGACGAGCACTAGACGGGCACTACGGGCACTGGGCGAGCACTAGACGAGCACTGGACGAGCACTAGACGGGCACCAGACGAGCACTGGACGGGCACTGGACACTAGACGGGCACTAGACGAGCAGCTAGACGGGCACAGACGAGCACCAGACGGGCGCTAGACGAGCACTAGACGGGAACTAGACGAGCACTGGACGAGCACTAGACGAGAACTAGACACTAGACAGAGCGCTAGACGGGCACTAGACGAGCACTAGACGGGCACTAGAGCGCTAGACGGAGCACTAGACGGGCACTAGACGAGCACGAGACGGGCACTAGACGAGCACAGACGAGCATTGGACGGGCGCTAGACGAGCGCTAGAGGAGCACTAGACGAGCTCTAGACGAGCACTGGACGAGCACTACTGGACGAGCGCCAGAAGGCTCTAGGGAGTGGGGATAGAAGAGGCACTAGACGGGCGCTGGACGGAGCACTGGACGAGCACCAGATGGAGCACTAGACGAGCGCTAGACGAGCGCTAGACCAGCAGACGAGCACTAGACAAGCACTAGACAAGAGGCTCTAGGGAGGGCACAATTTCGGAAATTTCCGAAATTTCCGGGGATAGGCGCTAGACGAGCGCTAGACGAGCACCAGACGAGCACTAGACAAGCACTAGTGCTTGTCTAGTGCTCGTCTAGTGCTCGTTTAGTGCCCGTCAATTTCCAGGCCAGGCCCAAAAATGTTCCTTTTGGAGCTCCAAATGGCGAACTCTTTTCGTTTTAGCTATAAACTCGAGTAAAGAACGGTCATTTCCAGGGCCAGCTCCAAAATGGTTTTGGAGCTCCAAATCACAAATTCTTTGCATTTGAGCCAAGAGACTTGCCATTTCCATGGCCGGCTCCAAAAATGTTGCTTTTGGAGCTCCAAATGGGAACTTCTCTACATTTGAGCCAAAATGTGCCCTGAATCCTAAACCTAAAAACTATAAACCTAAATCCTAAACCTAAAATCCTAAGCCTAAATCCGAAACCTAAACCCTAAACCTAAACTCCTATTCTAAAAACCCTAAGCCTAAATCCTAAACCTAAACCGAACCTAAATCCTGAGCCTAAATCCTAGACCTAAATCCGTGGCCTCTCAAAGGCACCCCGCCAGCAGGAACCTTAAAAGACCCGCCAGCAGGAACCCTAAACGGCGCCCCGCCAGCAGGAACCCGGAAAGACATCCCCCAGCAGGAACCCTAAAAGGAATCCCGCCAGCAGGAACACTAAAAGGCGCCAACCCTAAACCTAAATCCTAAACCTAAAAACCCTAAGCCTAAATCCTACACTAAATCCTAAACCAGACGGGCACTAGACGAGCACTAGACGGGCACTAGACGAGCGCTAGACGGGCGCTAGACGAGCACTAGACGGGCACTAGACAAGCACTAGACGGGCACTAGACGAGCACTAGACGGGCACTAGACGAACTAGACGAGCACTAGACGGGCGCTAGACCAGCGCCAGACGGGCACTAGACGAGCAGACGGGCGCTAGACGAGCACTAGACGGGCACTAGACGGGCACTAGACGAGCACAGACGAGCATTGGACGGGCGCTAGACGAGCGCTAGAGGAGCACTAGACGAGCACTAGACGAGCGCTGGACGAGCACTGGACGAGCGCCAGAAGGCTCTATAGGGAGGGCACAACCCCGGTCCGGTTATTTCCGGGATAGAAGAGCTAGACGAGCACTAGACGGGCACTAGACGAGCACTAGACGAGCACTGGACGAGCGCTGGACGGGCGCTAGACGAGCACTAGGCGAGCACTAGACGAGCACTAGACGAGCGCTAGACGGGCACTAGACGGGCACTAGACGAGAACGAGACACTAAACAGGGCATTGGACGAGCACTAGACAAGCACTAGACGGGCACTAGACGAGCACCAGACGGGCACTAGACGAGCACTGGGGCACTAGACGAGCGCTAGACGGGCACTAGACGAGCACTAGACGGGCACGAGACGAGCACTAGACGAGCACTAGACGGGCTAGACGAGCGCTAGACGAGCACTAGACGAGCACTAGACGGGCACTAGACAAGCACTAGACGAGCACCAGACGGGCACTAGACCACTAGAGCGCTAGACGGGCACTAGACGAGCACTAGACGGGCACTAGACGAGCGCTAGACGGGCACAGACGAGCGCCAGACGAGCGCTAGACGAGCACTAGACGGGAATTAGACGAGCGCTGGACGAGCGCTAGACGAGAACTAGACACTAGACAGAGCACTAGACGAGCACTAGACGAGCACTAGACGGGCGCTAGACGAGCACTAGACGGGCACTAGACGAGCACCAGACGGGCACTAGGCGAGCACTAGACGAGCACTAGACGAACACTAGACGGGCACTAGACGAGCACTAGACGAGCAGTAATGAGCACTAGACGGGGACGAGCATTTGACGAGCACTAGACAAGCACTAGACGAGCACTGGACGGGCACTGGACGAGCACTAGACGGGCACCAGACGAGACGAGCGCTAGACGGGCACTAGACGAGCGCTAGACGGGCACTAGACGAGCACTAGACGGGCGCTAGACGAGCGCTAGACGGGCACTAGACGAGCACTAGACTGGCACTAGACGAGCACTAGACGGGCACTAGACGAGCACTAGACGGGCACTAGACGAGCACTAGACTGGCACTAGACGAGCGCTAGACGGGCACTGGACGAGCACTAGACGGGCACTAGACGAGCACTAGACGGGCACTAGACGAGCACTAGACGAACACTAGACAAGCACTAGACGGGCACTAGAGCGCTAGAGCGCTAGACGGGCGCTAGACGAGCACTAGACGGGCACTAGAGGAGCACTAGACGAGCACTAGACGGGCACTGGACGAGCGCTGGGAGCGCCAGAAGGCTCTAGGGAGGGCACAACCCCGGAAATTCCCGGAAAATTTCCGGGGATAGAAGAGCTCTAGACGGGCGCTGGACGGAGCACTAGACGAGCACTAGATGGAGCACTAGACGAGCGCTAGACGAGCGCGAGACGAGCGCCAGACGAGCACTAGACAAGCACTAGACAAGAGGCTCCAGGGAGGGCGCAACGCCGGAAATTTCCGGAAAATTTCCGGGGATAGAAGAGAGACGGGCGCTGGACGCAGCACTGGACGAGCGCTAGATGGAGCACTAGACGAGCGCTAGACGAGCGCTAGACGAGCGCCAGACGAGCACTAGACAAGCACTAGTGCTTGTCTAGTGCTCGTCTAGTGCTCGTTTAGTGCCCGTCAATTTCCAGGCCAGGCCCAAAATGTTCCTTTTGGAGCTCCAAATGGCGAACTCTCTCCGTTTCAGCACAAATGTGTTATTTTTATATAAACTCTAGTAAAGAACGGTCATTTCCAGGGCCAGCTCCAAAATGTCGCTTTTGGAGCTCCAAATCACAAATTCTTTGCATTTGAGCCAAGAGACTTGCCATTTCCATGGCCGGCTCCAAAATGTCGCTTTTGGAGCTCCAAATGGGAACTTCTTTACATTTGAGCCAAAATGTGTCCAAACCTAAAAACTATAAACCTAACTAAACCTAAAATCCTAAGCCGAAATCCGAAACCTAAACCCTAAACCTAAACTCCTATATCTAAAAACCCTAAGCCTAAATCCTAAACCTAAACCGAACCTAAATCCTGAACCTAAATCCTAGACCTAAATCCGTGGCCTCTCAAAGGCACCCCGCCAGCAGGAACCCTAAAAGACCCGCCAGCAGGAACCCTAAACGGCGCCCCGCCAGCAGGAACCCGGAAAGACATCCCCCCAGCAGGAACCCTAAAAGGAATCCCGCCTGCAGGAACACTAAAAGGCGCCAACCCTAAACCTAAATCCTAAACCTAAAAACCCTAAGCCTAAATCCTAGACTAAATCCTACACCAGACGGGCACTAGACGAGCACTAGACGGGCACTAGACGAGCGCTAGACGGGCACTAGACGAGCGCTAGACGGGCACTGGACAAGCACTAGGCGGGCCCTGGACGAGCACTAGACGGGCACTAGACGAGCACTAGACGGGCACTAGACGAGCACTAGACGGGCGCTACGAGCGCCAGACGGGCACTAGACGAGCAGACGGGCACTAGACGAGCACTAGACGAGCACTAGACGGGCACTAGACGAGCACAGACGAGCATTGGACGGGCGCTAGACGAGCGCTAGAGGAGCACTAGACGAGCATTAGACGAGCACTGGACGAGCGCTGGACGAGGGCACAACCCCGGAAATTTCCGGAAAATTTCCGGGGATAGAAGAGCGCTAGACGAGCGCTAAACGGGCACTAGATGAGCGCTAGATGGAGCACTAGACGAGCACTAGACGAGCACTAGACGGGGACGACGGGCACTAGACGAGCACTAGACGAGCACTAGACGAGCGCTGGACGGGCACTAGACGAGCAAGCACTGGGCATGGACGAAGCATAGACGAGAGAACTTTATGACTAGATCAGATAGCGCTGGAACGAGCACGGAGACGAGCACCTAGACGGGCACTAGACGAGCACTAGACGTAGAGCACCCTAGACGAGCACCAGACGGGCACTAGACGAGCACTTTAGACGAGGCTCTTCTTTATAGACGGGCCACTAGAAAGCCTGTCGGGCACTAAAGAGAGCAACCCTAGACGGGGAACGATGACCTACAAAGGAGCACTAGACGAGCACTATAGACGAGCACTTAGCTAGCGGGGCCTCTACGACGAGCGCCTAGACGGGCACTATAGACGAGCGCTAGACACTAGACGGAGCGCCAGGACGGGCACCTTTCTAGACGAGCAGCTAGACGAGAGTCGAGCACTAGACGAGCACTAGACGGGCTAGACGAGCACTAGACGAGCACTAGACGAGCACTAGACGGGCACTAGACGAGCACTAGACGAGCACTAGACGGGCACTAGACGAGCACCAGACGGGCACTAGGCGAGCACTAGACGAGCACTAGACGAGCACTAGACGGACACCAGACGAGCACTAGACACTAGACGAGCGCTAGACGGGCACTAGACGAGCACTAGACGGGCACTAGACAAGCACTAGACGGGCACTAGACGAGCGCTAGACGGGCGCTAGACGAGCACTAGACGGGCGCTAGACGAGCGCTAGACGGGCACTAGACGGGCGCTAGACGAGCACTAGACGGGCACTAGACGAGCGCTAGACGGGCACCAGACGAGCGCTAGACGGGCACTGGACGAGACGAGCACTAGACGGGCACTAGACGAGCACTAGACGGGCACTAGACGAGCACTAGACGGGCGCTAGACAAGCGCTAGACGGGCACTAGAGAGCAGTAGACGAGCACTAGACGGGGACGAGCGCTAGACGAGCACTAGACGAGCACTAGACGGGCACTAGACGAGCACTAGACGAGCACTGGACGAGCACTGGACGGGCTTGCTTGCTCCTTTGCCGGGCTTATCTAGGGAGCAACTCTAGAGCAGCACTAGACGAGCACTTAGACCTAGAGGGCACCTGACGGGCACTCCCTAGGACCGGAGAACGGAGACACTTAAACGGATTGGAGAGCCACTAGACAAGCACTAGACGGCGGCAGGGCATAGATGAGCCACTAGACGGGCACTAGACGAGCACTAGACGGGCACTAGACGAGCACTAGGGCACTAGACGAGCGCTAGACGGGCACTGGACAAGCACTAGACGGGCACTAGACGAGCGCTAGACGAGCACTAGACGAGCACTAGACGGGCTAGACGAGCACTAGACGAGCACTAGACGAGCGCTAGACGGGCACTAGACGAGCACAAGACGAGCGCTAGACGGGCACTAGACGAGCGCTAGACGGGCACTAGACGAGCGCTAGACGGGCACTAGACGAGCACTAGACGGGCACTAGACGAGCGCGAGACGCGCGCCGAGCGCTAGACGGGCACGAGACGAGCGCGACGGGCACAGACGAGCGCCAGACGGGCGCTAGACGAGCGCTAGACGGGAACTAGACGAGCGCTGGACGAGCGCTAGACGAGAACTAGACACTAGACAGAGCACGAGACGAGCACTAGACGAGCACTAGACGGGCACTAGGCGAGCACTAGACGGGCACTAGACGAGCGCCAGACGGGCGCTAGGCGAGCACTAGACGAGCACTAGACGAGCACTAGACGGGGACGAGCATTGGACGAGCACTAGACGAGCACTACTAGACGAGCACTGGACGGGCACTGGACGAGCACTAGACGGGCACCAGACGAGACGAGCAGTAGACGGGCACTAGACGGGCACTAGACGAGCGCTAGACGGGCGCTAGACGAGCGCTAGACGGGCGCTAGACGAGCACTAGACGGGCACTAGACGAGCACTAGACGGGCGCAAGACGGGCACAGACGAGCGCCAGACGGGCGCTAGACGAGCACTAGACGGGAATTAGACGAGCGCTGGACGAGCGCTAGACGAGCACTAGACGAGCACTAGACGAGCACTAGACGAGCACTAGACGGGCACTAGACGAGCGCTAGACGGGCACTAGAGCGCTAGACGGGCACTAGACGAGCGCTAGACGGGCGCTAGACGAGCGCTAGACGGGCATTAGAGGAGCACTAGACGAGCACTAGACGGGCACTGGACGAGCGCTGGAAGCGCCGCCAGAAGGCTCTAGGGAGGGCACAACCCCCGGAAAATTTCCGGGGATAGAAGAGCTCTAGACGGGCGCTGGACGGAGCACTAGACGAGCACTAGACGGGCACTAGACGAGCGCTAGACGGGCACCAGACGAGCGCTAGACGGGCGCTGGACGAGCTAGACGGGCACTAGACGAGCACTAGACGGGCATCTAGACGAGCACTAAGACGGGCCACTAGACGAGCAATAGACGCGCACTAGATGACAAGCGCTGGAGGGCCCTCACTGGCCCAAGGACCAGGTAGCATCTAGAACGGCACCTAACACCTGGCGCAGTGGAGTTGCGTTTCGCCGCTTTCGGAAAGGAGAACTATGTCCCGTAGCGATCGATTCCCTCAGCACTAGACGAGCACTAGACGAGCACTAGACGAGCACTAGACGGGCACTAGACGGGCACTAGACGAGAACGAGACACTAAACAGGGCATTGGACGAGCACTAGACAAGCACTAGACGGGCGCTAGACGAGCACTAGACGGGCACTGGACGAGCACTAGGGCACTAGACGAGCGCTAGACGAGCACTAGACGAGCACTAGACGAGCACCAGACGGGCACTAGACGGGCACTAGACGAGCACTAGACGGGCACTAGACGACACTAGACGGGCACTAGGCGAGCACTAGACGAGCACTAGACGAGCACTAGACGGACACCAGACGAGCACTAGACGGGCACTAGACGAGCACTATAGACGCGCACTAGACGAGCACTAGACGGGCACTAGACGAGCGCTAGACGGGCACTAGACGAGCACTAGACGGGCGCTAGACGAGCGCTAGACGAGCACTAGACGGGCGTAGACGAGCACTAGACGGGCACCAGACGAGCGCTAGACGGGCGCTGGACGAGCTTAGACGGGCGCTAGACGAGCGCTAGACGGGCACTAGACGAGCACTGGACGGGCAGCACTAGACGAGCACTAGACGAGCACTAGACGGGCACCAGACGAGCGCTAGACGGGCACTAGACGAGCACTAGACGGGCACTAGACGAGCACTAGACGGGCACTACACGAGCACTAGACGGGCACTAGACGAGCACTAGACGGGCAGCACTAGACGAGCACCAGACGAGCACTAGACGGGGACGAGCACTAGACGAGCACTAGACGAGCACTAGACGGGCACTAGACGAGCACTAGACGAGCACTAGACGAGCACTAGACGGGCTAGACGGGCACTAGACGAGAACGAGACACCAAACAGGGCATTGGACGAGCACTAGGGCACTAGACGAGCTTAGACGGGCACTAGACGAGCAGACGGGCACTAGACGAGCACTAGACGGGCACTAGACGAGCACTAGACGGGCGCTAGACAAGCGGACGGGCGCTAGACGAGCACTAGACGGGCAGCACTAGACGAGCACTAGACGAGCACTAGACGGGGACGAGCACTAGACGAGCACTAGACGAGCACTAGACGGGCACTAGACGAGCACTAGACGAGCACTAGACGAGCACTAGACGGGCACTGGACGGGCACTAGACGAGAACGAGACACTAAACAGGGCATTGGACGAGCACTAGACAAGCACTAGACGGGCACTAGACGAGCACTAGACGGGCACTAGACGAGCACTAGGGCACTAGACGAGCGCTAGGCGGGCACTAGACGAGCACTAGACGGGCACTAGACGAGCACTAGACGAGCACTAGACGAGCACTAGACGGGCTAGACGAGCACTAGACGAGCACTAGACGAGCACTAGACGAGCACTAGCACTAGACGAGCACTAGACGGGCACTAGACGAGCACTAGACGGGCACTAGACGAGCGCTAGACGAGCGCTAGACGAGCACACGGGCACTAGAGCGCTAGACGGGCACTAGACGAGCACTAGACGGGCACTAGACGAGCGCAAGACGGGCACAGACGAGCGCCAGACGGGCGCTAG
>CAUJNA010002785.1:0-20996 GCA_963377175.1 Effrenium voratum | reverse complement strand
AAAAACCATGCAAACAACATGCAAAAACCATGCAAAACCGTGCAAACACCATGCCAAACTCATGCAAAACCGTGCAAACACCATGTCAAAATCATGTCATGCAAACATGCAAAAACCCTGCAAAACCGTGCAAACACCATGCAAACATGCGGCGCGTACGCTGGCGTCTACGCAGGCAGGCGCGGCAGGGTGGCGCGCCCGGAGTGCCAAGAACATGTTCATCCGACATGTACTCCGACATGGTGAAATTAAGCGCGTATAGCGGCTTGGCGCGGCAGAAATGTGAACACGAGTGTTGGCACTTGTGTTGAAGAAATTAAGCGTATAGCAAGAAATCCTGGGGGAATTTCAATGCAGGGTTTCTGCAGGGAATCCCTGCATTCCCTGTATCCCTCTCTTTAGGAAGACTTTTCAGCAGTTCTCAGGCGAACCTCTCTCTTTAGAGGGGGTTTTCCAAATGGCTTATATTCTACCTGAGAGGCTTCTAGCACTCGTCCGTCATTTGACCTCGTCCTGCGAAGGATTCGAAGTCTAAAACGCTGTGTGCAGGCGTGTGGCTGCAAAATAGAGACCCCTAGATATGCGCTGCAATTTGGCTCCAGGTTGCATTTCAAGCATGTCAAGCTTTGCCAAAGGAAACCCCTTTTCCCTTTTTTTCGGGGACCCCTTTTTTTTGGACCCCTTTTTTTCTTTTTTTTTTTGTTTTTTCTTAGCCCTGCAAAGGTTGGCTCGCTTGAAATGCAACCTGGAGCCAAATTGCAAGCATATCTAGGGGCTCTATTTTGCAGCCACACGCCTGCACGCAGCGTTTTAGACTTCGAATCCTTCGCAGGACGAGGTCAAATGCTGGACGGACGAGTGCTAGAAGCCTCTCAGGTAGAATATAAGCCATTTGGAAAACCCCCTCTAAAGAGAGAGACACAAGGGTGCCACGAATCGGTAACACATGGGTGTTGCCAAACTGCAACACAAAAACAGCCCGCAGAGCATGAGGGTGTGGCCGGGGCTGCGCCTCATCGGGGCCGGCGGAAAGATACCCAAGGGCGTCTTTTCTGCTGCGGCACGCAGCGACCTACGCCAGCTGCAACCGCGTCCGCCTGGACCTGGAGTCATGCCACCACCTGCGCCACCTGTGCGTGGGCGCCTCAAGGGCTGCTGGGGGCGGCCTAGCCGAACAGCACGGCGCCTCCAGGGGCTCCAGCATGAGGTGGCGCACCTCAAAGAGCACGCCCCACTGCTTGCCCATCAGCCACACGTGCCGGGCCTCCACAAGCGCCGGCCCCTGCGACGCGATCCGCGGGGCGCGGCACGCGGTTGCCGCCGGGTCCCAGAAGAGGCAGCGCTCCAAGTCGATCTTGCACTTGACGTGCTTGCCCTTGGCGCTCACCTTGACGCGCGCTGCAGCTGGCTCTCAAGCTCGGTGCGGGCGGCCCCCGGAAAGGGCTTCTGAAAGTTGTCAATGACGCCCTGCTCCACCTCCTCCGTCCACAGCTCCAGGTCGGTGTTGGTCGCAAAGCACATTCCATTCTCTTGGCCCCGTCGTCCTGGAAGTTGCCGGGCCTCTCTCTGTAGAGGGGGTTTTCCAAATGGCTTATATTCTACCTGAGAGGCTTCTAGCACTCGTCCGTCCAGCATTTGACCTCGTCCTGCGAAGGATTCGAAGTCTAAAACGCTGCGTGCAGGCGTGTGGCTGCAAAATAGAGACCCCTAGATATGCTTGCAATTTGGCTCCAGGTTGCATTTCAAGCGAGCCAACCTTTGCAGGGCTAAGAAAAACCAAAAAAAAAGAAAACAAGGGGTCCAAAAAAAGGGGTCCCCGAAAAAAAGGGAAAAGGGGTTTCCTTTGGCAAAGCTTGACATCGCTTGAAATGCAACCTGGAGCCAAATTGCTGCGCATATCTAGGGGTCTCTATTTTGCAGCCACACGCCTGCACGCAGCGTTTTAGACTTCGAATCCTTCGCAGGACGAGGTCAAATGCTGGACGGACGAGTGTCAGAAGCCTCTCAGGTAGAATATAAGCCATTTGGAAAACCTCCTCTAAAGAGAGAGGTTCGCCTGAGAACTGCTGAAATGTCTTCTAAAGAGAGGGATACAGGGAATGCAGGGATTCCCTGCAGAAACCCTGCATTGAAATTCCCCCAGGATTTCTTGCTATACGCTTAATTTCTTCAACACAAGTGCCAACAATTGCCACTCGTGTTCACATTTCTGCCGCGCCAAGCCGCTATACGCGCCTAATTTCAACATGTCGGAGTACATGTCGGATGAACATGTTCTTCCCTGACACGCCAGCCCGCCGAGTCATACGGATCATACGGATCATACGGTCATACGGCTTGGCGCTGCACCCGGCCGCGCCTGCCCGGCATAGAAGCCTCCTGCCGAGCCCACGCCAAGGTCGAGATTCTTCCCAGCAAAAAAAATGTCGAGTTGTCGGCTTAGACGACAACCGTGAAAAATTTTTCCAGTTGTCCTGTGGGGGGACAACTGTCCAAAGTTTCGGCGAACCTGCCCGGCATAGCCCGGGCCGCGCCAGCATAGAAGCCTCCAGCCTGCCTGCACCAGGGAATTTGAATTGAATGATATTATCCTTCAATTCCTGGTGGTAATCCGCGTGATTAGGGGGGTGGTATGTCTGACATACCACCTTTTCAGAGAGGTCTTGGTGAACTTTGCTGAAGGAGCTCAACCGGTGAGCTCCTTCAAATTCGCAGGTCAAGTGAAAGCTAAAACCTGTCACTTCAAATTCCCCGGCCCAGGGCGCCATTCCACCCCCGTGGCCGCCCTGCGCACCACCCTGCTCGTGGTCCTGCGCCTCAGGAGCGGCAAATGCGCACAACATGCTGCAAATGACGTCCAGACTGTCATTACGTGTACGACCATATCGTACACTTCAAATTCCCTGGCCCAGCACCAACTACGAAGCAGTGGCCGATTTCGCCGGCCACTGGCTCCATCGTGCGCAGGTCTCGCTTTTGACCGGCAAAATCGGTCAAATTGAGTCACATCCGAAAAAAACCCTGGTGCGGGCCTGGTGCGGGCCTCGCTTGCAAGGTCGCCCACGGACTGTGACACGTGCGGAAACTTGTGCCGAAGAGGGGTTGGTGTGTCTGACACACCAACAAGCGTGAGGGAGGTGTGTCAAAAACAAACACACTTCCCCGAATCACATCTCCGAACGGCCGGAATGCCACGAAGGACCTGTGAGGGCGCGCTAAAGTACAACACCCCTGCGTTATGAATTCGTATAATAACGCCTACTCCTAAGAAAACATGTTTGAAGGACCTGTCACCGGCAACATCCCGGAGGTCCTGGACAACGGAGAGGTGACTGACGGCACGCACGTCACAGCAGGACAGCTGGCCCTGGCTCTCACCCCGTACGCTCAAGTAACGGACCTGGCGGTGAACACGGCAGCCGCCGGCAACAACGCGGCGGCCATCCAGTCCCTGGACGACAGAGTCACCGCGGAGCTGGCCTCCAAGCTGGACAGCAGCGCGCTGGCGCCGGCGATTGCGCCCCTAGCAACGGCGGCGGCCCTGGCCACCACGGACGGCCAGGTGGCCGCGCACGGAAGCAGCATCCTCTCTCTTTAGAGGGGGTTTTCCAAATGGCTTATATTCTACCTGAGAGGCTTCTAGCACTCGTCCGTCCAGCATTTGACCTCGTCCTGCGAAGGATTCGAAGTCTAAAACGCTGCGTGCAGGCGTGTGGCCGCAAAATAGAGACCCCTAGATATGCTTGCAATTTGGCTCCAGGTTGCATTTCAAGCGAGCCAAGCTTTGCAGGGCTAAGAAAAACAAAAAAAAAAAGAAAACAAGGGGTCCCAAAAAAAGGGGTCCCCGAAAAAAAAGGGAAAAGGGGTTTCCTTTGGCAAAGCTTGACATCGCTTGAAATGCAACCTGGAGCCAAATTGCAGCGCATATCTAGGGGTCTCTATTTTGCAGCCACACGCCTGCACGCAGTGTTTTAGACTTCGAATCCTTCGCAGGACGAGGTCAAATGCTGGACGGACGAGTGCTAGAAGCCTCTCAGGTAGAATATAAGCCATTTGGAAAACCCCCTCTAAAGAGAGAGATACGGGGAATGCAGGGATTCCCTGCAGAAACCCTGCATTGAAATTCCCCCAGGATTCCTTGCTATACGCTTAATTTCTTCAACACAAGTGCCAACACAATTGCCACATTTCTGCCGCGCCAAGCCGCTATACGCGCTTAATTTCAACATGTCGGAGTACATGTCGGATGAACATGTTCTTGGCACTCCGGGCGCGCCACCCTGCCGCGCCTGCCTGCGTAGACGCCAGCGTACGCGCCGCATGGTTGCATGGTGTTTGCACGGTTTTGCAGGGTTTTTGCATGTTTGCATGACATGATTTTGACATGGTGTTTGCACGGTTTTGCATGATTTTGACATGGTGTTTGCACGGTTTTGCAGGGTTTTTGCATGGTGTTTGCATGGTTTTTGCATGACATGATTTTGCATGGTTTTTGCATGTTTGCATGACATGATTTTGACATGGTTTTTGCATGTTTGCATGACATGGTTTTTGCACGTTTTTTTTCGCACGGTTTTTTGCATGTCATGTGGCTCAACCCCGTGCCCCCTCCCTGTTTTTTTTTCCTGTCAGGCCGTCCGTTAGGTTCATCCTGGAGCTGAACTTCTGCGAGGCAGGGCAGTGCCGAGCGGGCACTTAACTAGCAGTGCCGAGCGGGCACTAGTAACTAGATGTGCCGAGCGGGCACGTGCCTAGCAGGCACAGGCAGTGCCGAGCGGGCACGTGCCGAGCAGGCACAGGCAGTGCCGAGCGGGCACGTGCCGAGCTGGCACCCCAGTGCCGAGCGGGCACTAGTAGGAACCCCGGTGCCGAGCTGGCACCGTGGAGGGGGTGCAGTGCCGAGCGGGCACTAGTATCTAAATGTGCCGAGCGGGCACGTGCCGAGCGGGCACCTAGGTAAGCGCGCCGAGCAGGCACAGTGCCGAGCGGGCACGTGCCGAGCTGGCACCGTAGGAGCGCCAAGGCGCAGCTTTGAAGCAGGCGTCCACTGTGGTTGAGTGGCTCGCCCAACGGCTTAGTACTGGCTCGCCCAGCGGGTTCGCCCAAGTACGGGCTCGCCCAACGGCCCCTTAGTACTGGCTCGCCCAACCTCGTTTGATGGCTCGCCCAACGGCTTAGGACTGGCTCGCCCAACTGGCTCGCCCAACCCCTTAGTACTGGCTCGCCCAACTGGCTCGCCCAACGGGTTCAGCGGCAAGTCCGAGTGCGCAAGACGTTCGTGTCGTACTGGATACCAAATTGAAAGTTAATATCTTTCAATTCAAATTCCCTGGTGCAGGTTGGCCCCTTAGTACTGGCTCGCCCAACCCCTTAGTACTGGCTCGCCCAACTGGCTCGCCCAACGGGTTGGTCAGCGGCAAGTCCGAGTGCGCAAGACGTTCGTGTCGTCATTGAAGAGTTCGATACAGTGGAGGACAAAATCCTCCACTGCCAATTCCCGGCCGCCCCTCCCTGGTGCGGGCCTGCCGTCAATCCTGTCGTGGGCACAGGATTGCTCCACTCAATCCTGGCGTGGGCACACAGAGATATTGTCCCTTCCAATCCTGATGTATAGGGCAAACAGGATTGCTCTCCTGCCCGGCATCGGAGACCGTGCTCGCTGGTCTGCCCCTGGCTATAGAAGAAAAGAACATGAGTCCTACGATGAGGTGAAAACCCCCTCTATAAGAGAGGTCCACTCACCTCGCTCTGCGTTCCTCGCTGTCCTGGAAAGCGGTTTTCTAGGGGTTTTTAGGATTTAATGTGTCGCTCTGACACATTAAAATTCTCGTAATTCTTCATCGCGGCCCATGTACGAGAAGCATTGGAATGTCCTGTCTGAATGACACACTCGATGAGCTGAGTGGCAGAGACATGAGGTCCGCGGGCACGTGCCGAGCTGGCACCGTAGGGGCGCCAAGGCGCAGCTTTGAAGCAGGCGTCCACTGTGGTTGAGTGGCTCGCCCAACGGCTTAGTACTGGCTCGCCCAACTGGCTCGCCCAACTGGCTCGCCCAACCTCGTTTGACGGCCCAATGAGTACGGGTTGGTCAGCGGCAAGTCCGAGTGCGCAAGACGTTCGTGTCGTACTGGAAGTATACCAGGAATTGAAGGATAATATCCTTCAATTCAAATTCCCTGGTGCAGGTTGGCCCCTAAGTACTGGCTCGCCCAACTGGCTCGCCCAACGGGTTCAGCGGCAAGTCCGAGTGCGCAAGACGTTCGTGTCGTACTGGAAGTATACCAGGAAGTGAAGGAAAATATCCTTCACTTCAAATTCCCGGCCGCACCTCCCTGGCGCGGGCCTGCCGTCAATCCTGGCGTGGGCGCAGGATTGCCCCACTCAATCCTGGCGTGGGCACAGGATTGTCCCTTCACTCCTGCTGTGGCAACAGGATTGCTCTCCTGCCCGGCATCGGAGCCCGGCCGCGCCTGCCCGGCATAGAAGCCTCCTGCCGAGCCCGCGCCAAGGTCGAGATTCTTCCCAGCAAAAAAAATGTCGAAGTTGTCGTCTAAGCCGACAACTGTGAGAAAAAATTACCAGTGGGGGGACAACTGCCTTCGGCGAACCTGCCCGGCAGAACCGCGCCAGCCCGCCGACATGGAGGGCACGCAGCTTCGCACCAACTGCGAAGCAGTGTCCGGTTTTGCCGGCCACTGGCTCCATCGTGCGCAGGTCTCGCTTTAGACCGGCGAAATCGGTCAAATTGCTGAAGGAGCTCAAACGGTGAGCTCCTTCAAATTCGCAGGTCGGGTGTTGCGCTGGCGTTCGCCTGAGAATTTGCAGATTCTCACTGTTTGAGAAACTGCTTAAAAGTCTTCGAAGTGTACGAAAAAAACATACACATGCCCCGTTACAAATTCCACGCCAACGTGCGGGCCTGGTGCGGGCCCTGTGACACGTGCGGAAACTTGTGCCGAAGAGGGGGTGGTATGTCAAACATACCACCAAGCGGCGACGCCTGTGATGTGTGTCAAAAACACACCAACCTCCGAATCACGAGGAAACTTCTCCGAGCGGCCGGAACGCCACTCCAAGACCGAAGCCGCGGAGCCGGCCTCGCTCCAAGACCGAAGCCGCGGAGCCGGCCTCGCTTTGCGGAATAGCCACTGGACTACACCACCCCTGCGTTATAGACCTACTCCTAAGAAAACATGTTTGAAGGACCTGTCACCGGCAACATCCCGGAGGTCCTGGACAACGGAGAGGTAACTGACGGCACGCACGTCACCGCAGGGCAGCTGGCCCTAGCTCTGACGCCGTACGCTCAAGTAACGGACCTGGCGGTGAACACGGCAGCCGCCGGCAACAACGCGGCGGCCATCCAGTCCCTGGACGACAGAGTCACCGCAGAGCTGGCCTCAAAGCTGGACAGCAGCGCGCTGGCGCCGGCGATTGCGCCCCTAGCAACGGCTGCGGCCCTGGCCACCACTGACGGTCAGGTGGCCGCGCACGGAAGCAGCATCGCAGCGCTGCAGAGCTCGCTGACCACGGGCCTCTCCAACAAGGCAGACCAGTCGGCCTTCGACGTGCTGGAGGGCGTGGTTGCCACCAAGAGCACCCCGGACGGCGTGGACCTGAAGCGGTCCAACTACAGCACCACGGCGGCCATGAACGGCTCCATCGCCTCGGCCAACAACGCCACGCTGGCCACGGTGGCCGCCAACTACGGCCTCAAGACGGTGGTGGACCAGCACTCCCTAGACATAGCGGCGAGGATCACGCCGCTGGAGGTGGATACGAAGGTGGCCAACGCTCTCCTGGGCGTCGTCACCGCCGCGGCGCTGGCCTCCGAGCTCGCGAGCAGAGACGCCACCATCTCGGGGCTGCAGGCCTCCAAGGCGGACGCCAGCGCCTGACCGCGTACGCCCTGCTCTCGGCCGTGGACAATTCCTCCGAGGTGGACTCAAAGATCTCGACCGCTCTCCTGGGCGCCGTCACCACGGCAGCCCTGGACGCCGCCCTCCTCGGCAAGGCGGACGCAAGCGCGCTGGCCGCCCTGCTCTCCACGGTGGACGGATTGGACACGCCGCTGGAGGTAGACACCAAGATAGCAAATGCCCTGCTGGGTCTCGCCACCGAGGCCTTCGTCGCAGCGCAGCTTGCTAGCCGGGACGCCAGCATCACGGCGCTCCAGGGGGCCAAGGCCGACGCGACGCTGCTGGCCTCAGACGCCACGAACGCCGCGCTCTCCGCCAGCGAGACCGCGCTCCAGAGCGCCCTCGACGCAATCCTCGCGGAGCTCGCCGCCCTGCAGCTTTCCGGCAGCGGAGTTGTTAACGCGCCGGCCTGGGCGGGCTTACGACTTGGGAGAAGCAACGCGCGGAAGCAACGTCGTTCGCAACCTGCACTTCATGGCTCCTCTCTCTGCTGCGCTGGCCAACGGCGAAGACACGCTGAGCATCACGGCAGACTGCTACTCCACGGCGGGCACTGACGCTGCCATAACAGCAGCCCTGCTGGCCTACTACACCTCGGTGCAGGTAGACGCGCTGTTGTGAGACTACCGCACAGGGGCAGCGCAGGACGCTGAGACGACCAGCGCCATCACAGCAGCGCTGCTGGCCTACTACACCTCGGCGCAGGTAGACGCGCTGTTGGGAGACTACCGCACGGCAAGAGCGCAGGACACGCAGACGCAGGCCGCCATCGCGGGCGCGCTGCTGGCCTACCGGACGGGCCCGGACCAGGACGTCTTCACAACCAACCAAATCGCCTCGGCGCTGGTGGCGTACCGCTCAGCCGCAGACCAGGACACGGCGACGGCCTCGAGCATCGCCGCCGCGCTGCTCAGCTACTACACCATCGCGCAAGTAGACGGCCTCCTCGCCGGCAAGCACGGAGTCGCGGAGGCAGCCTCGGCGCTGCAGATAGCAGTGCGCTTTCCGGACGACGGCGGGGCCGACGAGGTGGTGGCCGCCATAGGAGAGCAGATCCTGGCCCCCACGGACGTCTCGCTGTCAAACTGGACGGTTCGCCCCAGCAGCGGCTGCAGCGTGGTCCTGGCCACGCACACCGCGGGCGTGAGCGTGGACGGCTACACCCTGACCCTGGCGGTGAACCCGTGGAACATCGTGCGCACCTACAACTTGACCCCGGGCCGAGAGCTCCTCTTCGCCTGCCGCTACCGGCTCGGCACGGCCTCCAACTTCGTGGTGTACATGTCCGAGGCAGACAACGTCTACGACCCCTTGTACGGCAGCTTCGTGGGCGACCAGGGTGCCTGGAGCACTGCCAAGATGTACTTCACAGTGCATCCGAACGGGGTGGCGAAGCTGCACTTCGGGGCGCACTTCCAGGCGCCGGGCCTGCCCAACCAGACGGCTGGAACGGTGGACGTCTACGGCCTCCAGATCCTGGACGCAACCCTGGAGACCGGCAACGCGGTGGAGGAGGAGGACACGGCAGCCTCGGCGCTGCTGCTGAAGCACGAGTTCCTCGACGGAGGGGCCGACGACGTCACGCTGGCCACCCTGGGCGAGGTGCTGCTGGAGCCCACGCTCACCACGCTAGGCAACTTCCTGGTGCGCTCCAACAGCCAGAGCTCCGTGGCCTCGGCCAGCTTCACGGTGGGAGGCTTCCAGCTGGAGGGCTACGCCATGACCCTGAGCGCCTTCGCCTGCGCTGACGCCGGGGAGACGCTACTCCTTCGGCTGCCGGTACAGGCTGGGCACGGCCTCCAACTTGGTGATGTACGTCAGCGCGGCCGACAACGACTACGTGGGCGTCACCGGCACCTTCCCCCAAGACTCAAACAACAAAGTTAAACTCGGTGCTTTTCAAAAAACCAAGTATAACTTAGTCTCACGCTTTGCCGTTTCCATTTTTTTGCGCGCCACGCAGAATTTGCACCCGAGCGCGGCGTGTGCAATTGCCGGAATCAGATGGAATTAGCCAATACTGGCACGGAGACGCTGCGGCAAAGCCAGTCCTAGTTTTCACGGATCGCCTGCGAATGCAGGTGTTGCAAACGCGCAGGCCAGGGCTCGGGTTCATGCTTGTTTTCCCTGCGCTTTGGGTCGTACGTTTGCGGGCCGTCGAAGTGCCCTGACGATCGTACGCGCACGGCCATCTTACGCGCTATACATATGTACAAGATTGCTATGAGTTTTCGGCAACTTACTTGGTTGAGCGCATGAATACAGCAGTGTCGCCTTTCAAAACTATATTTGAGTTCTTGCGACCGCCGCGAGCAATACAAAAACAACAAGCAATCGCCAGCGACGCTCAGCAGGCACGTTCCTGTGAGCGTGTTTGTGTTTTGCTTGCTGCGCCAGTGGACCTTGCGTGTTGTCATTTGCTGAGTTTCAAAATGAAAGCCGCCAGTTCACAGCTCAGCCGCCGTTGATTCATTGGCGTGCTTTGCAGACACAAAGTATGGTTGATTGCAACGCGGCCCTGGCAGCTAGCGCACGGTTGGCTCAAACTTTGGGAAGAGTGCCCCGTAGAAACAGCAAGGGCTAAATATGGCTAGCGCGAAGCTTTTTGATTTCTACCAAAACTTGGAGGCGCCAACTCGCTATAAACTGTTGTTTGTGTCTGCGAAACCCTTTTGCAAAAAACGTGCTCTTTGGCAAAAGTTTCTTGAAACAACCAAGGGCCCCAGCCCGACTACAAGCTGCAGCCCGCCCAAACTCACCTGGCCCACATGACTAAACAATGACTTTGGGAAGTGCTTGGGCAAAGCTGGCGTAGTTTCGGCAGAGCATTCTGGAAGGCGCAGCGGGCGCCAGACAACCCACGGTTTGTTCGGCTGAAACCTTTGGCTGAAACTTTAGATCGAAATAGTTTGTGGCTTTAAACAAAACGAGAACGCCAGTTTCCAAATTTGCGTGGGCGAAGTCTTTTGGTTTTGAAATAGCATTTGGCAGGAAATTCTGAAAATTGTAAGGAGCACTACTTCCCAAGTATACAGAAACTTCTGGAAGGGGTGGGGACGAAACCTTCCGGCTCGACTTGGTTTTCGGCAGGAACTTCTGGAAGGCCCGGGGCGGGGAAGGAGGTCCCAGCTATAAACTGCAGCTCACGCGCCGCAGCAAGAGGCGCCAGTTTCAATCTACCAACTGCACCTTGAGTGGCTGAGGTTCTGTTGGTTCACAACTAGCTTTTGGGTAAAGACTTGGCAGGCAGCAAAAGGCGCAAGCTTCGGACTGCGAGCTGCAGCCTACAAACTCGCATCCAGCTCAAGCAGAGTTTGAAAAAAAGGAAATTCTGCTGCCAACTACGGCCCCTTGTCCCCAAAACTCATTTGGCAGAAAATTTAACCTGCGTAGCTAGGGCCTCTTGACCCCAATTGGACCGCATGGGCTTTGAAGGGGTACCAACGTGTAGTAAGTGTAGCAAATAAAGAAGAGGTCGGACATGGGGCTTCACTTGCGGTTTTGATAGCTGGCTTCACATGCTTCCCAAAAATAAACCAAGCGCTCCCGTCGTGCAAGCTGCAGCTCGCAGTCCGAAGCTTGCGCCTTTTGCTGCCTGCCATTTTTTTACCCAAAAACCAATTGTGAACCAACAGAACCTCAGCCACTCAAGGTGCAGTTGGTAGATTGAAACTGCCTAAACCTCCTTCCCCGCCCCGGGCCTTCCAGAAGTTTCTGCCGAAAACCAAGTTGATCGGTGCTTGGGAACTGGTGCCCCTTGCTGCAACCAATGGGGTTTCAGCTTGGCAGGATGAAGGCCCAAGGCACGAATGTATTCACAACAAACGATGTACATGGGCTTTATTCACTCCTCGGTGCCCGAAGTCTAAAAAGGCCTGATCAAAACCATTCAAAATTATGTCACGAGCATATGGCCTGAAAAATCGTGTAGGATTCACGCACCTTTCACGGGAAAACTTGGCCTTTCACGCAAAAACTTGGCCTTTCACGCACCTTTCACGCACCTTTCACGCACCACCCCTCGCAACTGCCCATGTCAAGTTTGGCCCCCTGCTCCCTTAACTTATCCAAATGGTAGGATTAAGGACGTTTTGTCTTGGACCGGCTTGTTCTAGCAAGAGCTTTTCAACAGGACCAGTTTGCTTGGCAAGGCATTTTGCAAATTTTGTCCGACTTCTCCAGGCATGTTTTTCGTCATGAAGCTGTTTGCCTTTGCAAGGAGTTTTGCTGAGCCGATTTTCTTGGCAAGAGTTGTTGGTAGGGATCCAAAGTTCAGAATCCCGAGCCCCAACAGCAAGATTGCCGACCGCATCAACGAATAACAGGCAAAGAAACAACAAGCAAAATACGCGCCCTAGTAAAAGAATCCCGCTGCGCGAAAATCAGCAGCCCGACCACGAAGGCCAGTGACAGGCCCTGAAAAAATCCAACTGCTACCAAAAAAGGAAACCAAGAAGCTCTACTAAAAACAGCGCTTCACGAAAAGCAGCAGCCCGACCAAGCAGGCCAGTGACAGGCCCTGAAACAAATCCAGCTTCACAACAAACTAAAGCCGCAAACACGCAAGTTTGAAGCTCTACTAAAAACCACCTCACGAAAAGCCCAGTGACAGGCCCTGAAAAAATCCATCTTCACGAAAAAACAGCTGCGCAGAACAAGCAATTTGGAAGCTCTACTGAAAAACCCCACTTCACAAAGATCAGCCCGACCAAGCAGGCCAGTGACAGGCCCTGAAAATAATCAATCTTCACAGAAAAGGCAGCCACACACAACAAGCAAATTAGAGCCTGTGCTTGACAAAACACTTCACGAATAGCGACAGCCCGGCGTAGCCCGACCAAGCAGGCCAATGACAGGTCCTGAAAACACCCAACTTCACAAAAAGCAAAGGAAACCACACAAGAAGCAAAATTGAAGCTCTACTGAAAATCCCCATTTCACAAAACATCAGCAGCCCGACCAAGCAGGCCAGTGACAGGCCCTGAAAAAATCCAACTGCTACCAAAAAAGGAAACCAAGAAGCTCTACTAAAAACAGCGCTTCACGAAAAGCAGCAGCCCGACCAAGCAGGCCAGTGACAGGCCCTGAAACAAATCCAGCTTCACAAAAAACAAAAACCGCAAACAAGCAAAATTGAAGCTCTACTAAAAAACGAAAAGCCCAGTGACAGGCCCTGAAAAAAATCCATCTTCACAAAAAGCAAAGGAAGCCACACACACAAGAAGCAAATTCGAAGCTCTACTGAAAATCCCAACTTCACAAAGATTCAGTATCCCGACCAAGCAGGCCGGTGACAGGCCCTGAAAAAAATCAATCTTCACCAATAAAAGGCAGCCGCACACAACAAACAAATTCGAAGTTCTACTAGAAAGCCCAGCTTCACGAAAAGCAGCATTCCCGACCAAGCAGGCCAGGGACGGGTCCTGAAAAAGTCCAACTGCACCAAAAAAGCGGGAGCCACGCAGCAAGCAAAAGAAGCAACCGGACCAAGCAGGCCAGTGAGAGGCCCTGAAACAAATCCAACTGCACAAGAAAAGGCGGAATTCGAATTGTTTGGTTTTTTGTCGGGACATGCGGGACACTGGTCGGAGTACTGGGTGTGAAACGCAGGACACTGAGCGGGACATGCGGGACACTAAGCAAAACACAAGAATATATACACAAGTTCAAACAGATACAAAAAGACAAACAGGACACAGACGAAAATACAAACAGATAAGAAAACATGTTTTACAAGACATGTGAGAAATATTTGCTAAGAAGTAGTTTCCTCCATAGCAACTGCTCAGTGTGCTGTATGTACGGCGGGACTTTAAACACATAACTGAGATGCATGTAGCTTAAGCCCCTGATAAACGGACTTATAGCAAACATACTATCTCTTATTTCCAGGCTATCTAGCTGCAAACCTTCTTGGTGGTTGCGCGAGACGTTTGCTTACCGTTAGCGGACGCTCGCAGAAGGAAATCTTGACCTTTCACGGTAAAACTTGGTCGAGTCTTGGGGTCTAGTTAAACTTGGTCTTCGCGTCTTAGGGTTCCTCGGCACGCCCTCGCAGGGCGTCTGGAGCACGGCGCGCCTGGACTTCTCGGTGCCGCCGGGCGGAGTCGCGAAGCTGCACTTCGGAGCTTTCGGCGGCTCGTTCCCCGGGCTGGTGCAGCAGTCGGCGGGCACGCTGGACCTGTACAGCATGCAGATCAGGGCCACTGCCTTCGAGGGAGAGTCTGTCTCAGTAACGGACCTGCTGGCGGATTCGCTGGCCCTCACGGGCTCGGCCACGCTGGACGGGCTCACCGCGCAGGGCAACGTGGGCTGCGACCAGCTGCTGTGCAACGACGTGAACTGCACCGACGTGTTCACCACGGGCGTGGACGCCTCGGGCACAGTCTCCTGCGCTGCGCTCACAGCCACAGGTACCGTCGCCGGGGCCGCGCTGTCGTCCACAGGGGCCGTGTCAGGCAGCTCGCTGAGCATCAGCGGCGCGGCCAGCGTGGGCCTGCTGAGCTCCGCCACAGGAATCACGGGCAGCACGTTGACCATCAACAACACGGCCAACGCCGGGAACTTCACCACGGTGGGCGACGTGTCGGCCTCGGGCGCAGCAACCGCGGCGAGCTTCGCAGCCACCGGGGCGCTCACGGGCGCCACGCTGACCATCACCGGGGCGGCCTCCACGGGCCCGCTGGACTGCGAGAGCCTGGACTGCACCTTCACGGCCACGAGCGGCGGTGTGTCGACGGGCAGCGTGGTCTGCGGCGACGTGACGAGCTCGGGCACGGTCTCCGCGCCGCAGCTCTTCGCCTCCAACACGCTCACCGTGACCAACACCTCCGACTTCTCGGACGATCTCTTCCTGACGAAGAACTGGGCGGGCTGGAGCAAGCTGCAGATCTCCAACAACAGCGCGGCCTCCGACAGCGGCCCGGAGCTGCGGCTGCTGGGCAACCAGAGCGCCAGGGTCTTCCTGGAGCGGGACGGCGGGGCGCACCTGATCAACGATGAGGCGCTGGTGCAGACGAAGAGCCTCTCGACGCAGCTGTCCTTGACCACGAACCAGAGGAACCCCGGCTGCCTCGTGATCGCGGGCAACACGGGCAACGTGGTCTGCAACTCGAGCTTCACGAATCTGTCGGACAGCAGGGTGAAGACGGAGATGGCCGAGGCCGACGTGGCAGAGCTCCAGCAGCTGTTCGACTCCGTGGAGGCCAAGCAGTACAAGCGCCCGGACATGAACGAGGACCTGAGGCTGGGCTTCGCGTCAAACGACTTCACAGGAGCGAAGTGGAAGAACCTGACGGGCACCGCGAGGAGCGACGGCACGGAGATGGTCACCCTCGACTACTCGCACCTCACCAGCGTGCTCTGGGGGGTGTGCAAGGGCTTCCAGGCCCGGCTGGACGAGGTGGAAGCCTGGCAGGCCCAGCGGGGACCGAAGAAGCCGAAGAAGCCATAAGAAACATGGCCGACGCCCGCAGGCGAACCATCAAGGCCGTCTACGAGGATCCCCGCACCGGTTTCGGCAGCATAGCGCAGACGCTGCAGCAGGCCCAGGTGCGCGACCCCTGCATCTCCAGAGGGGAGGTGAAGGCGTTTCTGGACGGCCTCCGGGTGAACCAGGACCGGCCGCAGAGAGGCTACAACAGCTTCGTGCCTCTGGAGCCCATGAACCAGCTGCAGGTGGACCTGGCCGACATGAGGGCCTTCGGCGGCAAGCCCTACCCCTTCATGCTGGTGGCCATCGACGCGCTCACCAAGAAAGTGGTCGCGGAGCCGCTGAAGGACCGTCTTGCGAGCACCACCGCGGCGGGCATGAAGAAGGTCTTCCAAGCCCTGGGGTGCCGGCCAACGTGTACTCCGACGACGGCTCCGAGTTCAAGAGGGAGTTCAAGGAGCTGATGGATTTCTGGGACATCGAGAAGCAGGTGACCAGGGGCCACGCCTACTTCGCGGAGCGCACCATCCGCACCATCAAGGAGGCCATGTTGCGCCGCATAGCAGCCGGAGCGGGCCGGCGGGGGCAGTGGCACCTCATGCTGGCCGACATCTTGAGCCAAATCAACGGGAGGAAGCACGCTACCACGCAGGTGGCGCCGAACCTCGCCTACTCTGACCCCGAAATGGCAGAGATTGCTCTGCGCAACATCGAACGCAGGGCCAAGCACAAGGTGACCCGCCCGGAAATCAAGGTCGGGGATTTGGTTCGGATCAGGGTTAAGCCGATCGAAAGCAGGGGCTCCTACAGGGTCAACGAGATAGCCTGGAGCGAAAAGGTATACAGGGTTGTCTCCGCCGAGAGCGGGGAGATGGGGGCGAGGTTTGGCTTGGAGGGGTGGCCGGAAAAGGTGGTGCACAGGGATCTCCGAAAAGTCCCCGAAAACTCAGCTCCCGAACCGCGGGGGTGGAGGTGCAATCCCGCCAGCGGGGCTACAGGCCCCAGGCTCCCACCTCCTTTTTGATGCTCTCTGTGCCTCTACGATCTCTACTCTACGTCTCTACGACGTCTCCGACAGCTCCGCCCGCCACTCACTGACGAGCTTCTTCACGTCGGGCCGGGCCGGGGGCTCGGGCGGGCCCCCATGATCTAGGACCGCGTCCCCCGCGTCCCACCTCCCGCTCCACGTATCATGAGCCTCAAACCAGCGCAGGGCAAGCTCTGCCCGCTGGGAGCGCGTGGCCTGGTCATCAAGAGCCGCAGTGACGTGGCTCACCTCGCTCATGATTTCCTCCAGATCCGTGCTCACAGCGAGGCATTGCTCGAGGTGTCGGACCTCCGCTTCCTCACCGAGCAGCTGCTCCTCGAGGAGCTCGATGCGGCGGCGCTGGTGCGAGCGCTCAGCCTCAAGCAGCGCGTCCTCGCGGGGCCGCTTGGTGGAAGGCCGCTGGGCCATCAGAGCAGCCGCAAGGCAGGGAGCGTCAGCGTCCGCCCACGCGGCAGGCTTCTCCAGGAGCCATGCCTGCACGCAGCGGAAGGCCTTGGAGGAAGTCATCTCTTTGGGCAGCTGCGGCGGGTTTTTTTTTGAGACCATTCAAGCATTTGGGACCATTCGAGCATTTGGCGGGCTTCTTTTTTCTTTGCGCGAGCTCGTCAGTGCGTCCGCCTACGAAGATTTCTGTTCTCTTCCTCGAGGATCTCGACGCGGCGCTCCAGCGCCTCACGGCGCAAAGTCTCACGGCTGGCCTCATCCTCAAGCTGAGCAGCATGCTCTTGCGCCGTCAGCAGCAGCGCTAGATTTCGCTCGCTGCGTTCGCAGAGCCGCTCCAGCACCCCGAGGAGATCCCCACGGTGCGCAGCTTCCTCTTCAAGGTACTCGAGGTGGTGCAGGTAGTGCTGGCGCTCGGCCTGGAGCAGCGCATCCTCGCGAGCCCGCGCGGGAGGTCGCTGGACCATCAGAGCGGCCGCAAGGCTGGCAACGTCCGCCTCCGCCCACACGGCGGGCTTCTCCAGGAGCCATGCCTGCACGCACCGGAAGGCCTCAGAGGAAGTCATCTCTTTGAGCATGGGTTCGAAATCATTAAAGCGAAACGAGAGCTCGGGATCTTTTTTTCATCTGTGCGCTTGCGCGAGGATCTCAACCGAGGCGCGCCACCCGCAGGCGGAGAATTCGGTTGCTGCGCTCCAGCTCTTCAATGCGCTGCCTGGCTCGCTCGCGATCTCTGTTGATGATATCGTTGAGGCCGCCCACCCGCCTGCGGAGATTTCTGTTATCGCGCTCCAGCTCCATGCCGCGCAGCGTTTCGACGAGGAGCTCCCAATCGAGGCTCGCGATGCGAGCCCGCTGGTGCGAGCGCTCTGCCTCGAGCAGCGCGTCCTCGCGGGGCCGCTTGCGTAAATAGGGAGGCTGCTGGGCCATCAGAGCAGCCGCAATGCAGGGAGCGTCCTCGTCCGCCCACGCAGCGGGCTTCTCCAGGAGCCATGCCTGCACGCACCGGAAGGCCGCTGAAGAAGTCATCTTGAGCAGCTGCGGCGGTTCGAAATCAGCATGATCGAGAAAGCGAGAAGGCGAGAAAACGAGAGCTCGGGATCTTTCTTTTTTTCAGGTTCCGACAGTCTACGCCCAGCAGCGGCTCAGCCGCAGCGGCAGTGTCGGAGCGGGCCCCAGAGGCGGGGGCCCCACGAGGAACTCCATCACGAGGTCGAAGGGCGCAGAGCCTGGCGGAGCGTAAGCGCCCAGCATCCGCAGCTGCTACAGGTTGCGCCAGTGCCCCAGCGGCCGCGAGTTGTGAGCGTCGAGGCCGTAGACCTTGTCGTTGAAGGGCGAGAGCGACTTCTTCTCTACGGTCTCCACGGCTATCTCGTGCGCGCGGCTGCGCAGCTGCGCGAAGGCCGCCCTGCGCTCGCTGCCATCCTCCAGCACCTCCCGGTACTCGAGATGCCGGACGTTGGTCACCGCCTTCTTCGGCACGCCCTTGATCTTGCGCTTCTCCTTGCGCGCGCCGTCGGGCTGGACCGTGAGGATGCTGTACATCTTGGAGCGCAGGCCCACGTACTCCAGGATCCCGGCGGGGAAGGTCTCGTCGCCGAGCTTGCCCAGCTGGCCCATCACCTCGATGGCCTTGGCGCGCGCCGCTGCAGAGAGCGCGCTCAGGTCCCTCTCGGGGTCCTTGGACTTGCCGGCCACGTCGAAGAGGGCGGCGCCGTTCAGGTTCGCCTCGGCCATGGCGTGGAGCGGGACCTGCAGCTCGAAGATCTGCACCATCACGGAGTCGGTGTCCGTGAAGAGCAGCCTCATCTTCGGGAAGAGCCTCCTCGTGTGGAGGTAGTAGGCCTTCTCCATCATGAGCTTGGAGAGCTGCAGCGTGCGGGCGCCGACTTGGGTGGGCACGCTCATGCAGGCCTTGCTGCGGTCCGTCTTGAGCGTCTCCACGAAGGACAGGAACCCCTCCGAGTCGTTGATCTGGAGCTCGAAGTTCGTCACGGAGCTCTTGCCCACGGCCCGCTCGAACTTGGCCGGGTCCACGTAGGCGTTCGTGTTCCTGAACTTGTCGGGGTTCATGCAGCAGCGGCCGAAGATGGCGTTCTGGGTGAGCTTCACCACCTTCTCGGCGACCACGCTCCCCGCCGTCTTGAGCTGCCTCCGCTCGCTGTGCTTGAGCTCCATGAAGCCCGCCATGAAGGGGCTGCAGGCGAAGCGGTAGGCCCTGTGCTGCCTCCAGACCCTGGCGCCCAGCACGTCCCGCAGGAACTTGAGCCGCTTGCCGTCCACGCCCTCCTCCACGTGCATGCCGAGGAAGGGCACGAGCTTCGCGCAGGGCGACGGGGAGAGGCCGAGGCGCTCCGCCATGTCCGCGGTGTGCGGCCCGTACAGGCCCTTCCCGACCTTCATGCGCGCGGGGGGAGCCCAGTCCAAGTGGTCGTGCAGCTCCGGGGGGAAGTCGTAGTCCACGAGGAGCAGGTAGCTCACCTACTCGGCGTCGGACTCCCAGTTCAGGCTCGAGAGGCACGTCTCGTGCAGCCAGCTCAGCCTCGCTGCGTTGTCTTCGGGCAGGGCGACCGCCACGCAGGGGCCGTTGGGCATGGGCAGCGTCATTGCGGCCGGGTACATGGCGTTGAAGTCCAAGTACGAGATCCAGCTGACGGGCTCCTCGGGGTTGTAGTCATCCTCGCCCAGCTCGGGGTTGTTGGCTTGAGCGAAGGGCTGGAAGATGCAGCTCAGCCCGCCCATGACGGAGGCCCGCACGTCCCTGTAGGCCTGCTCGTCGGTGATGAGGTGAATGGGAGTCTCGCGGGCCGAGTGCCGCAGCATGGCGTCCCAGGCGGCTCCGGGCAGCGTGACGTAGTGGATGGGGTCGAGCCCCGACTGCGCCCGGAAGGAGTCCCGGTAGCTCTCCATCACGTCCGCCAGGGCCAGGACGTCGGTGTGGAGGTAGCAGTCGTGGAACTCGCGGAAGGTCTCCCACCCCATGACGTTGGCGGTGTTCACGGCCAGCCGGTGATCCTCTGCGCTCACCGCCTTCCCCGCCAGCACGCTGTCGTAGCAGTGCTGCTCCCACACCGCGGGCATCTCCCACGCCTCGGCGCCGCAGAAGTGCTCGGAGGGCATGGGCAGCTTGCGCAGGATGCAGTCCCACGCCTGCTCCAGGTCGCAGTGCGTCCGCCGCTGTTTGAGAGGCCGTCTTTGAGGCGGAGAGTCCGTCGGAGTGCGCAGCTGCAGCTCGGGGTGAAGCGAGGCCATCAGCGGGAAGAGCTCCGGCAGCTGCTTGTGGGTGCAGGCCCTGAGGTCGTCGATCATGCTGGCCAGGCTCGTGGGGAAGACGTTCATGCTGTCCAAGAACCTCAGCGGGCCCCAGCTCATCTGCAGGCACTTCTCGCCCGACTTGCAGAGGACTCGGAGGCTGAGGTGGCTGTAGTCGCCCTGCTTGATCGCGGCCTGCAGGGCGCACCAGCCGCTGAGGGGCTTTGGCGCGGCCTTGGCCTTGGCCTTGGGCTTTGGTGCGGCCTTTGGCGCGGCCTTGGCCATGGGCATGGGCCTCTCGGGCTCGCTGCCGCTTCCTTCTTGATCGCCTTCTGCCTCGCTCTCGGTGCCCTCGTCGTCGCTGTCCTCGCCGAGCTCTTCGCGCGGCGCCCTGCTGACGGGAGAGCCCATCGTGGCGTTGTAGCGCAGCAGGAAGTGGAAGTCGTAGCCGCCCCCGTTGTGAAAGACCACTGGGATGGTCTTGGGCGTCTGGGCCGCGATGTTGCAGGAGTGGCACAGCGCCCCGAGATACTGCCCGGTGCCGTGGCAGTGGTGGAGCTTCTTCTCGGCGGTCTCGAAGGTCGCGAGGCACTCCCTGCAGTGAGTGGCGGCCCTGTGCTCCAGCTCCTCCCGCCGGGTCATGCTGACGGGCCGAGTTCGGCGTCTCCAGGTGAGGTAGTGGTCGGCCAGCTTGAGAAGGTCGTCCAGCGTGGCGCGGACTGCGTGGTACTTGTCGCTGTCCCGCTCGTGGTGCGTGAGCCTCAGCCTCAGCTCCTCGGGCGGCACGTAGCCGCAGCGACCGACGGCGACGTAGCAGGAAGAAGCCGCGACGGTCTGGCGCGCCGGCTGCTGCTGCGCTACGTGGACCGTCGGGGCGGGCGTGCTGTAGACCTCGAGGTCCGCG
>CAUJNA010002784.1:2500-21009 GCA_963377175.1 Effrenium voratum | reverse complement strand
GAATCAGGAAAGAGGTTCAGGAAATAGGCAGGTACGCCGGATTGATCAGATCCGGTATCCACCGAAATGCCGTAGCTTCATTGGACTGGATAGGCAAATCGGCTCCAGTCCCCCTGCAATGTGGAATTTCCGTCCGTGCTCCAGGACGCTTCACACACACGGAGCCCCAACTGGGGCGACATCACTTGTGCAAGGCCCATTGAGTCTTGCAAGCATCAATTGTGCGAGATAGTCTTGTGGCGATGACTGACCACACATACTTGGCTTTGGAATTGGTCTTAAGGGAACGGAGGAGTTCAATCTCTCCCTCAGTCCAAGGCTGCGAGGCTTCAGGTTCGGCCTCAGTAGAGGCATCAGTCCTGGTCGATGTGGTAGCTTCGCTTGGTCCACGAGCTGGTTTTGGATGCCGTAGATCGTGAGGAGGCCAAATCACGTGCGCGGCGAGCTCGTTTTTCGCCGGGAGAAGACGGAGGAGGGGTGGGCGGAGCCCAATGATCAGGGAATTGTTCGTCATGATCAGTGGGAAGGTGTTCATCGGGAGCATCAGGAGGTGGCTCAAAGAGGTCCTCGAGGGGGGCCAGGAGGGGTGTTGGTGGTGAGTTGGTCAGGTCCTCAATGGCGGGGTTGAACGTGGCCTCCGGTGCCAAATCAGGTTCGGCAGGCGGACTCTCAGGGAACTCGCGGTTGGTGGCGATGCCTTGTTGGGCAATGCCAAGGATGAGTTCGAAGTCTTGGAGCAGCTGGCGTGCTGTGTTGGTATCCATGCTCGTAACGGATTTTGGTCAAACAGTCAAACAGCTGCGGCGCGAAAATCAGGTCAAATCTGCCAGGATGCAAAGGCAGAGAAGAAAACCAGTGTGGTTCCGCAAAGGACGGTTTTTCTTCTCTTTGTAAGGTGAAACCGTGTTGGAGGTGCAACCTCTTCAACATTGCAAGACCCTGACCTCGCTGAAACTCAGGAAAGGAAACTCGGTTGATCAGCGTGCGTCCGGAATAACATCCAGATTCTTTATGCATCAGTGGTGCGGCTGACTTGACGGAGAGCATGTTGTGCTTCTCATGCGAGGGGATGAAGGAGATGGTGCTGCTTGTGAGGTTCAGTCGGAACCCCAAGAAGTCCAGGGCGGCTTCTGTGTCCAGGAAGATGTCTCCTCCATAGAAGTGTTCGTCGCACAGTATGTTGGCTGCCGGAGTCGAGAGCCACCTGGGGGTTGCGATCACGAGTCTGTTGTCCACGTAGCGGAGTAGGAGTGTATCTTCAACGGAGCGAAGTCCCGATGTGATGTGAGTGTTGGTCCAACATTGTTCGGCGACCGCGATCACCATCAAACAGAGAGCTGGGGACGCGGGGGATCCCATCGGTGCCCCACGTGTTCGCCTGAATGAACGAAGGCCGACAGAGAAGATCTGCATGTCAAGGGTGGCCTGAATGATCTCGGGGATGTCGTCGAGCCACAGGGTGCGTGGTGTGGGTTTGTGTCGGCGACGGCGTCCGTTGTAGACGCGGGTGATGGCAGAGGTGTCAAGTGTGTCCACTGTGAGGTGTGTGGTAGAGGAGTGTGGTTGTCGTTGTCGGTACCAGGTTAGCAGTAGTCGCCAGGCGAGGAAGGGTGCAAGCATCGGTCTCGAGGGGCCAGGTGGAATGAGGCCCCGGAATTGCAAACTGGATCGAATGGCGGAAAGGCATGCCTGGTGGTGTGGTTCAGGCAGGTGTGTGGCTATGCGATGAAGGACATAGAGAGCGGCGGGTGGGAAGTCTCTGGTCCGTATGTAACGGATGGCATCAAATCGTCGTAGAGTGTTGCTGCCAAGATCGCCCAAAAATCGCCACAACTCCAGGCGGTTGTCCACGCGTTTGGCCAGGAAGGCCTGTTGTAGGGCGATGGGTAGTCGTAGTCGGCGGCGTTTTCGCCAGATGGTGGCGAAGCCCATGTGCCGGGATTGGGAGAAGTCCAATTGGCGTAAGAAGCCCGTGCGTGGCCGGAAATGTTTCTCGATGAAGCCAAAATTGAGAGACGGTTGCAGTTCCTGGATGTAGAACTGTTCAGTGGCAAATAGGTCCGTTGCCGGAACGACAGTGTGAATGGGCACCGAGGTGTAGTGGTGGAAAAAGTCGAAAAGTGCCCACCACCGGACTGCCAGTTCGGCATTGACCAGATGATGTCGCTGAACTTGGAGTAGTTTGCGAAGTTGGCTGCGGCCCCGTGCCATGAGGGAGGCGCGAGTGGCTCCGAGGTAGAAAAAGGCCTGCCACTTTGGATGGCTGGTGAATCTCAGATAAACCGCTGAGGGGACAAGCTGAGAAGAGAAATCGGAAGCAGGGTTGTCCAGGCCAAGTCGAGTAAGCAGGGCTTTCAGTCTGCCGGAACCACAGGAGAGATGGCAGACGTCAAGTAGCTGAAGCTGTGCGAGTAGCCAGGAGCAAGAATGACGTGCGGTGACGTCATCGGTTGGGAAGAACCGAAGAGTGAAACGGAGGACAGTGAGAAGTTGGCAGCAGTGGTGTTGCCAAAGTTTGTGCTGCCTGGCTGTGCGTCGTTGTCGGTGTGCTGTTGAGAGTCACTGGTAGAAGTGACTCGCAGCGGCCAGGATGCGGCCCAAGGCCGATGACCCCAGTTTTGATAGGGTTCGCACCGGGATGCCCCATAGCACAGCGGCTCGTTCGAGGTGGGCTCTGGTGTCGGAGTCCAGTGTGGTTGCCCATTTTGCGCAGTCGTTGGACCAGCTTTTTAGGACTTGCTTGCTCTCTTTGCTGGTTTTCTGGGAGGTGATCCATCGCTGGACTTTGGTGTCGGAAATGTCGGGTGGGAAGTTGTTGGTGAGCCTTTGGCAAACGTGGGGAGGTGGTTGGAGCAAGTCGCGGGGCTCCTTCCAAGTGGGTGGGGAGGGGAGGGGGGGAGGGGTCGGGGTGCCGCCGTGGGTGGAGGGGGCAGGAGGGTTGCCGCCGTGGGTGGGGGGAGCCGGGGGGGGTTGGGAGTCGTCTGCAATGCGAGTGGGGCAGGGGTAGAGCGGGGGATCCGTCCTGCGGTGATGTGTCAGGTGTAGTCAACCGTGGTCGCTTCATGCCGAAGTCCAGGAGGGAGGCCTGAGATGGACGGGGGGAGGGGGGGGAAAGGGGTTGCCGCCGGGAGGGGGGGGGAGAGAGCCGCCAAAGGAGGGTGGACGAGGGCCGGGGTGTGGTGGGTAACGGGGAATAGGTTGGCCGTAGGTCTGACAGGGAGTCGGATGGGTAGCTGGCGGTGCCGATGCCGTGGAAGAGCATCCGTAGGAAGGCCCGGACAGGGCCCCGCACGGGTTCCCGGCCATGTTGTTGCCGTACACGATGCCATGATGATGGGATGCCGTGGGCGAAGGCTGCGGTGGTACGTTTTGCCTTTGGAGCGCCGTAACCAAACCTCGAGGGGGTTGGAAAGCCATGAGAAAACACGGGGGAAAAGGAAATGTTCGAACCACAAGCTGGTGAGCGGAATCAAGCGGGTAAGGTCACAAGGTGAGAGAACGGTCGCGGAAAGGCAGAACAGCAAAGCAAAGAAAAAAGGCGATCAAACAGTGCACCAATTCTTTTCCTGGTTGGGTGGAAGATGGTACACTTGCGTCCCGCTAAGCCGGGCGCTGCAGCGCGATGCCTCTCAGCATCGCAAACTTGGAGTGAAGGCACCACTTTTTGCCTCGGCGGCATGCGAAGTGGCGCCGCAAGTTGTGTTGATCCTCGTGGCTTCCCCCGGATTCGAGGATTTTGTGCTGATTGATGGAGCGTAGTTCCCCAAAAGCGATGGCGCCGAGTTGAGACTTTCCGATTGTAAATTTCTGCAAGAGCTGGCCGAGCGTGTCGGGCGTGCATGCCGTGGGGGTGGCCTGAGCGTAGCATCCAAAGCTCGGGTAGTCATGGTTCTCGGGCCTCCAAGCAGCGGGTCGGATCATGTTCTCATGGCACATGCGGCGCACTCGATCCGGGGTGGCGCCGTGCACATACATGACAGCGTGATGGGAGGCCGTGCCGGATCCAGCTTCCGGGTCTCCGCCAGCAACTGGCCAAGGATGAGGTCGAGGAAACCAAGTGGTTGCGAACACCATGCCGTGTGATTCCCGTCCCAAGAGGTGGTAGAAGCTGGGATCGAACGGTATGGGATCATCCGTGTCCATGGTTCGCAGTTCCCAGCATTCCGCGAGGAGGTCGGCATGTGAAGGTGGCAAAGCAGGGTCCAGGTCCATCAAAATGGCCTTGGTCTGTTCCACCCTGGAGATGTCCAAGGCTGGAAGCGGGTCCAGCTCCCCCAACTCCCTAGGCGTGGGAACTCGCAGCGGGTCAGTCTTGGCCGTGTCCATGACGTTTCTCCATAGATCAAGCCACCGGGTGTCGGAAGTGGTGGTGGCATTGATGCCCGCCTCCGATGGAGGGGGGTCCAAATCACCGGTGTTGTCGAAGGGGGGTTGGGGAGGGTGAGGAGTAGCCGGCGTGGGTCGGGGAGGGGGAGGGGGAGTGGAAGTGAAGGCCGCCGCAGGTGCTGGGTGAGGGGGCAAGCTAGTGTTGTGGTGGCCGGTGCGGGAAGTGGGGTGGGGTTGCTGCCCATGGTGCTGCAGTGACCAGGACGGTCGTTTGCCCTGGTTGTTTCGGTGGCCGGTGTGGCTGGCGCCAGGGTGGTGCATGTCCCAGCGGTTTTTGTTCTGTGGTGGGTATCCCCACGATTGGTTCCGCCAGTGTGAGGAGGACCATTGAGACTTGTTGGAATCCTTCCCGGAAGTGCGCCAGGAGGTGGAATCATGAGTAGTGTGAGTGGGTCGGTGCGAAGTCGTGGCTCTGGGTGCAGGGGAGTGTCGATGGTGGGACCTGTGTCGGGGGGAGCGGGAGCGGAGGGAGACAGTGGAGTGGTGTGCACGTCGGGAGTGGTGGAAGTGTCGGGAAGGGGAACGTGACCTGCTGTAGCTGCGGGATCGTCGGGTGTCGTGTCGTCGGTGCGACTTGTTGTGCCTGCGATGGTGGCTGGTGTGGGAGTGGGAGTGTCGGTGCTGTCTGTGGCGGGAACGGGATCTGCGAGAGTGGGGATGGTGCCGAGTGTCCGGGGGAGGGTGGTTGGTTGAGGAGGTAGCGGCAGGAGCCGCAGCGGCAGCTTCGGGCGCGCGCGCCGGCTGAGGCTCGGGCGGTGAAGATGGCATGCTGCTCTGAGTCATGAAAGGCATGATGGTGCCAGGTGCCAAGTTGCCGTAATTGGGAGGGCCACCGTAGGGCATCATGGCCATCGGGTTGCCAAAGTTCGAGAGGCCGCCGTAGGGCATCATGGGGAAAGGTGTGAAGGATGCCGTCTGCGAGTTGGGTGACGGTACAAGGTTCATGGGCTGCGTCATCTGGGATGACAGCTGCAAGTTCGGTCCACAATTGCCTGGTGAGCCGGACGCGGTGCCGGTCGCAATGCTGTGCAGGAGCGAATGCATCATGTCATAGAGCTGGTGTCCAGCCATCTCGCAAGGGAGAGAGAAGGTTGGAAAGGGGTGAAAACAAAACCACAACTGCGGCAAAAATGCGTCAATGGTGCAAATGCATGCGAGCCAACTTCAACCTGCGAATCGAAACCAAACAGAGGGAATTCCACCAGGGGACCGCCAAAACCCCGCGGCAACGGCAAAAGTTTCCACAGAAATGCATGCGAGCACAAAGGGGTTCTCAGAGGTGCCTGTCAAGTGGCCTCATGAAAGTGCCTCATGTGTCATGTGGCTATGCCGATGAATCTGAACTGAACTCATCCGAGACGAAAGCTTCCATAAACGCCACGAATCGCAGAGTTGGTGTATGACCAACTCGTCACTGGCGCATGAAGCTTAGGAGCCTGAAACCTCGTGGGTGCAGCCTTGCTTCAAAGGCAGGCAGTGCAGGCAGTGCAGGCGCATGAAACCAGCAGAGCACCATTTGGGTGCGGAATACCTTAAGACCTCAAGCTGCAGCCTTGATCGTGGTCAAACGCGCTGAACTGAACTGCAGCTTGAACTTGAACACTTGAACGGTCTTCCCCTCGCAGGGGGCTCCCGCATATGGCGAGTCCAGCCCACAGCGCCATGTCGGACAGGCCGTGGGTAAACACACTTATCTCGAGAGGCTTCACTAGCCGAGATGCAAAACGCAGTCAGTAAAAATGCTTGAATGCAAATGCAAATCAACAGGTCACAACATCGACACCGAACAGGAAGCAACAGCGACAAACAGAAACCGCAAAAAGAATCAGGAAAGAGGGTCAGGAAATAGGCAGGTACGCCGGATTGATCAGATCCGGTATCCACCGAAATGCCGTAGCTTCATTGGACTGGATAGGCAAATCGGCTCCAGTCCCCCTGCAATGTGGAATTTCCGTCCGTGCTCCAGGACGCTTCACACACACACACACACACACACACACACACACACACACACACACACACACACACACACACACACACACACACACACACACACACACACACACACACACACACACACACACACACACACACACACACACACACACACACACACACACCACACACACACACACACACACACACACACACACACACACACACACACACACACACACACACACACACACACACACACACACACACACACACACCCAAACACACACACACACACACACACACACACACACACACACACACACACACACACACACACAAACACACACACACACACACACACACACACACACACACACACACACACACACACACACACACACACACACACACACACACACACACACACACACACACACACACACACACACACACACACACACACACACACACACACACACACACACACACACACACACACACACACACACACACACACACACAACACACACACACACACACACACACACACACACACACACACACACACACACACACACACACACACACACACACACACACACACACACACACACACACACACACACACACACACACACACACACACACACACACACACACACACAACACCCACACACACACACACACACACACACACACACACACACACACACACACACACACACACACACACACACACACACACACACACACACACACACACACACACACACACACACACACACTTAAACTCCAGATGGAGAGTGCTAATCTTTCGAGTACAACTGATGAGTCTCGAGTACAACTGATGAGTCTCGAGTGGGTGGGATTCGGCTTGCAATACACTCGGTTTTACTCTAGTGTCGAAAGCGTTACCCGAAAGAACAAGAAGCACAAACAGCGCCGCAACCAAGGGGGCCAAAAGGACGTTGCATCACGGCAGGTACGTCAGTCCAGCGTCCTGGACTGATTTCACGATCCAATGGTGCGGTCTTCGTTGGGCGATGCACACCAAAGGAACCATCGCCCCCCTGCCCCTGCTGCTACGGAAACTGTTGTGGTGGCAGGGTATTCTGCCACTCCGCACACACACGCCCCTCTACGAGGGGCGAGGTTTCTCTTTTTCTGCAGGAAGATCACATGCTCAAACTCAAATCTCTATCGTTGACCAAAATATCCTCCACGGCGAGGGGAGCGAGACACTGCCCTAAACCGCTCAGAAGACGGGAACGAAAGATCACAACGTTGAGCATTGCGAGTGTCGCCATAGAGGACTGAAGCGACCTGCGAAGCAGCCGGGCGATCACCATGAGCAAACGGAGTGGCATAGGTAAAGGTCTCCTCAACTTGAACGGCATCGGAGTTGTGACCTTGACCAAGAGTCTGATCATGTGAATAGTGAGTTGCGAAGGACTCAATCCGAGACAGAATGCGCTGGTACCCTTGGTGTTGCCAGTCACGGATGTCCCATGCCTGGACTGGCGCATCAGGATCCGTCACCCGCTGCCATTCACGAAAAGAATTTTCAGGTAGATCAGGTACGGTGTCACCATGGTGCCATCGTTGAGGTTTTCCCGGAGTGTATATCCGCACCCACTCCTGATCATGCCAGACCGAATATTCGAGCCATGGATACTGCTTGGACTCATCGATGTCCATGTTGAGGCAAGAGGCAAGGATGGTCACGGGCTCCGATCCAGCTAGTAGATAAACAAGCACCATGCACAACCATGTTCAATCAACAGCAAAGCAAGATCATGCAAGTGTAGAGGCCACCCTTATTTTGTACGCTGCGCTGCTCATGCATGTCTAGTCTTCAGTCAGCTCGAAGACGGGCCTCATCTTGTCTTGGCCGCTGTCGGACGGATTCACGGGCCTGTAGGGATCGGAGACCCCAATCGTCTCCGACGGAGTGTTTCCACGCGATGCACGTACTGGTTGATGAGGGTGGGAAGCCTGACGTGCGCGGGCTGTCAGTTGTTGAGAAATCCCCTCCTGGAGACGAGTCAGTTCTTCAGTGGAGAAATCAGCCGCATCCGAGGACCTGAGAATCGCGTCTAACAGCTCCGGTGACATACTCAATGCCGCAGACTGCGTGGCCACGCTGTGGTGATCGGAGGGATACATGGAATCAAATTCATGACCAGCGTGGGGGGCAGCGATTCTCCGATAGCCTTCAGTGGCCCAGTCTCGTTTGTACCACGTAGTGACTTGGACTTGCCCTTCGACTGAGTCCTGGTTGGGAGCATAGAACTCCCGCCATTCTCTAAAAGTATGCGGAGGAGGTGGAGCATCATGTTCTTCTTGAGGCGTCCATGGTCCCGGATGAAAGATCTTGACCCACTGGGCATCTGGTTGTTGAGGATCCGGGCACCATTCCAGCCACGCCATGACACCGCAACCACGGTAAGACAAGTTGATAGGTGTACGGCTGCAGACAACAACAAGTGAAAGCAAATCAACTATCAAATGCAAAAGACCACTTTTGTATCACTGTGCGGCGTCAACATCAAAGTCAGACTCTCCAGGGGGGCGAGGACGGGCATCAGCTATCATGTGAATTAGATGATGCCGAGGAGGAGGTCATTCCAGCATACATGAGGTCCGGTGCACCCGAAGCGAAAACTGGCCTCGCTATGCTGGGATGTGGACGACCCAGGCGTTGGTACCCCCTGGTGACCCAGTCCCTGTAATACCAAGTGTAGAAGGTGGCGTAGGATACCGGTTGCAGAACCGCGCTTGTAGTTGTGCCGCCCGTGCTTTCCCTGGGCCAGTACACTTCGAAGTGGTAGACCTTGCGCCATTCCCGATAGTCGGTCGGGTCATCCGGGGCTGGTCCCAGGGTGTCAGGGGCTACCGGATGCCACTGACCCGGTACATAGATTCGAATCCATTCCACCCTCGTTCCTGCTGGCCCATTGACGATGTCATAGTCAAAATAGCGAGGTAGGACCCATCGTGCTGCACCCTGCACCGTACTATTGAACATTTCAGCCCGACAAGCTGCTCAAAGTTTGCACGGAAAGCGGCGGACACAGAGAGACAACATGCACAGCACCAAGCAAGACAACCCAATGAGAACTCACATACAAAGCAAGCACAGCCGCATCTTTATCCAACATGCTACTGAAGTGTCAATCCGAATCATTCCAAGGATCATGGAATGGCGGCGGTGACGGTTCCCGCCACGCCTCATCCGGTACCGACGAGCCCACCGAGGACTCGATGTCTGCATTGGCGAGCATCGCGAGTCCGATGGATTGGACAGGAGGTCCAAGTCGTTGGTACCCTCGCGTTTGCCAGTCTCGGTACTCCCACACGTGATAGGACACATAGGAACTGGGCGTGGCTATAGGATCCATTGTGGTGCCTCCGGTGCTGTCTTCAGACCAGTACACTTGGAAGTGATATGATCTGCGCCACTCCCGAAACGTGGAAGCGTAAAGTGGGTCCGGAACTGGCGCCTCCTCAGGAACGGGCCTCCAAATGCCCGGAGAGTAAATTCGAACCCATTCCACTCCTCTATCGATCTGGTACTCGAAATACTGGGGGTTCATAGCAGCAATACGGGCTTGCACGACTGCTAAACCAATCGAACGTCTGCGGCAAGGACACACATGCATGGCCAACCGCACACATCCACTGAGGAGCAAGGCAACTTTTCAAACACAAGGTGAAACAGATCAACAAGGTCTGAAATGTCCGACACCTGGCTTTCACTGTCTTTGATGTCGCGCACACCTGCAATGATAGTGACCTGGTCGTCTACGAGCACAAGGGGAAAGACATTTCCGTCCATGGCGCAGGATGGCGTGACAGTAATGCTTGCATGTTGCCGATGGGGGTTGCGATGGACGGCCAGCACGTTTGGAATAAAACACTGTAAAGGGTCGTCGAGATCGCCGCGGCGCTGAAGCTGATGCCGTCCGAGATCGCTTGGACGAGCGCCCTGGACTGCGTGGTACTTCATCACGGGAAGGGTCAGTGCTGTAGATCGAGCGGCGTGTGCGCTGCGATTTCGAAGAGGTAGGGCAGGATTGTCCGCGAGGGGCTCAGATCGAAGGGCTGCGTACCGAGGGCATAAACTGTGGGTGTAGAATCACCGGTGGTGGTGGTGGTGGTGGAGGAGGAGGTGGAAGAAGCAATGGCAGACTTGGCGGGGGCGGAGGCGACGTAGTCAGCCGAATGGGTCTGTCGAGTAGAGCACCGGGTCCATGAAATTGCAACCACGTCGGCTGCGCTCCATGGGTCCAGGTAATGTACGTCTGTACAACTTGTTCTGACATGATTTGAGCAACTCCGGCAAGACAGCACTGCATGTCAACGACATCACACAACACGACAAGCAAGAATGAGTCACGTGCAAGCAAGCAAATATCATGTGGTCAACAACTCGAACCGGACACACCGCCGCCGCTCATCATTTGGTCCATCAATGGTCGCTGCTGCATTTGCCGGGCATGTTCCTAGCCGCGAGCCTCAAGTTGTTGATAGACCTTCCATGCCTGCTTGACTTCCTCAATCGGCTTCTGAAGAAACCGCGCAATGGTCTTATAGGTGGGCCTGGAATCCTTGTCTTTCTTCCGTCTCACCATTTCATCCAGCTCGCCCTGTGTCCATGCCGTGAAAGGTTCACGGTATGCATTGCGAAGTGCAATGGTAAATTCTTGTAGAAGTTCACGAGGACCATGAACCACCGTCGGCGACGGCCGAAACGACGAGGCACCTGGATGCGGATGTACCGAACCATCAGAATCCGAATCAGGCGTCGTGGGCGTCGTCTGTCCTGGCTCTCTTCCTCCGTGTGCCGCGAAAGGAGCAAGGGGACGAGGCGGTGGCAGTCGATCCAACACCGATTCGGGCCGAGTACCAGGATTGTGATCACTAGCATCACGATGCGCGGCTCGAGGCGGGGACAAAGCCGGTATGTACCAGGTAGATGACGTGTCCACCGGTCGAGCCGAATGCGTGTGGGGGAACGAGATCGGTCAGAGGAAGCGAGCTCCGTGATGATGCGGGGCCGCAACCCATGTCTGGAGTTCCTTGGTGCTCTCGGGGTCACCACCGTATCTGTCGGACGACCACGCTCCGTCATCAAGGCAAAGTTCAGTGTGTCCAGAGCGGTTGCAACTTGGGATGCAAGAACATTAAGCACAGCCACCAGGTTGTTCACAAACTCAGCTGACAACTGCATGGCAACCGATCAAACCAAAGGGTCAACTCACGCAAAGCTGCAAAGCGATAATGCTGCGGCATGACAGAGATACGGTGCATGGAAGCATGAACGAAGCAAACGCTGAGGTACTTTTGTCACTGTTGCTCCGTCACCGTTCATAAGACAGACCTGATGGTCTGCAAGCTGGCATGGCTTTGACCGCCGGTGGATACTTAGGTGTGTGAGCATGACGTCGGACCACTGGAACCGCATCAACAGGACGGTCTGGAAGCCGTCGATGATGGCTGCGGGATCGTCTCCGGTGCGGCTCTCGATGTCTAGATCTTCGCCTTCGTCTGTGCTCCCAGGAGGTGCTAACACTCACCGTGCGCACGTGAGCAGGGTGCTCCGCACGGCTATCCGTGGTGGCCACAAGAGTGACTGGGGTTGCCATGTGGTCAGGCCTGACCGATGTTGCTGGCAAGTACGGTGGCGCCGTGGACGGCGGAGGCAGCGGCGGGGGGTGAACTTCCGGAATCGGTGGCGGTGGGGGCGGCTGTGGATGTCGCTGCTGGCCTTCAAGACGCTGCAGTCCAGCCAAAAGTAAACTGATCTGCGATGACATAGCGAGTAGCATGTGCCGACAATCGCGTAGCAGATCCCCATGATCCATCACAATCCCGGAAAGATAAGACAACCAGGGCCAAATCAACCCGTGATGACTAAAAGCGGCGACGGCAAGCATTCAGAAGGCAAACAACCAATCATGCAAGCAACACCGCAAAAGGAAATATCAAAGTCAACCATGAGCCACGGACAACTCAATGCGTTTTTCCGGAAGAGGAGCGTCATGATGTATATCACGAAAACAAAGCGCGCACCACTTCGGGTCAGGAGCAACGCTATTGTAATGGCATGCCACCTTGGTTCACCAGAAGATGCCCATGTAGCTGGGGACTGCGATCGAAGATCTTAGTTTCCACCTGCCATCCTTGGCATGAATGCAGTCATAGTAGTGGGAGGCTGCTATGTCCGCGTACACGCCGCCGCGGGGTATAGTGCAATGCTGTTGTCGGAGACGAGCAGAGCCACCAATGCACACAGGGCGGTCCGTCCGGATTCCACCGAACTGCGCTGCAGATTGGATTGCCGCTTCCTGAGACTGGAGACTGCCTCTGCAGTAGAATCCCATCGGAGGCAACCAGACTTCGTTCCAGTTGGATCATTCACGATTGGGGGAAGGGTGCTCTTGCCACTTCGAAGGTCGGATCAGTTCGTCATCACGTAGGATTTGCATGGCAGCCTGTATGTTGGTGTTGTGAGACCAGAAAAATGTGGACTGCGATTGAGTGCGCTGCTTGTCCGGCAACAATCGGCGTGGCACAAATGAGAAGATGATCCCAAAGAGGTTCTTCTGCGAGTTCTTTTTGTCCGCGGAGAAATGGTGAAACGTCCGCGTGGTTCTGCTGATATATGGCCACTTCTCCTCGCAAATGCCGAGCTGGACGATGAGTTGCTGCGGTAGAGACCGCCGAGAGATCTTGAAGTAGTCCGAGATGTCTTTGAGCACTTGCTCCGTCCAGCGTCCCGGAACTCCATGTGGCGGCTGAGCAAACGGAAACTCCGAAATGGACATGACCCGCTGTTCATCTTCTATGATGCTACGGCGGTGGGGCATGAGGCTCCGGTAGACAGACTCCCATGATTTCTTCAACAGCTCCGGTTCAGGGAATACCAAGGCAGCAATCGAAGGCAAGGTGTAGTAGAGGACGTCATTCACTTCGATGGCGATCTCCTCGATCCGACACCCAGTGCGTAGCTTGAAGCGATGAACCCCCAAATCAGGCACCTGCCGACGAACTGTGAGAGGCACCAGCGCGATGCGGTTCTCAGAAGGACTGGCATGAGCAGGGGGAAACGGAGGCGAACGTGGCCTCCTTTGATCACTCTGGGCGCGTCTGCCATCACTCCTCCATTCACCCCAATCTTCTTCCTCTTCCGAATGCCCTTGCGGGCCCGGTGTGAGCTGGATCCGCGGAATTCGTGACCGGGGGGAACGCGATCTGGGCTGCTCAGTGAGTGCTGGTACATCACGTGACGAGCCGTGGGATTGCACACTTTGCTGGTGTGCTATGCCGTGAGTCCGAATGAACATTTGGATCTCATTGCCGTTGATGAAGTTGGGGAGGTGCTCGAGCGTCACGCGGCTCGTAGTTTGTATTGATCCATCCGAACGCAGAGTGCTAGTAACCCTATATTCCGCCATAGTTCTGAGCCAGCTACATGCAAACAAAGCGCAATGCAACAACAGCAGTCCCAAGCATGCACAAGAGGAGACAAAAGGACAAGCTCACATGCAGATTTTGTCCCAAGTCGACGGCGAACATCCCGCAGAAGGTGAGATTCAAAACCTTTGGCCTCATAAAGGCGTTTGAGAGCGTCGAGCCCATGTTGTTGTTGAACCGCCGGTTGCGCACCGCGTATGATGAGCCACGAGCGAGAAGACCAAGAAGAATAAGTGAACATCCGATCATTGGCACTCCGAATTCCTTTGATTTGGGAGGGATGATCAGGTAGCTGTGGAGTGATAGTTCTGGAGGAAGAATCACATCGGTAACCCAGTACTTTGTCATCATGTTGAACCTCAAGCATCACTGGTGGGCGATAAAATTCCAGGGAAAGAAAGTTCATGAGCACGGGTGAGTGTGGGGCTGAGTCTCGAAGGAGAATGAAACGATTGTCGACGTAGCGCTCATGCCAAATCACACCAATGTCGGGCATGCAAAACCGCAGAGAAATCATGGTTTGGTGCCAGAAGAAATCTTCAACCGTAGCAACCAAATTGCACAACGGTGGCGCGGCTGGTGATCCCATAGCGACTCCTCGTTCTTGGCGGAACAAGTATCCGTTGATCTCGAAGTGACTGTTGTCAATGACGAAGTCCAGAAGGTGCCGGAGATCTTGTTCACGAAAAATTCGAGGGATCTTGGTTTGTCGGCGCCACTTTCCTTTGAACATACGGCGTCGATGATCTGACTTGACTTCGTACACGGACCATTGCGAGGAACCGCGAAGGCCAACAACTTGATCATATCGATGGAGAAGCACTTGAAGCGCCTGATGGAATCGTTCCGTAGGAATGGACGTGAAGAAGCCTGACAAGTCTTGCGACACCAGGTGGATGTACTCATCAGGATCTGCTTTTGACAGTGCTTCCCACAGCTGCTGGATAAGTTCTTGTACTGAGAGTTGACCTGCAATGTCGGGGAAGGCCGCCTTGGTGAGTTCAAATATGAGTGCTCCTTGGTCGGCTTTGGGAGGATGCGCGCTGTGGGCAACGGTGCTTGAAGTCGAAGTCCCCATGCGTATCGTTGACGTAGGAGAGAAGGTATCGTGGTTACCACTTCAGAGCGAAATGATGCTGCAGATTCGCGGCAAAGTGAGAAGACATCCCCCGTGCAGAATGTCTTACGCATCAATATGGCAAACAGGGACGGGCACATCACATGTGCGCGGGAGGGAAAATGATCCGCCGGGATAACTACCCACGAAGACAAAGAAGCCACAGTGCGTTGCAACGATGTCGATGACCAATAAGCCCGATCTTGAAGGTTGATCCGATGAGTGTCTATTAACTGAGTCACAATTGGCTGTAGATCTGAAAGCAGACCGGAACCATATACATGCCAGCGGCGAGCAAGTTTGCGAAGTTGTGTGGCGAAACGTTGATGCAATAAGTCGACATCACCGAAAAACTGATCCTTCATTGAGGCGGCCATGATTTCAATGTTAATGTCCGCATTGATGCGAGAAAACTCATCCACCATTACTGCGTGACCATGTGCACGGTGTAGATGGCTATCATCGATGTCCAAACAGCGACACGGAAAGGATGTGTCAGGCGCCCATTTGCGCTGCCATGTGCGATAGTTGTATATCTTGTCGCCCAATGTGGCGCTGCGAGTTTCCACAACCCGGATCTTTGGAATGAAAAGAGACGGGAACAGATCCCGATGAGAAGCAATCCAGCTTTGTAACCATGTGCCCAGTAGAGCTTTCCAATTCTGGACACGCAGGGGTGGCAAGAGTAGCTGCGTTAAAGTGGTAGGTGGTTGTAGCCGTCGTTTGCGCAGTACCTGGGCGAGGAGTTTCTGGGCCTTGGAGCGGAAGGGCTCGTTGACAAAGACTGCGAGCCGCAATAAGTAGTACAACTGAGTGGGAGGGAAAGCGGCTGACAGTAGGTCACGCATGACTTGGAACGACGCTCCTGTATTCGATCCCAGCTGATAGAGGAGCGAGTAGTGAGCTTGAATGTCATCCAGGGTGTCAGGTCGTAGTTGCCGTTGGAGATCCGGATGTAGTCGTCGTCGAAAGCGCTTGTGCAAGCCGAGGGAAGTGGGCAACGATAACGAGTGGCGACGAAAATCTACAAGATGTTCCCGGAAGCCCACCTTGCGCAAGATTCTGTGTACCCACGGCGCATTCAAATGCGGGCGTAGCAGGTATTGCCATTTGCTTTCTTGAGCCCACACCGAGGAAACTGGAAGTTTGATTTCCACTGGTACAGCACAGAAGAGCCAGTAATTATTGGACCGTTTCCAGTAGTGAAGCGCCGGTTCAAAGAAGGCATGCCGTCCACGAATTAGTTGTAGAAATTTGCGACTGCGCGAGTGTTCACGCCGTAGAACATCCTGATCAGTCGCCCCAACATAGTACGGTGTGTGCCATGGGGAAAGTCGAATGTAGACGCATGGTTGTAGGTGATGACCTGGATCATGTATGAAGTCGTAGAGGTCAGGAAATCGTGCCCGCAATGAGCGTAGATGTCGCGTGTCAGCAAAAGTTGAGTGCATGATTTCACACAAGAGAGAAGTCTTGTAGAAGTGAAGGACTTCGAAGAACGGCGGGAAGTAGCCGTGATCCTGCGAAATGAGACGTTGTAAGAAACTGATCAATAAATATGCAGCGCACCGACATCTGTGAATTTCGTACCTGTTGGCCACGGTGTGCTGAGAGCTGGACATAGCGCAATTCGGAATCTGGAGGGCGATCCGGACCACAACTAAGACCTCGATGATGAGACCCAGCCACGGCAATTGTGTGATGGATTCGTACTCCTCAATTGGAATCGACGGTGGTGGTAGTCCAGGGAAGCAGTAATGCCAGCACGTCGAGAATATGGTCAATGAGTGCAGAAGGTCTTCCAGCGACTGCCATTGTGCAACATCATCATAGATTCCGCAGTGGCGAAGTTCATCCAACATGGTGAGATGCAACCAACGGAATCTACCACAAGGCGGCGACATGAATACAAGCATCACAGACAATCACACAAGAGGCAATGCAAGAACAAGCAAGTACAAGATCAATCATGTGCAACGCAAACACTTGACGGACGAGTTTTCACCTGGACTCATCCGTGACATTGTTGCCGCTCCGGGCTCATATGAGAACGAAGGTCGTCATGATGCCTTCTCATCCACAGAGCAGGCGAGCGGTCACGATGAGGTGACTCAATGCCTTCTCAGTGAGTTTGGTGAGGTACCCGGGTTCAAGACCCCATGATGCTGCCATTGCACCGAGTGTGGGCGCATCGCCCTTCGGCATGCGTTGCCTGGCCTGAAGAAGCTGCGCCGCCATAGAATCTAATGACTTGTTGCCGTTGAGCCGGGACGGGTGATTGGCCCACTTAACCAGCGATGCCAAAGTGGTTGTGGTGGGTGCTTGCTTGAGGAAAAGGCGAGGTTGGTCACTGGTCCATGTGTAGTACTTGACAACTTCATCCGGCGTGCTGTGCATGGTGAGCAATTGTGACGCCGCCGGTTTGGACGGTGGTGACGACACTCCGTGAAGAGACTGCATGATCCGAGGTTGCACCACGCTATCAAACGACTTGCCATCCAGGGCGGCAGCGCTGGCTGTGGGAAGGGAGCTGGCAGGTGAAGAGGATGGTGTGTGGTTGACCGGTGGCGGTGTAACCAACTCTGCATCATCTTTTTGGTTTGTCATCGTGGGCGAGGTCGATGCGCGAAGTGATGCAGAATACTGAGCTTGGAGAAGTTCATGTGCACGATTCAAATCATTGAACTTCTTGACCATGTCATCGGTCTGGGCGGCAGGTGCGAGAGAGGTGTGATGTTGTTGAAGAAATTGAAGTACCAGGTTGGCCAAATGGTCGTGGACCTTGATGCGCTGATTGAAGTCATCAATGTTGAGACCCAGCGTGTTGGCAAGGTCCTTTTCCAGGGTGAGCAGGTTGAGGGACTGCGATCTTCGTAGTAATTTGGAGCAGGTACTCCAAAGTAAGGCCTCAGTGCGGGTGCGAAATCCTTCCCACGTCACGAATCGGCCGTGTGCAAACGGCCTGAGTAGCCAGTTGGTGAGGCCCCCGTGGATAACCTGAACCAGGCGTACGTCCCTAATATCCATGCCTGACATGTCGCGAAGGTTGCCATGTGGAGTGTTGGCAACAGTCATGGGCAGGCTGAAGTTGTAGAGTTGGTTGACATCAAACATGCCGTCTCCAGGTGTCCAGTCAGGCGAAGGAGTAAGTCAGGCTTTCTGAGGACGAGCCGGTAGAGCTGCAGGAGGTCCAGGTGAAGGTGTGGGTTGGGAAGTAGCGATCGGTGGTGGCATCACTGGTGGCATGAACTTGGATGGCGTGGGATCAGGAGGAATCGGCATCATGTAGTTGATCGCCGGGTATTGGAATTGCTGTGTGGGATTGTGAGTCGATTGAAAATTGGTAGGCACCATCGGAAAGTTGTTAGCAGCGTTGTAGCCGGAGTTGTGTTGCCATGAAGCCAAGTTGTTCCAATCCATGTTCTCCGAGGCCTGGTTGTCATTGTGCTCACGTCGGCGTGCTTTGTGAGCTTGAGGGGACGGACTCCGATCACGTCTGCGTCGAGTCCTGGATCTATCACGATCATCACGCCGAGACATGGTGACGCAACTGAATCCGAATTTGCGCACTTCCACCTTGAGAGAATCA
>CAUJNA010002783.1:0-21155 GCA_963377175.1 Effrenium voratum | reverse complement strand
TTTTGGAGATGTAGAAATTAATAATTCTTCAACTTTTCAAAATGATAAAATATTATTAAATCATAATACTACAATATTATCTAATTTACAAGTATCAGGTTTATTTTCTTGTTCATCTATTTTAGATATAACAGGTTCTGATAGTAGATATGTTTTACAGTCAGATAATTTAGCAGGATTAATAACAGGAAATACAAATACAATTAATTCAATAATTACAAATGATAGCGCACAAGATACAGTAATAAGTCAAAATTAGACAAAGTTAATACAACTGCGCAAACAGTAAACTCTCCATTAATACTTAGTTTAACAGATAATACTAATCCAATATTTAGAATCCAGGACGCAGTTAGTAACCAAAGACTAGAGTTTAAAAGAGGTTGTCAGTTAGACTCTTATCAAGTGTTAGAAGGTGCTACTCCTTATAGATTATGGTTAGGATGGAATACAGGAGATGTTATTATTGGAAGACCTAATAATGCTTCAAGAATTACAATTAATGGTAATGTTCATACTTCATATAATTTTGCGCAGATGCACGGAACTTCATATTTTGAAGGTGCTGTTTATATGAAAGGAAATTTATTTACAAATAATGATTTTTCAACGGATATTAAAACAAAAATAGATAATATCAATACTTCAATAAATGGACTAGAACCATATTTAGAAACATATACGCCGGATTCAATACAAGGTTTTTATATGCATCATCCCAATTTTATTTCTCTGTCTGTTGGCGATATTACTAATGCCAGCAATCAATATATGATGTGTGATGGATTAGTTAATAAAACAATTTTTAGTAAACCTATAGATGTGTTAGGTAATATTTATACAAATGCTTCTGTTAATTGTGATAATGTTAATATTGCTTCTGATGGTAAATTAACAATTGATACAAATTGTGAATTATATAGATATGTTAGTAATTTTTCATCTTTTGATATGAGGAATAGTGATGCTAATTCGTCAATTAGGTTTATTTGTGGAGACCCTGCTATTCAATCTAATATAGTTGGAGCAGTTAATATTACTAGCGGATGGACTTTTAATACTGCTACTGCTGATTTTATGTGTAATTTATTTGCTGATGATATTTATGTTAAAAGCGGGGGAGCATTAAGAAGCAATAATATAGCACCTAATGGTGGAACATTAGTAACTGTTGATACTAACTTAGCAGTTCAAAATGCATATTTAGCAACTAATACCATTCAATCATTTGATTTAACAACAGTTTCATTTTTGGATAATATTTCCATGACTACTGGAACTGATATTAAAATGGGAACATCGGAAATATCAACTTATTATGATGGAACTAATTTATCTACAATTGATGTAATATTCAGAACATCAAACACTGCGTTTAGAGTTTCAGATGCTTCAAGTACACCTACAGTTTTATTATCTATTGATAAGACATTTGGAACTACAGTAAATACTGAAAGTTTTACAAATAATGCTCCATCGACTTTTAATGAAAATGTAACAGTTGCAGGAACGAAAAAAATGTTATGTAATTTAATTGAACCATCAACAGGAACTAATATAGATTTAACAGCATCAACAGTAACCATAAATGGAACGTTTGTTGATTCATCGTCATCATTATTAAAGTATGATATAGATTTAATAAAATCAAATTGCATTAATGTTATTAAAAAGTTTAAACCTAAGAAATTTAAAAGACATGATAGAAATGATAACGGAGCAGTTCATATAGGGTGGATTGCCGAAGAAGTGCAAAAGGCTTTACCAAAAGATGTAAGTAATGTAATTTCTACAGGTCGTGAATATTTAGGAGTTGATTATACAAAAGTTCCAGTCATTTTACATAAAGCATTACTTGAAGTAATAGATAAAGTTGAAAAATTAGAAAAAGAAATTAAGGAATTGAAAAAAGAAAAATCTAAATAAATAATTAAATATAAATATATAAATATATAACAAATAAATAAATAATTAAATAAATAACTATTACATATAGATATATGGACATTGACAGGAAAGTTAAGATAAAAGTATTATTTCAAAATGATAGTATGAGAGAGAAAATTTGTTACTGCGGTTGTAGAATTACTAAGTTAAATAAAGATGAATTTACATTAGATAAATGTAATAATAAAGAATGTAATTTTAGTCATTCTAAATTTGACGAATATATTAAAGAACTAAAAAAACAAAGGAAAGAAGATGAATTCCACAGACGAGTAGATAAGTATAGAAAGGCACTGGACCTCGTAGCTTGGGGTTTATTATGGCCTATTTTAATTCCTGTGAGTATTTATTATTATATTATAATCTAAAATAATAATATATAAATGGGTAATTCGAACAGTAATGTTGAAACTTCAAGTATTGATAAAATTAATGATATTGATGTAGAACAATTAGATTTAAGTAATATTGATAAATTACAATTAAAAGCAATTAAACAAATGAGTGAAAGATTAGAAAAACTGGAGAAAGTAAAATGTGACAAATTAATATATAAATTACCAGCGTTAAATTTGTGTAGTTATAGTTTGTTCTGAATTAATAATATTAAACGTTATTAACATTATTAATTAAACAAATATGAATAAAATTTACTAATAAAACTTTGTCTTTCATAATTGATGACTTTAATAGTTATTTTTTTAACTTGTAATGAAATAAAATTAACCATATTACGGCTATACGTTAAATTAGTTTCATAAAGGTCTTTATTCAGAAAATAATAAATATCAAATACATTATTTGATGTTAAAGTACGATTACGAACATGATTCAAACAAGTAAATGAGGTAGATGTAGCTAATATATCGTATTCAATTAATAATTTTAATGGTTTATGATTTTGATGTAATTTACCTAAGTCACTTAAGTTAAAAATATATGATATACCATTATTAATATTGATATTATCAATTTCAAAATATTGCATATTATTTAATTTGTAAGACTTATACACTGGTTTAGATTTATTAATATATTTTTTAATAATATTATTATTTTTTATTTTTAATAATCTAACATCATCTAAAATATACGATATTATTATGTTTTTAATTTCTATTGGTAAATAATAAAATATCATATAATATTAATATATTTATTTTTTTAATTAGTAATTTAATTATGTATTTAATTATTAATTTCAGGTGTTTCTTCTGGTTGTAATAATTTTAGGTATTCTTGGTGTTTTTTGCTTTTAATATGCTTTGCTTTACTATCATAACATATTGACAGACCACACTGACACATTATTTTTGCCCGCCCCCTTTTCCTATTACTTTCTAAAATGTTATCATAATTTTGAGTTTTGTATTCTTTGTCTCTTTTCCGTATTTCGTCTTTATTGTCTTCTCTGTATTGTTTTCTTTGTTCGCTGATATTGTCTTTATTGTTTTCTCTGTATGTTTTATTTTGAGTAAGTATTCTATCCTTACAATCTGTATAATATTCATTGCGTGTTCTTCCTGCGACTTTCTGATTTAATGTCGCTAAATGTCTTATCCATTCACCTTCTCTCTTCAACAAATGTTCTTTGTTTTCACAAGGGTAATCTTCTATTAACTCAATGTAAAAATTATCTACACCTAACTCTGCCATTTTCTGATAAACAAAATAATTTTGTTTTTTGTCGTTCTTTTTCTTTTTATGGTCGTAAAAACGCTTACTTAATGGTTGGGTTGTAGAACCTATATAAATGTCATCATTTACAGTATTTCTTACAGAATATATCTTTCCATTTTTATAGTCTTTCGGTTTATTTCGGTTTTCTTCCATAATACTATATAAATGTCTATCCTTTAAATACTAACTTATTCTTAAATATTGTGTGAAGTTTTTAAGAAACATACGGTTTGGGTCTTTTTGGAGAAGGTCAATATACAAAAAACTATGTGGTTCGTCAGTAGCAGTTTGATATAAATCATAAATTACTTTCTTGCTTTCGTGTAAGTTGTTTCTTCTAACAATTGCTGATAGTTCATCTTGTAGCAACTCAATTTCTTTAAAATTTCTCACTTTATAAAAGAACAAATGTGTAGCATTTACTCTAATTAATGGTGGTAATGTATTAAATTTCTGAATACTTGTTATTACTGATATACCGTTATGGCGTCCTCTTACATACAATGAGTTTAACAGTTTGTTATGTCTCGCCACCTTAGGGTCATCACTTATATCATCCAAAATAACCAATATGGAAAACAATTTTCTTAATTTGTTTCTTTTACTATATTCTGTTATTTTGTGTTGTGTCTCTATCACTTGTTCTAAATCTTCTTCCTTAAACTCTTCAAATAAGTAAGGTTCTTTTTCATTATCCACCTTCATTTCTTCTTTTATATATTTTTTAACGGGCAACCACACACTATCAACATTGATTGAAGGAGACCAAATATATATTCTTTCAAAACAGTTTTTGTTTATATCAAGTATCATATTAATCAATAAAACTGTTTTACCGCTTCCTGACGGTCCAGTTATGATACTTCTGAATGGCAATTTAGGGACGACCTCATGCTTACTTTGCTTAAAGTCATATTTGATTTCATCAATTGGTTTTACATCAGGCATAATAAAAATAATATTAAAGACATTTAGAAAATATTTTAATATTTATTATTTTATATGAATAGAAGTTATTCAGATTATATTGATATAATAGATGAAATAGAGAATATAGAACAAGTTGTTATAACTAATAATAGATTCAAAAAAATATGTTATTTTGTTTTAGAATTAATTAAGTTTGTTATACAATATATCAAAAATAAAAATGTGAATATTAATATAAATGGGAAAAAAGAAAAAGAATAAGACTGAATCAACTGTTTCTTCAACAGATGGAGACAGTGAAGAAGTTATTAATAAAACGGCAGTTATTGAGTTTGCTTGTCCAATGTGTAAAAAGATGTTAGAATTAAAAAATGAATTAGAAATACAAAAGAAAGGAACTTGTAAATGTTCGTGTATTCCAGCCAGTTTCAAAATAAGTAGAAATGATAAGAAAATGAATATTGATAAAACTAAAGACAGTATAAACTTAGAAACAGATGTTCATAATATTGCTATCAAATGGGGACGGCATGCATCACCAACCGATAATAGTGATAAGGAAACTCAGGAAACTATACGCGAAATGATGAAAAAATAATAATTAAAATTATTTCTATTATTATTTATAATGCAAGATGTTATAAATAATATTCTTAAATTCATTGATGTAAAAGAATTGAAGTTAAATAATTTTATTGAAGAATATAACGAAAATGATATATTAATTAATTTTGTTAATGACTTTAGAAATAGTAAAATTGATTTTAACATGTTTTATAATTCTATTAATTATGCTGATTTATTTGAACAATCAGATTTAAAATTTTATTGTAAAAGAATATATTCAATATACTTTAAGATTTATTGCTAATTATGATAATAAAAATGCTATTCAGTTTTATGAAATTACATTGAGAAAAATGAATAATATTTACAAAAATAGTAACATTAATGTTGTTAATGTGTTTGAATGTATTAAATGTTTAATAATTTATATTACAGATAATATTGAAAAGTTTCATAAATATTCAAAATTTAGAAAAACTGTTATTTGTAATTTAATTGGTAAATTGAATAATAATTTAACGAGTTACACAATAACTAATTTTTGAATTGACTTATAATGATATATGATTTTGTAAAATAAAAGTTTAGTTTTAAAAGTTACATTTTATAATATAATGTATATATTTACATGGATGAAGGATTAGAAAAGATTGTTTAAAAACTGAACAAGGTTTTAGAACAGAATAAGAATATTTTAGAAATCTTGCAAGAAATGGAAAAGAAGAAACCTTTAACAAACAGTTATCAAAGTAAAGAAGTAGATAGAACCAATGGTGAATATAAAAATAAAAGAAATATTTATTTAAACAAACTTAATAACAAAGAAATTAAAGAACCGAAGGCTTCAACTATGACATTTTATCAAATCGACTATGATGAAGATACAGGGGTTTATTCATAAAGTTGCATTTACTCATAGATAATATTATCTAAATATCTTTAATAATGAACTTATTAGAGATGTTTAGCGGAACAGGTAGTGTTGGACTTGTTGCAAAGTCGCTCGGCTTCAATGTTATTTCATTGGATTTGAAAAATGCTGATATAAATACTGATATTTTGAAATGGGATTATAAACAATTTGATAGGAACCATTTTGATTTTATTTGGAGTAGTCCCCCATGCACTGAATATAGTGTAGCAAAAACTAGGGGAATAAGGAATATCGAATATGCAAATAGTATTGTCTTAAAAACTATTGAGATTATCAAATATTTCAATCCTAAATATTTTGTAATCGAAAATCCACAAACTGGATTATTAAAACATCAGGAGTTTATGGATGAGTTTGATTTTAAAGATGTAGATTATTGTAAATATGGAATGTCTTACAGAAAACGCACTAGGCTATGGAATAACATTACAACTTGGAAACCTAAAGATTTATGTAAAAAGGATTGTGGCAACATCAGGAATAATAAACATATTGAAACAGCACAACGACTACAATCGGGCACTAAGGAAAAATGGGGAGACAATCCAATAATACATAAACAGGAAGACCTATATAAAATACCTAGCGAATTAATTTGTGAAATCTTGGTGAGTTTGAATTAGGGTGGTTCATCACAACATCCACCATCATTGCATTCATCGTGGATGAGGCGAAGCCTTTAAGGGGGACGCGCTCACACCAGAAAAGAACCAAACACACCCACACCCCAAAAACCGCCGAGAGGGAAATCCGGATGGAAGCACAAACAAAGACGAAAGCCACATTTAAGATGCTGAAACTGACATGCTGGATGCTGAAACTGACATGCTGGATGTTGAATCTGACATGCTGGGTGCATGCTGGATGCTGAAACTGACATGCTGGACGCTGAATCTGACATGCTGGATGCTAGATTTGAGCTGTGGGATGGTGCATTCCATCACACATGACCCTTGTGTGATACATCCTAGTCTGACATCTGCACATTCTGCAACTGCGCCGTGAAAATTGTATAAATTGGAGAGATAATCAAACTTTAATCAAATGTGTGTTGAGAATAAAAGGAAGACATAATAGAAATGTAGAAGATGAGATTTTAATATTTCTAACTGTAAATAAAATACCACCTTATGATTATGTTAAACAGTTTCTTAAAATTAGTAAGAAAAAATATGAAATGATGGATGATATATTATGGTTGTTGTGTTATAGTCAAGAGAAAGGAGAAGATGTTAAAGAAAATATCAAATTATTTATTGAAAGTAAAAAGTTTAATATTCAAAATACATTGAGAGATATTAATATTATTTTTAAAATGATGTATGAAAGAAGAAAGATTTGTCAATTAAATTATTATCCTGTGCTGAAATTATAATCATACTATAATAATAACATGTAAAATCTTATATGTTATAATTATACTGTACTTATAGTTTGTAAAGATTGAAATATTTTATTTTTCTTGATTTGGTTATCTCTTTCAAAGTGCGTTGTTTGAACTTGGTATGCTCTTTTGATTTTTTCGTGCTTTGGCTGTTTGTTTTTTATTTTGTTTGATACTCTTCTGATATTTTTTGATGGTATGTTGCTTTGTTTTTGATTTTGTGTGTTTTTGAGTTTGTGTTCTTTGATGGTTTTTATTTTTGCTGTTTTGTTTGTATGCTTGTTTGAATTATTTAATGTTTTATGCTTTGATTAAATATTTTGTTGGGGGTTGTTCTGGTTTTTGAGTTGCTTGGTGGTTCTTATCTTGTTTTCTGTGAATTTTGCTGATTTTGTTGTATGCTGTTTGAATATTTGGTTTTAGTGTTACAAATGCCGTTTTATGTATTTTTTGGGGGGCCCCATGGGCTCACCCCCCGGTCACGACGTCAAGATCACGCGCGCGCTCGCCGCTCCCTCGGTCACGAATCGAGAGGGCCACGGGGATGCTCTCCCCCCGGTCGTGACGTCAGGAGCGCGCTTGCGCGCAACGTTCCCTCGGTCCTGAATTGGGGGGGCCCGACGAGCTCGCCCCCCAGTCAAGACGTCAAGAACACACTCGCGCGCGCGTGGCTGCGTGCGCCGGTCGCCGACGCCCCCTTGAACAACGCGCGGAGGACCCCGAAGAGTCCCCCGCCGCGTCCTCAAGGACGTCGACGGCTCGCGCGCTCGCGCGCGCGTCCTCTCGGTCGTGTCCTGAGGGAGGGCATCCGCGTGCTCGCCTCCCCTGTCACGACGTCAAGAACGCGCGCGCAGCGCGCGCAGAGGCACCCCCTCAGACCGCAGATGAGATACCCAGAGGACCTGGGTCCCATCGCGTGTCTTCAAGGATGTCTCGCCGCAGGTCGTCCCCTTGACCAGCGGACAAGGAAGTTCCAGACGAACCCCCCGTCATGGTCTCAAAGACGACAAGCGGGCGCAAAAAGCGCGGGCCTGCTCCCTGTATAGGGCAGGTTGGCGAAAGAGGGCGGAGCCCTGTAAGAACCCTTGGCAGGACCTGGTTTCTAGTTCCCCCCTCAGGGCCTCCGGCGGCCAGGCTCCGACGGGGCTTTTCCTGGAGGGGCGGCCTGGCCTACAGCCTACAGGGTGTCCTGAAAAAGGGTTTCCCACCCAAGGACCTCAGGGAAGGGGACCACCCAAAGACCCCAAGATCCAGAAAGGACAGGGAGAGGACCCAAGAACCTCCAGCTTAACCCCTTATTCCAGGGCTCCTCTCCCCTGGCTGTTTGGGGTTCTTGGGTTGTCCCCTTCCCTGAGGTTCTTGGGCCCTCTCCCCTGGCTGTTTGGGGTTCTTGGGTTGTCCCCTTCATTGAGGTTCTTGGGTCCTCTCCCTGGCTGTTTGGGGTTCTCGGGTTGTCCCCTTCCCTGAGGTTCTTGGGTCCTCTCCCCTGGCTGTTTGGGGTTCTCGGGTTGTCCCCTTCCCTTCCCACCTGGTTTTTAGTTCCCCCCAGGACTTCGACCGGCCAGGCTCTGATCGAAGGTGATCTCCTAGGGGGCGCCGTTTGCGTATTTTACTGCCTCGCCAGGCGCGCACGCACGCCCGCTAGCACGGGCTGAATCCACCTTTTTTCTCGTTCGCAAACGCTTTGCTTGGCTTCGATTTTTTCCAGTCCTGCTCTCTGTTTCGTTCAGCTAGCCGCCTTCACTCCGCCTCAGTCTGTTTCAGTTCCCTTTAGTCCGTCTTTGATGTCTGTGTTTCAGTCGCAGAGACCCCTTTTCTCAATTGTCTTCCCTTTCAGTCCCTGTCAGTCTTTTCACTCTTTCAGTCCCCTTCAGTCCGCTTACTTTTCCTTCAGTCCCCCCTTCGGTCCCGTTCGTCCATTGTTGGGCCCCCTTCAATCCTTTCAGTCCCTTTCTGTCCCCTTCAGTCCCCTTCAGTCCCCTCGGTCCCCCTCAGTCCCCTTCAGTCCCTTTGGTCCCCTTCAGTCCCTTCCGTCCCCTTCAGTCCCCTTTCAGTCCCTTCAGTCCCCTTCAGTCCTTTTCAGTCCTCTTCAGTCCCCTTCTTTCAGTCCCTTCAGTCCCCTTCAGTCCTTTTCAGTCCTCTTCAGTCCCCTTCGGCCCCTTCAGCCCCCTTCCGTTCCTTTCAGTCCTCCTCAGTCCCCTTCCGTCCCTTCGGTCCCTTCAGTCCCCTTCAGTCCCCTTCAGTCCCTTTCAGTTCTCTTCCGTCCCCTTCGGTCCCTTCAGTCCCCTTCAGTCCTCTTCAGTCCCCTTTCGGTCCCTTCAGTCCCCTTCAGTCCTTTTCAGTCCTCTTCAGTCCCCTTCGGCCCCTTCAGCCCCCTTCAGTTCCTTTCAGTCCTCCTCAGTCCCCTTCCGTCCCTTCAGTGCCCTTCAGTCCCTTTCAGTGCTCTTCAGTCCCTTTCGGTCCCTTCAGTCCCCTTCAGTCCCTTTCAGTCCTCTTCAGTCCCCTTCCGTCCCTTCAGTCCCCTTCAGTCCGTTTCAGTCCTCTTCAGTCCCCTTCAATCCCTTCAGTCCTCTTCAGTCCCTTTTCAGTCCTCTTCAGTCCCCTTCGGTCCCTTCAGTGCCCTTCAGTCCCTTTCAGTCCTCTTCAGTCCCCTTCGCCCTTCAGTCCTCTTCAGTCCCTTTCAGTCCTCTTCAGTCCCCTTCGGTCTCTTCAATCCCTTTCGGTCCCTTTCAGTCCTCTTCAGTCCCCTTTCAGTCCCTTCAGTCCCCTTCAGTCCTTTTCAGTCCTCTTCAGTCCCCTTCGGCCCCTTCAGCCCCCTTCAGTTCCTTTCAGTCCTCCTCAGTCCCCTTCCGTCCCTTCGGTCCCTTCAGTCCCCTTCAGTCCCCTTCAGTCCCTTTCAGTTCTCTTCAGTCCCCTTCGGTCCCTTCAGTCCCCTTCGGTCCTCTTCAGTCCCCTTCGGTCCTTTCAGTCCCCTTCAGTTCCTTTCAGTCCTCTTCAGTCCCCTTCGGTCCCTTCAATCCCCTTCAGTCCCTTTCAGTCCTCTTCAGTCCTCCTGTCAGTCCCCTTCAGTCCCTTTCATCAGTCCCCTTCGCTCCCTTCAGTCCCCTTCAGTCCTTTTCAGTCCTCTTCAGTCCCCTTCGGCCCCTTCAGCCCCCTTCAGTTCCTTTCAGTCCTCCTCAGTCCCCTTCCGTCCCTTCAGTGCCCTTCAGTCCCTTTCAGTGCTCTTCAGTCCCTTTCGGTTCCCCAGCAGTGCAGCTCCTGACGCCGACGAGCGGGAAAGGCGAACGCGAGCAAGCTCGCAGCTTGCGGCTCCCGAGTCCTGAGTAGTTCGGGCGCGGAAGAGAGCGAGAGCGTCCCTGGAGCCCCCTTGAGCCCGCGCGCGTCGAGCCAGGACCGCGGCTCACGAAAAATCGCTCAGACCTTCTCCGTCACGCTCTCCCTTCCCCCCGCTCGCCCTCTCCCCCCGGGCACCTCGAGCTAGCTTTTTGCCCCGAGCGGCCGCGATCACTTATCACGCGCGCTTCGCGCGACTTGCTTTCGGTCTGCACTTTGGGCAAAGCCTTTGGCGCTTGTCGCTCCCTTGCCCGCGTGGCTCGCTCCACGCGCCGCCGCATTTGCGGCATGTGCTCTTGCCCTTAGCCCAAGAGCCGCGCGAAGCGCAATTCAAACAGCGCTGGCTGCGGGCCGACGAGGGGAGGACGTTGTGCTCCGCAGCGCCGGCCCCCGGAAAGAACAAGTCGCAAGTCCGGCAAGTGAACCAGCCGGCCCCACTTAGGCTGCCTTCTCACGTCGGCCGCGCAATCAGCGCAAACCGCCGCCCACGGCATGGTCGCCATCGCGCTGTTGAATTCGGAGATCTGCTTCGTGCTTTCGCAGACGGAGCACTCCAAAATGTCAACTTCCTTCAAACACTTGAGACAGCGGCGCTTCGCCTCAGAATCGTCCTGCTGAAGCTGCGCCCGTGGGAAAGCGTCCTCCAGCTTCCGGAATTTACACCCGCGGCAGTCCAAGCGCGCCAGGCCGGAGGGCAGCTTCCGCTTCAGCGCCTTCTGCTCGCCCTTGCCGGGGCCGCAGGCAAGGCAAATGGCCGAGCGGTTGGCCCGGACGCGCTCCCACTGCCGATCGGAGAAGTAGTCCAGCGTCTTGGCCTCTTTGCGTTTCTCGCACGCCGCGGAGGGCGCCTTCGCCTCCCTGAAGGCTTCCCAATTCACCTCCTCGCCTCGCAGTTGCTGCAGCAGGAGCGCCGGGCTCCCGGCGCGCCACGGGTGTAGAGCCAGCGCTCGAACGGCCTGCGGCGAAGCGACCTGCTTTTGTTTCCCTCCCTTCCCCCGCCCCCCCCTTCCCTCTTTCCCGCGCGCGCCTCAAGATCAAGACGTCCTCCCTGGAGCGGACCCTGCTCGCAGCCACGGTCCCAAAGGTCACGTCGGTCCGCTTGTCGACGTTGAAGTCCACTAGCGCCGCAGGCAGCGTCTTGCCCTGGCTGCCGTGGGCCGTGATCGCGTAGGCCGGGGCCAGCGGCAGCTGCGTCCGCGCGATCTTGAGCACCGGCTTCTTGCGCTTGGCGTCCAGCTTCCAGACCTTGCGGGCGGGGTAGACCGGGTAGAGGCCGGGCTCCGGCGCCCCGTCGAGCTGCCAGGTTGCCCCGTCAAACTTCACATAGACGCAAGTCGGCCGCAGGTCGTTCTCCTTCCAGACCCAGGAGTGGATGCGGCCGGCGCTGCCTCGGAGGAGGAGCTTGTCCTCGGCGCAATCGAGGTGGTCGGCCAAGACCACGCGCATCCCGACGGCTAGCGGCAGCATGCCGGAGAGGTTCTCGGTGTCCCGGTCGTGATACTGGAGCCACCGGACCCGCGCGGCCTTGTCGCACTCCTGCGCGCGCAGGGAAGCCCCCCTCGCGCCCTGAACTTTTTCTCCCGCTCCCCCCGCGCATGCGTCTGCAGAACCTCGGCGGACGGCGCGTCCAGGGCCACAGACCAGCGGAGCGGCGACTCGGCCGCGCGGCTGTAGTCCTCGGCGCGGTCCTTGTTGATTTGGTATTTGGCGTCGTTGTTGGCAACAATGGCCGCCGCCCACCGGAACTTCTCTTCTCCCAAGCGCGGGTCGCCCGGCCCCACAATGACCCGGCGCCGAGCCCTGCGCCGCAAAACGCAAAACCGCAAAATCCTAAAAACCCCAAACCCTAAAGCCGACCCCGAACCTTAAACACGAAAACCTGAAGCCCCAAACCTCAAAGCCCGCGCCCCCGAAGCAACCGTTTCAAAAATTTGCTGTGTTGGCGCACATTGGCGCGAGCCACTAAAAGTTTAGGGTTTAGGGTTTAGGGTTTAGGGTTTAGGGTTTAGGGTTTAGGGTTTAGGGGGTTTAGGGTTTAGGGTTTAGGGTTTAGGGTTTAGGGTCAATCCAAATCCCAGGATAGCAAATCACAAGGAGCGCTTCGTCCACAGTTTCTAGTTGAAAAACACCACCCACCCAAGCTCCCATTTCATTGGGCAGCCAAATTTTTGGCGACAAGTTTGCCGAGCGGCTGAATCGCGTGCTTTTTAATCGCAAACTATCAGCCACAGGATCTTGGATTTGGACGAAAAAAGCTTCGAAAGTAGAGTTTTTGAATAGAAAGTTTCATAGCAAGAGTTTGACGAAGCAAGTTGAGCCGCGCTAGCAGCGCTGAGTTGAGCCGCGCGCTGGTGCTGGGTGAGAAGCGCTTCAAAAGCAATTCCCATGGCTTGGCGATGGTTTCGAGCTTGCAGCTAGTTTGCGTTGGTGCAAATCCCACTGGCTTGGCAACGGTTTAGGTCTCGCAGCTTCATCAAAATGAGCGCCGCGCCACAACGAGAGCGATTCGACCACGCGAAACTCCGCAGAGGGTCGCGCGAGCGATTTGAAAATCGCAAAAAAACCAAAAGTTTTCGAAGGTCGACCAGCCCAAACTCCGCAGAGGGTCACGCGAGCGTTCTGAAAATCGCAAAAAACCACGAGTTTTCGAAGGTTGACCAGCCCAAAGTCCGCAGAGGGTCGCGCGAGCGTTTTGAAAATCGCAAAAAAACACGAGTTTTCGAAGGTCGACCAGCCCAAAGTCCGCAGAGGGTCGCGCGGCGAATTGAAAATCGCAAATTCACACGAGTTTTCGAAGAATGAGAAGCGCTTCAGAAGCAATTCCAATGGCTCGGCCACGATTTGGAGCTCGCGCTAAGAACGCTCTGGAGCAAATCCCACTGGCTCGGCAACGGTTTAAGGTTCGCAGCTTCAAGAAAATGAGCGCCGCGCCACAGCGGGAGCGATTCGACCACGCGAAACTCCGCAGAGGGTCGCGCGAGCGATTTGAAAATCGCAAAAAACAACGAGTTTTCGAGGGCCGACCAGCCGAAAGTCCGCAGAGGGTCGCGCGGACGATTTGAAAATCGCAAAAAAACCACGAGTTTTCGAAGGTCGACCAGCCCAAAGTCCGCAGAGGGTCGCGCGGGCGAATTGAAAAACGTAAAAAAAACCACGAGTTTTGAAGGTCGGCGGCCCAAAACCACGACAGGGCCACGAAAAACCGCTCGCCAAGTAGAGGCTCCAAAATGACGGCCCTGCCAGCAAACGAGGATCGGGAAAAAAGTTTAGGGTTTATGTGCTGACAGGGCCAACGTTTTGGAGGGCTGAAAAAGCGCTGGACACTAAACACATTTTCCTTTAGGGTTTAAATTAATATAGATAAACAAGTTTAGGGTTTAGGGTTTAGGGTTTAGGGTTTAGGGTTTAGGGTTTAGGGTTTAGGGTTTAGGGTTTCACCTCGGAAGCGGCGCGCCTCGACCCAAAGGGTCGCGGGGTGGCGCGCCGAGGCGGCAGCTTCAACCCACCCCATTACCACCCAAACTAAAATCTTTTAGGGTTTAGGGTTTTGATTTGGAAGCCAGGCTGGCCCAAGAACAATGGAAGCGCTCGAGCGCGCCAAGACAATCGGGCGGGGGCCAAGGCGCCCCCAGGAAAAGGCGGAAGCCCCGCGAGAGCTTCGACAGCTCAACCCCCTGGTCTCCCCCAATCTTAGGGGGAAGAGGCCCGCAAAGATCAGCCCCAGAGAATAATTTGTGCGACAACGAAACCTCGTTTAGGGCCACAGTCCAGGCCGCGGCCGGGGCGACGCGAACGAAGCCGCGATCGGCGGTTGCGACCGAGGCCGCCCAGCCCCGAAAAGCTTCAAAAGCGACATCTTGGAGCTGGCCCTGGAAATGGCAGTGCTGTGCTTGGAGCTCCAAAAGCGACATTTTGGAGCTGGCCCTGGAAGGCCGTTCCGTTCTTTGCTGGAGTTCATATAAAATTGACACTTTGGAGCTCCAAAAGCGACATTCGAAGAATTTGCCATGTAGAGCTCCAAAAGCGATATTTTGGAGCTGGGTCTGGAAGTGGCCGGTCTTTATTAGAGTGTAGTGCAAAATAACCAATTTTAGCTCAAATGCACTTGGAGCTCCAGAAGCGACATTTTGGAGCTGGCCCCGGAGGTGACCGTTCTGTTCTAGAGTTTATTTAAAAGGGCGCATTTTAGCTCAAAGGTTGAGAATTTGCCACTTGAAGCCTCAAAAGCGACATTATATCAAGGCCAACGGTCAAGGCCAATGGCCGTTTTATCAAGGCCAATGGCCGTTTTATGCTTTATGAGCCCTTGCAAGGCTACAAACTCACGGAGGCTTCGCATTTGGAGCTCCGAAAGCGACATTTTGGAGCTGGTTCGTTTATATAGAAATGGCGCATTCTTGCTCAAATGTGGAGAATTTGGCACTTGGAGCTCCAAAGGAGCTTGACAAAGCTCATAAAGCTTAGAAGGAGCCCTTATAAGGGGCCTCGATAAAGCTTATAAGGAGCCCTTGCCAGGGGCCTTGTCAAAGCTCAGAAGGAGCCTTTATAAGGGGCCTTGATAAAGCTTCTGAGGAGCCTTTCTTAAGAGAAGACTTCCGGCATCATTTAGGGTCTGGACCTCCAGCTTTAGGGTAATACAATATAGGAGCTACCGCTCCATTAGTGCTGTCAGCACAAGGACCCTCTTATGATCGCATCAAGAGCGAGGACGGAGCAGGAAGCTAACTCTTCCTGCTCACCTTGTCAGGAGTCCGGGCAGCTAGACGCAGCCAGGTCGCTAAGCGCGCTGTGCGCTCGCGATTCCACGACGCTCTAAGCGAGCGGGACATCATCGCGAGCTTTAGTTTAGGGTTTAGGGTTTAGGGTTTAGGGTTTAGGGTTTAGGGTTTAGGGTTTAGGGTTTAGGGTGTGCAGATGTGGTTGCTCGCTCGGGGATAAAATCCACCAAGCCGCTCGCCTTGCGTAGCCAAGTTCGCCCGCCCCAGCCACCCAAGGTAAAGACTTTTAGGGTTTAGGGTTCCATTCGAGGTGGAACCCTTGAACGGGGTCCACGCCAACGTGGCGCCGTCTGAAGCAGCTGGGCTGCCAGCTGCCTGCCTCGCTAAACGTCTTGCCTGCGCAGGCGTGGGTTGCGCTGCAAAGCGCTGCGCTGGCATGGGTGCGGGCTGCGGCGGCAAGTACCATGTAGACGGCGTCTACACAATCCTCAGCATCCACAAGGCGGGCGGACGACAGAGTGCGTGGAGTTACCCAGGCTTGCGCAGGCCGCCAAGCACCACGTAGACGCCGTCTACCTGATCCGTGGGGCGGGTTCCACACGAGCGCGTCGCACGCTGCGTTTGCCTGGGCGTGGGCTGCGGCGGCAAGCGCCATGTAGACGGCGTCTACATAATCCTCAGCGTTCACAAGGTGGCCGCCAGCTGCTTGCTTCGCTAACCTTTTCCTGCGCAGGCGTGTCAAGCTGCAAAGCGTGGAGTTGCCAAGGCGCCAAGACCCGGCTGCCCAAATGCGCGTGGGCCAAGCGCGCGTTGATGTTGTCAGCGTCCACAAGGCGGGCGGACGACAGAGTGCGTGGAGTTGCCCGGGCTTGCGCACGCCGCCAAGAAGAAGTAGACGACGTCTAACTGATCTGCGGGGCGGGTTCCACACGAGCGCGTCGCACGCTGCGTTTGCCTGGGCGTGGGCTGCGGCGGCAAGTACCATGTAGACGGCGTCTACATAATCCTCAGCGTCCACAACGTGGCCGCCAGCTGCTTGCTTCGCTAACCTTTTCCTGCGCAGGCGTGGGTCACGCTGCAAAGCGGGGAGTTGCCAAGGCGCCAAGACCGGCTGCCCAAACGCGCGTGGGCCAAGCGCGCACGTTGATGTTGTCTGCAAGCAAGCCGCAGAGCTGAGCGTGTCAGGCGCTGCGCTTGCGTGTGGGTGACCTGCGCGCACGCTTCGCCGCGAGATCAACGAGGGTCCTTGTGCTCGGCGTGCAAGAACACATAAGGCTCCTTGTACTTGGCGTACACCCCCCCCCAGCCGGGGCAGGTCCCGCATATTACCCGTATGCAAAAGTTATCAGCAGCGCAGAAAGGATCTGCAAGGCTCCTTGTGCTTGGCGTGTACCCCCCCCCAGCCGGGGCAGGTCCCCGCTATTACCCGTATGCAAAAGTTATCAGCAGCGCAAGAAGCGACCTTCAAAAAGTCCTTTTGCGCGGCGTGTACCCCCCCCCAGCCGGGGCAGGTCCCGCTATTACCCGTATGCAAAAGTTATCAACAGTGCACTAAACCACCCCCACATGCAAATGGTGCACGGTTTATGGTAATCCTATACTGGCTGCGCCAGAGGGTGTGGGTCGTCGTGCCACTTGCAGAGCCGCACAGCGGTTGTCCTGCTAGGCTTGACCCTAGCAGGCCCTCAGGTTCGCACTGGCGTCTCGGCTTGACCTCGAGCCCGAAGGCTCGCATGCCCATGTATATGGCCAGAGGCATGCTCGCCTGTTTAGGGTTGAGGGTTTAGGGTTTAGGGTTTAGGGTTTAGGGTTTAGGGTTTAGGGTCCGCCAACACAGTGTGGTGGCGCCCTAGGCAATGTCGATTAGGGTCCGCCAACACAGTGTGGTGGCGCCCTAGCCAAATGTCGAGAGCGAGTAGCGGAGACCTCAAAGCTTCGAAAGTTTTTCTATATAGGGGAATCCCAACACTGTAATCCGAAAAGGTCGAGCTTTTTTATGATAAAATGGTCTACGGGCTTGATAAAATGGACTACGAGGGCTGCCTTGGCTTGATAAAACGGCGATAAAATGGTCTACGGCTTGATAAAATGGTCTACGGGCTGCCTTGGCTTGATAAAACGGCGATTTTTAAAAATTGGTTACGGGCAAGGGGGGCCAGATAAATGGTCTACGGGCTGCCTTGGCTTGATAAAAGCTTGATAAAACGGCCATTGGCGATAAAATGGTCTATGGGCGATAAAATGGTCTACGGGCTGCCTTGGCTTGATAAAACGGCCATTGGCCTTGATAAAATGGCCTACGGGCGATAAAATGGTCTACGGGCTTGATAAAATGGCCTGCGGGCCTTGGCTTGATAAAACGACGATAAAATGGTCTACGCCTCAGGCCCAGCCCAACCAGCTACCCACCCAAGTAAGGCCTAGCCCAGCCTGCCCAGCCCAGGCCTCAGAGTCTGACCTACTGACGTGGCTGAAACTAGCTTCACCCCAAGCGAGGCCAGCCCGCCTCGATCGGGCCTTTCGAGCCTTTCGAGCCCCTCGAGCCTCTTGATCAAGCCTTTCGAGCCTTTCGATCGGGCCTTTCAAGCCTTTCCAGTTTTTCAAGCCGCTCGAGCCTCTTGATCCAGCCTCTTGAGCCTCTCGAGCCTCTCGATCGGGCCTCTCGAGCTTTTCGAGCCTCTCCAGCCTCTTGATCGAGCCTTTCGAGCCTCTCGAGCCTCTCGATCGGGCCTTTCGAGCCTTTCAAGCCTCTCGAGCCTCTCGTTCCTTTCGAGCCTTTCGAGCCTCTCGATCGGGCCTTTCGAGCCTTTCGAGCCTCTCGAGCCTCTCAATCGAGCCTTTCGAGCCTCTCGAGCCGCTCCAAATCTAGAGATCTGGCCACTTGGCTGCCTTCCAAGGCCCAGCTCTGTCCCGGGAAGGCGATTCTGTCCTGCGGGAGGGGGAAGGTGTTAGGAAAGCTCACTTCCTTCCCAAAAATTCAGGATTTGGGCTTGGCCTGGCCGCTGATGAATTCTTTGCGTGGGATCATATAAAACTAGCCAGCTCTGCTCCAAATCTAGAGATCTGGCCATTTGGCTGCCTTCCAAGGCTTAGCTCTGTCCCGGGAAGGCGATCCTGTCCTGTGAGAGGGGCCAGGCCTGTTTGACGATCCTCAGGCCCAGCCTAAACAGAAGACCACCCCAACCCTTTGGCCAAAAAAATCCACCCTCACCTATGCCTGTTGGTCCAGGATCCTGTCTGGAGGGCCTGGAAAAGTCCTGGAAAGGCCCAAGAGGGCCTGGAAATTCCCAGGCTCCAGGCAAATGCGCTGAAAATCGCAAAGCCGAACAAAAGACGGTCTTTCACGAAAAGCATGACCTCCCGCTGGCCAGGCCTGTCTGACATGTCTGAGACTAGCCTCAGGCCCAGCCCAACCAGCAACCCACCCAAGTAAGGCCTAGCCCAGGCCTCAGAGTTCTGGCTTGCCCAACCACCTACTCGGACGCGGTGAAACAAGCGTGGCCAGCCCCGGCAACCAACACCAAACACCTGCTGGCCAGGCCTGGTTTCTGATTGGTCTTTAGCTTCGGGGTTCTCGGCAAGCAAGCTTATACCTAGCATTTTGTGTCGAGCGGCAAATTTTCGCGATCTTGGAGTTCGAGGGGTCAAACCTACCTTCGGAGGCAGGCTTTTTCGAGCCTTCAAACGCCTGACGTGGAAAGGCCCAAGGGGCTTGGAATTCTCTGCTCTCAAGGCAAAAAGATGCGCTGAATATCGCAAAGCGAAACAAAAGACGGTCTTTTTGTCACGAAAAGCATGACCTCCCGCTGGCCAGGCCTGTCTGACATGTCTGAGACTAGCCTCAGGCCCAGCCCAACCAGCAACCCACCCAAGTAAGGCCTAGCCCAGGCCTCAGAGTCTGGCTGCCCAACCACCAACTGACGCGTGAAACAAGCGAGGCCCAGCCCCGGCAACCAACAGCCCAACCACCTGCTGGCCAGGCCTGTCTGATTTGTCTAGCTTCGGGTCCGGCAAGCAAGCTTAACCTAGCATTTGTGTCGAGCGGCAAGGTTCGCGATCTTGAGTTTGAGGCGTCAACCTACCTTGGAGGCAGGCTTGTTCGAGCGCTTCAAACGCCTGACGTTCAATCGCTAAATATATCTATAGATATCTCGATATGCCGTCTCGAGCTTCTTATTTAAATCTACTAACAAATTGACAGACTACGTCGTTTCCGACCTCGAGTTTGCGGCGTTGATCAATTTGGGGCGAGGTCAGCTTAAGCGTTTAGAACGTTTGATGCTCCATCAATGAAAAGTTTAAGCCTCAGTCTCGCCCGATTCAATGGACAGTTTAAATCTATCATCTCGAGCTTGAAAAGTTGGTCTAGTCTAAATTGAGGCAAGCTTAAACTTTGTAAGTCACATAGCTCGATAGACGGCTTAATTGAGCATCGATCTTATGTCGCTTGACCGGTCTGTCAACACTAGGATCGACACACAACCTTACACCTGTGTTGGCGCATATGGCGGCAGCCACTAAAAGTTTAGGGTTTAGGGTTTAGGGTTTAGGGTTTAGGGTTTAGGGTTTAGGGTTTAGGGTTTAGGTTTTAGTGTTTATGGTTTAGGGTTTAGGGTTTAGGGTTTAGGGTTTAGGGTTTAGGGTTTAGGGTTTAGGGTTTAGGGTTTAGGGTTTAGGGTTCGCCAACACAGCTTGGCGCCCAACAGGAAGGCCTTCGAATCCCAGGGAGAGCAAAAACAGCGAATCACTTTGCTCTATAGGGGGGGTGCGCTCTGGTCCCTTTTAGATAAAATGGTCTACGGGCGATAAAATGGTCTACGGGCTGCCTTGGCTTGATAAAACGGCCATTGGGGGCGCTAAAATGGTCTACGGGCGTGATAAAATGGTTTACGGGCTTGCCTGATAAAATGGTCTACGGGCTGCCTTCGCTTGATAAAACGGCCATTGGGGGCGATAAAACGGCAATTGGGGGCGATAAAATGGTCTACGGGCGATGAAATGGTCTACGGGCGCCTTGGGAATCCTAAACCCCGAACCTTCGAAATCCTGAGCCCCGCGCCCCAAACCTCAAAAATCCTAAGCCCTAAACCCCGGGCGCCCGAAATCCCAAACGCCGAGTCCCGCGAACCCCAAACCCTGAACTTTGAGGATTTGGGGCTCGGGGTTTTTTTGGTTTCGCGCTCAGGGTTTTGGATTCGGGGGCTAAGGATTTCGATTTTCAAGTTTTAGGATTTGCGCCAGAGCTCCGGGGCGCTTCCCCAGCAGCGCAGCTCCTGACGCCGACGAGCGGGAAAGGCGAACGCGAGCAAGCTCGCAGCTTGCGGCTCCCGAGTCCTGAGTAGTTCGGGCGCGGAAGAGAGCGAGAGCGTCCCTGGAGCCCCCTTGAGCCCGCGCGCGTCGAGCCAGGACCGCGGCTCACGAAAAATCGCTCAGACCTTCTCCGTCACGCTCTCCCTTCCCCCCGCTCGCCCTCTCCCCCCGGGCACCTCGAGCTAGCTTTTTGCCCCGAGCGGCCGCGATCACTTATCACGCGCGCTTCGCGCGACTTGCTTTCGGTCTGCACTTTGGGCAAAGCCTTTGGCGCTTGTCGCTCCCTTGCCCGCGTGGCTCGCTCCACGCGCCGCCGCATTTGCGGCATGTGCTCTTGCCCTTAGCCCAAGAG
>CAUJNA010002782.1:5000-21257 GCA_963377175.1 Effrenium voratum | reverse complement strand
AAGGGTACCCTTTTCTTCTGTAGTCTATTTTGGTAGGGTCCCGAACCCTCCCCAAAAAGGTTGGTACAAGCAAGTTCTCCCAAACCGATGCCTTGCCCGGCTCTGGATGGCGCGCGACCAGTTCTGGCAGGTCAGCCTACATGCGCATTGGCCAGTCGAGTGGCCCGCTCAAACGGCCGTCATGAACCCCCGAAATCTGTCGGCACGTGTCAACGGTCCCAACCACTCTGAAAAAAAAAGCAGTCGTGATAGATGCCCTTTAAAACCAACAGGGGAAATAAAAAAAATAGAAACATATTCTTAAGCCAATGAAAAACAAGGGACCTACTTTTTGCAAGCTTACTGTCGCAGCTGCGCCTCCTGTACCACGATGATGGTCGGCTCTGCCGCACGATTGGATTGGGGTGACTCCTGTGCGATCCGCCGAAGTGATGCGAGACCTTGACAGAAGGTCAACTACCTTTTCGTGGCTGTGCAAGAGACAACGCACCGACAAAAGACCAGAATCATTCTGATGCTCAATTCATGGAATAAGGTAGAGCCGGCTGAAGCTTCAACAGCTTGAGAGGCCCAACAAAAGACTTGCTGGTGCGATAGTAGGGAATGAGCAATGGAGTGAACCTGGGGATTCCCTTCAAGGACTTCTCGGGGTCAGACTTCAATTCTCATTCTGGGGCCTAAAGGAAACCACAAGGGATGGTTTAAATCGGGGTCATTCCAACTCATTCCCTGCCGAGCTTCAACAGCTCGGATTCGGATCGATCCTCCAAGTCGCCCGCCATAGCTTGCAGCGAGACCTCGCCTCCGAGACTCTCGGAGAAGCTGATGTCCTCGTAGCGTGCCAAGGAAACACAACACGGTGGGCTTGTCTCAAAATAGGGGGAAATGCCCCCGCTCTCCCCTAAAATAAAGGAGTTAGGTTTCGTGTTGGTTTTCCCTTTATAACCCCGACCCCAAACATGGTTTCCCTTTAAACCAATCCAAACAAAAATATACGGTCGCCTCCAAAAAACATCGCGTCAGACCAACCGCCCCATGGACTCGCCCGAAGGTTTCGCAGCTGGATGCAGCGCCGAGGCGCCGCCAGCTTGGTGAAGGGCCGCCTGCGCCGCACACGCGGATGGAACATGGATTCCCGAAGGCTCACGAGGGCTGTGGGAAATGGAATCCGCTTCGATGCAAGAAAAAAAGGGCTTCCCAAAGACCTGACCTGCCCCATATAATGTTGACCCAATAGGGGGGTGCTCCCTCCAAAAGTGGTCTGAATCCCCACTAAAAGGGGACAACCCCCAAGAAAATCCACCAGGGGTTCTGCTTAATCCGGGGTTAAAGGGGGAGATTCCCTGGTACAGTGGGGATAAACCCAGCTTGTGATCCCACCACCCGGCTCATGACCCCCAAGAACCCGCACCTCGAAGGAAGAACCCGGAGCCCTTGAAGACAACCCACGAAAACAACCCCATTCTCAAACCCCCAAAACCCAGCAAGAGCCCGTCCTTCGGGTAGCAAGCTGAGAAAATACCATTCATTGAAGTTTGAATTGCAAACCATCCATGCAGGAATCCATTCATTGCGCGACAATGGTTTGAACACCCCACAAAATAGTGGAAAACCGGGCACCGGGTCTGGACTGCAGAAGCCCCCCCCCATATGTTGGGTTCTGCATAAGTCCACATTCGCATCCAGTCCCTGGAGTCCCCGACTCCAAAGGCCACAGTTTACTCGCGGGTTGCCTGGTCACTTCCGCTGAAACGGCCCAAAAACCCGAGGAAACTGAAGGAACCGCCACATACAGTAGGTGGCCTTTTGGAAAAATCGATGGCCCTGGCAAATGAAATAAACCCTATCTAACCAGGGCCCTCGATTCTTTAAGCAAACCAACCAAAAAGGACACCTATGAACCTCTACCTGCGGTCCAACAAATTGGGGAAAACCCGCCACGAAATGGGCCCAGCCCATCGCCACCCATCCCCGTCCCCCGAGGTCCCTGTCGATCCCCGGCGCCTGGCGAGAGCTGCCTGCTGCGTTTTGCAGTTTTGGCGCTCCAGGGCGTGACACGCCCTCTGGAGCTCTGCCAACTCGTCCTGCGGATCGGCCGCGTACGGATCGTCCTATGGGTGGCTCGTCTTTTTTGTTAAGACACCCCTTGTTGGGGTTAGTTTAAAGGGAGTCCTTTTTTTGTTGAGATACCCGTTTTTGGGGTTGGTTTAAAGAGAGAACAGCCATTTCTTTGGGTGGGGGGATCCAAAAAAATGACACACCCATATCGCAAGGGACATTTGCGGACACCGATTCTCTGATTGGATTCTTTGCTGTGGTTTTTTGATGAGTATGGTCGGTCTAATCGAACCAATGGTTTGGGGATCGAACTGCAAATGGACGACTGAACCCTCCATGACGAGCAAAAGAGAGGAATGAAGAAGGAAGAAGAGATAGCCCATTTCCTCCCAGCCTTTTCACTGAGGGCTGGTCTAGAGGAGGAAATGAGAGTGAACAGAGGACAGGCACTTCCTTCTCCCTTTCTCACCTCTTAATCACATCCTATAGATACAGAGGTGAAAGGGAGAAGAAGGAGAAGTGTCTTGAGATCCAGTCCTTGGCAAAGCTTGAAAATTGGAGATCACCCCATAAATTTGGGGGAGGGGGGCTGCGGATGGCCAAAATCCACGCCCATCAACACCATAGCACTGGTGATTCATCCCAGTATGTATCGGGCTTATCCGTCCCAACTCGTGTAGGATGGGGAACATTAGGGCCCTTGCTCCCTAAGGTTCTCAGAATCCTAAGCAGCCCCTCTAAGAAGGTTCTTAAGAACCTTTGGGGTGAATGGGGGGTCTTTAGGAGGAACTTATCGTTCGACCGTTTGGGGTTCATTGAACCCCCCGGACAAAGTCAAGGCTTAATTATGTGGGTTTGCTTCTTCCCTGGTACGGGGATATTCTGTGGATCTCAGTGGCTATCATTTCGGTCATTTGCAAAACGTGGGTGGGAATACCCGAGTGGAGTCTGCAGTCAATTCTGGTTTCCCCGAAGTGGACATGCGGGGTATGCTTTGTTTTGGGCTTATGGGTGAACGAAGTGCGGGGCCGGCGAGCAGAAAGAAGCTCACCGCCCAAGGACTCGATGTGTGAAATCCTTTTGAAATCAGCATGAACTCTGGTTGTGTAGGTGGAGGCATCTACTTTTTTTGCACCCTCCCCTCCTCTTGCGCCTCGTTTTCCGAGCCAGAGTTGGCCAGCAGCTCCTCAAAACTCAAAACAGTGAAACACAAGCGCTGCAGGCATTTTCAGGTGTACCTCGTCGAGGTGAGGCTATGGACCCACTCCCCTCAGACTCAGCTATGGACCCCTCCACTTGGTTTGGATTGGTTTGGGATTTGAAGGGGTCCCCGGCTTAGGGTAAATCGCTTTTTCCCCCTCCTTAACCACCGGGCTCCAAGCCACCGGGCTCGGGAAGCTGACCGAGGTCCAGAGAAATTAGAATAAGTTGGTACCAACTTTTTTTCTCGGTTTTGTCTATTTTAGTAGGGTCCCGAACCCTCCCAACCAAAGGGGTGAGAAAGGGCCCTGGGGGACCTAGTGACATACCCGTCGATCAACCCGCACCTCGCGCTTCTCGGACGCCCGCCTCGAGGTTCTCCACCCCGTCCACGAAGTCTCGCAGCTCCGAGGAGAGCCTTGGCGGGAAGGTGCTTCTCTCAGGCTGAACATTTTGCTGCTCAGGGAATGCGGGAAGGGATGAAGGGATGAACACCAGCAAGTATTGGTCTCCAACAAAGCCGAACCTCAAAAACCGTCACCTATTTGAGACCGGACAAAGCTATACTCGTTTTGTAGAACGACATGAGCGATATGGAGATGGTTCCCCAGGCTGTTGTGGGAGATTTGCTTCCCCCAATGTCCTACCCATACAGGAGACTGACAGTCATATTTGGCAGTTGCTTATATCAATCCTCGTCGCGGTTGGGGAACCGGTCAACCTCCAAGCCATGCGGTTTTTTTTTTCCTGTTTTTTACTTGCCCTTGAAACCCAACACCGCTTTCAGATCACCTCAGGCTGGCGCTCTGCGACCTCCTGTTGGGCTTTGTCACAAAGGCCCCGCAGAGCGGCGCCCTCTCGCAGCCTGAACTCGAAAAGCATTCGAAGCCCCGGCGAGTCTACCCCCCTCCCCCCAAAACGGGGGGGGGAGGGGGGGGGGCCGAAACTCGAGGGGACCCCCGAAAACCGAAAATGGGGTGGGCGTCCTCACTGGTTTCGCATGAAAGCCGCCAAAACCAACGCACCCCAAGATTTGCCTGAAAGGATCATCAGAAACAGACCAACACCCAAGCGTTTTGGAGATGGATCAGCCTCATACCAAATGCTCCCTGCCGATTCACTGACAACACTGGATGGGACAAAGGTACGCGCCTGGCTAAAAGTTACAAGTCATCGCAGGAAGCTTTGAGGAACTACAAACAAATGAGCCGTGCCAAATACTCTTGTGTAAAAAGCGGTCCTATAAACTTGCTTTCGCGGACCCTTTCGCGATGCTTTCGCGACCCCATGTTTTGCTTTCGCGGGCTTTGGTTTCTTTAGAATTGCTTTCGCGACGCTTTCGCGGCGGAGCGTCACACAGCATGCAGGCGTTCGCGGGTCTTTCGCGGCGGGACTTTCTTTGGTTACTTTCGCGATAAGCTTTCGCAAGCTTTCGCGGCCTGCGTTTTGGCTTTCACGGGGATTCTATAGGACACCCCCCTTTACTACTTTGTATTGTCAGGGTTTCTGGCGCTGCTCAAATGGGGTTGTCAGAAAACCCCATACTTTTCAATTGACCCTCTGCCAGATTCGAGACACGCCGCAGGCCGGTCGCCTCCACCTCCCCGACGCCACCTCCCCGCGCCTGGCCGCCAGCTCCTGCGCCGCCAGCTCCGCCGCGGAGTCCTCCGACTGCTGCGCCAGCTGCGCGGCGGAGGCCCGGAGCTCGCTGGCCTGCGGTTTTTCGGAAGCACCAGGAAGACCACAAGAAGGTACCCTCCCACTGTCAGGTTCCATGTTACTTGGTGGGGCCACCCGAGTCCGGTTTGCTTCTTGCCCTATATACCTCATTCGTTGAGGCCTTTTAAGGTCAAAGGCCCTCACTACTCAGGGTCGGGTTTCCAGCTTGATGTGGAGATGGTCTAAATCACATGCGGATCCTCTCGTGAGGGCAAGGAAGGTGGACACACATTTCTTTCTTGTCCGCTCGTTGGGCTGATAGGCTGACGTCCTTCAAACAGGACAACCCGGAATAAAGAGGTATAGTAGTTTCTGGTAGTGGTGGAAAGAAGAAGTCCGTCAATGACTCCAAACTAAAGCATGCTTAAACCACAAAGGTCCAAGCATCAACTCACTTGTATAAGTCTCTCTCTCTCTAAAAGGGAGAAGGGTCAGGGTTGGGGCCAACCCCAAGAAACACGACCTAATAAACAAAACCTGCACATTCGGCGGCTCTAGCCTCGCTTCCGAAAAGACCAATTGGCCAAAATATGCTCCCTGCGATTGAGAGAGCCAAGACTTCAAGGGAACTCTACCAGTGAAAGGCCGTGACTGACTCGCCCACCAGACCCGGCACGAAAAACCCTGCGCTTGGGGATATGGCAGGCAAGGCTTTGAGTAGCGGCCTTCCCAAGCGACTTGTGAAGTAGGGTGTTTAATCCCTAGGCAGTATGTTCCACTTCAAACAGTGAAACCCATTGCATCACTGCATCATTAAATAAGCCTTGCGCAGGAGCACCATTCCCTTCAAGCCTCCTCAGCATACTCCGAAGCAATCTTTGTGCTTTCTCTCTCCTGCCAAGTCGCAGAAGCCAAAGCAAAACCCTGCATGCGCCTTGAACTTTCTGAACTTGTCTTGCAAAGCCCTGTCCTTCGCAGCTTCCATGGCCTGCACGCGAGCTTCCTCCTGCTGCTTCACAGAAGAGATCTCCTTTGCATGGCTCTGCTGTAGCGCAAGCTTGTCCCCGGCACACCTGGTCGGAGGCGGTCCTCTGGACATGTACAAATTCTACAAGCTACAAGCTGATTCCACTCGCCAACCAACCAACCAACCAACCAACCAGCCAGCCAGCCAGCCAGCCAGCCAGCCAGCCAAACCAAACCAAACCAAACCAAAGCAAACCAAACCAACCAACCAAGCCACTGACCGACCAACCAAACCTGTGTCAAAACTTGGAACAATTTCTCAAACTGTCATTCTTGACTACGGCAGTTCCATGTTTACGTGCGTCCTTTGCTACAGAGCCACTTGCGTCAGCGGAAGCCATGACATTTAGAAACAAGCACGTACTCAAGCACAGCTACGCTCAACCAAACAGTCCCCCCGGAGTCTCAGAAATCAAGGCACGTCGCCTGTGGATTTGGCATTCTCCTTTCCTTGGTCGCTAAAACGGCCCCTCCGCAACAACTGACTCACTTTGTGTGGCTCCAATGGAAGCTCCCCCTGTTTCAATCAAACATAGTGACTCGCTTTGTGTGGCTCCAATGGAGAGTCAAAATAAATCCCCCCCTTTTTTTTTCAGTCAAAATCCCCGGTTCAAGTCCAAAGCTCCCCAGCAGCAAATCGCCGGCCCAAGTCTCCCGGCCTGGCTTCCAGCAGCTCCAAGTGCTCCCATCGCCCCGCACGCCGTCCAGGGCCCGGGCCCAGGCGTGCAGCGAGCGCCTGCCAGGGCTTCACGCACCACAGGGACGGTGCGAGTGGCGGCTACACGCAGAAAGCGCCACCTGGCTGCTCAAAAACACGTCACCAAAATGAGACCTTGAAACCTGCGTAACCCTGGCTGGTTAATTTTGAGCCACACCCACCTGGGGTTTGTGGAAGATGAAAGTAGGACGTGCTAAATGACAAGCGTGCTAAGTCTACGTCTATCTGGCCGCCCTTCGCGCAACGCGGCGAAGACTGAAGGGGGTCTGCCGCAGCATGACGGCGCTCAAAGCCTTCGCGCGGTGGCTGCCAGCCATCACTCCGGCGCGCTGGGGTGGCGTGTGACGTGCGATAGCTGCAGCGCGGAAGAACGTCTTACTGGGCCCCAAGCCGACTCAGCATTGCGCTGGCGCAATCTAGAAACTTTCGAGCGTCAGGAACAACATCAACTGTACTTGGGACAGTAGGATTCACTTGGTTCTTGTGGAATCCCGCCTCGTGCCGAATGCAAACACCAAAGTGTTGACTTTTGACAGCACTGCTCTTCAACAAGAACCCTCAAGTACTTTCCCGGCCACTTCACGACCCACATCCACGCCAAGCGGCGCCAAACTGTGGCGGAATGGTCTGAGATTGGTCAACAAGCTGCACAACCTCCCCACCTTTATGGGAGGAATGCGGCGAGTCCCGCAATTCCACTTTTCTAATCTTTCCTGCAGGAAAAATGGAACTAGCAAGGACCCATGCTCGAGGGGACATGCGGCCGGAATCCGTTGAGCTGATGACACTTGCGAGCGAGCTTATAGGGCAATGCAGTTCGACTTGGCTTAGGGTTGTCGTTTAGGGAAACCCTGTTTGGTTGGCAAGAGGAAAATTACCGGCTTGGAATTTCAGTGGGGTCGTGTGTGTGTGTGTGTGTGTGTGTGTGTGTGTGTGTGTGTGTGTGTGTGTGTGTGTGTGTGTGTGTGTGTGTGTGTGTGTGTGTCCGGCATTTTTCGGGGTGGTCCACCACTTTGGGGGTCCGCTCTGGCTCGGCTGTGCGGCCTGGGCCTGGGCCGCTCGCTCGGAGAGCTCCTGTGCCGCTCGGGCTTCCTCCGCCTCCACCTGCCCTGGCGAAGCGCTCTGGTGCCAAAACACGCGAAAACCGCGGCGCATGCGGCTGATTCCGAGGGCCTTCCAAGGTTTCAAGACTTCAAAACCTGGAGCTCAAGCTCGGCAATTACACACAATCAGAACACCCAGAAACAAAAAAGCTAAAACCTGGTCCACCGGCTCGGTCAGCGCTGCTCCTCGCTGCTTCTGCAGGGCCCGCAGCTCGGAGGTGACGTCCTCGTAAGCCTCCAGCCCTGAGCGTGCTAGGCGTGCTGAATCCAAAGGGTCCATGCAGCCGGGCACCACGTCCAACCACCCGAAAACCTTAAACACACCAGCTGCCCTGCCCAGAAGCCGGTTCTGACTGGTTTGCCCAGCTGGAGTCCACTGAACTGGCCAAACCATCTCATGGCCTTTACATTTGAAGCGCGGTTGCCATCTTCTAGTTGTTTTGTGTCCCAGTTCGTTTTCCAATCCTCTAACTTGATGAATGGGGGAATCGCCCTTTTCCGTGAATCCCCTTCGCTGGCCATGGTGTTGTGCATTTCCTCAACATCAAGGCAACGCCGAATGCCACACACAGCAGCAATTTCGACAGGTGCTTCATAGTTGGCCCTTCAAGGGATGCCTAGGTCAATCCCAGTTGCCTCAGACCTCCACTCTGACCACAAACAGCTCGGCTTGAAGCCCCTGTGAGCATGAACGGATAGAATTGAACCTAACCATGGCTCACCACGGACATGAAGTCAAGATCATGTTTCCTCCAGCCAAGCCTTTGAGACTGTGTCAAGGACAGTTTCCAGCGCGTTCCTTGCACCCCGCTCCGCTCGCTCGCTGCCGTCCCGGCGGCGCCGCAGCTCCTGGCGCCCCGCCGCCGCCGCCGCGGCGGCGGAGGCTGCGGCGCGCTTGGCGCGCGCGGCGCCGAAGCGCAGGCGCTCGCAGGCGGCCTCGCGCTCACCCAGCAGCTCCTGAGCACCCCACCTAGCACTGGGCCTCCCCAGCACCCTGCTTTTTACAATCAATACATATATATATATACACTAATAAAACACATATGTTGCACATAACGTACGTACATGGAACAGAAAGGGGGACCAAGCCCTAGAATACGAACCCGTCACCCCGTTTGACGCCAGTAGTAGGGCTGAAGCCAACAATTCTCGGTTGGGTTGTCCTTCCAGAACACGGTTCGGCTTCCCTATGGTGTCTCTTTAAACCAACCCGCAAAAATCCTGAATCCCGCGGAAGCTTTCTGGTCGATACGGTTCTGAACAAACGGCTCTGAGAACTGACGGTCGAGTGCTTCTCTTGAAGGCGGCCCAAGGAAAAAAACTGGGGTGGGACGAATTGAACACACCATACATGCAGCACACTACAGCACAGCACAGCACACACGCGCAGACAGACAGACAGACAGGACAAGACAAGACAAGACAAGACAAGACAAGACAAAACAAGACAAAACAAGACAAGACCAAACAAGACAAGACAAGACAAGACAAGACCAAACCAGACGGACAGGCAGGCATGGCAAGCGCAAAGATGCAAAGATGCAAAGATGCATAGATGCATAGCTGCATACATACATACAGACATTACATTACATTACATTACGTTACGTTACATTACATCACATATCAATACATTACATTGCACTACACTAAATTACATACATTACATACATACAAACATGCAATCATTTATACATACATACATGCATACCATACCATACCATACCATACCATACCATACCACACCATACACACATACATACATACATACATACATACATACATACATAAATACATACATACATACATTACATACATACATACATACATACATACATTACATTACATTACATTACATTACATTACATTACATTACATTACATTACATTACATTACATTACATACATACATTACATTACATTACATACATAACATACATACATACATACATACATACATACATACATACATACATACATACATACATACATACATACATACATACATACATACATACATACATACATACATACATACATACATACATACATACATACATACATACATACATACTTCATACATACATACATACATACATACATACATACATACATACATACATACATACATACATACATACATACATACATACATACATACATACATACATTACATACATATATACATACATACATACATACATACATACATACATACATACATACATACATACATACATACATACATACATACATACATTACATACATACCATAACATACATACTATACATACATACATATATACATACATTACATACATTACATACATACATACATACATACATACATACATACATACATACATACATACATACATACATACATACATACATTACATTACATTACATTACATTACATTACATTACATTACCATACATACATACATACATACATACATACATACATACATACATACATACATACATACATACATACATACATTACATACATTACATAAATACATACATACATACATACATACATACATACATACATACATACATACATACATACATACATACATACATACATACATACATACATACATACATAAATACATACATACATTACATACATACATACATACATACATACATACATACATACATACATTACATACATACATACATACATACATACATACATACATACATACATACGTACATACATACATTACATACATACATACATACATACATACATACATACATACATACATACATACATACATACATTACATTACATTACATTACATTACATACATACATACATACATACATACATACATACATACATTACATACATTACATACATACATACATACATACATACATACATACATACATACATATCATACATACATACATAACATACATACATAACATACATACATACATACATACATACATACATACATACATACATACATACATACATACATACATACATACATACATTAATTACATAAATTACATACATACATACATACATACATACATACATACATACATACATACATACATACATACATACATACATACATTACATACATACATACATACATACATACATACATACATACATACATACATTATACATACATACATACATACATACATACATACATACATACATACATACATACATACATACATACATACATACATACATTACATTACATTACATCACATTACATTACATTACATTACATACATACATACATACATACATACATACATTACATACATACATACATACATACATACATACATACATACATACATACATACATACATACATACATACATACATACATACATACATACATACATACATACATACATTACATACATCATACATACATACATACATACATACATACATACATACATACATACATACATACATACATTACATTAATTACATACATACATTACATACATACATACATACATACATACATACATACATACATACATACATACATACATACATACATACATACATACATACATTACATGCATACATTACATACATACATACATACATACATACATACATACATACATACATACATACATACATACATACATACATTAATTACATACATACATACATACATACATACATACATACATACATACATACATACATACATACATACATACATACATACATACATACATACATTACGTTACATACATACATACATACATACATACATACATACATACATACATACATACATACATACATACATACATTACATACATACATACATACATACATACATACATACATCACATTACATTACATTACATTACATTACATTACATTACATTACATTACATTACATTACATACATACATACATACATACATTACATTACATTACATTACATACATACATACATACATACATACATACATACATACATACATTATATACATACATACATACATACATACATACATACATACATACATACATACATACATACATACATACATACATACATTACATACAACATACATACATTACATACATACATACATACATACATACATACATACATACATACATACATACATACATACATACATACATTACATAACATACATACATACATACATACATACATACATACATACATACATACATACATACATACATACATACATACATACATACATACATACATTACATTACATTACAATACATTACATTACATTACATTACATTACATTACATTACATTACATTACATTACATTACATTACATTACATACATACATACATACATTACATACATACATACATACATACATACATACATACATACATACATACATTACATACATACATACATACATACATTACATACATACATACATTACCTTACATTACATACATTACACACATTACATACATAACATACATACATACATACATACATACATACATACATACATACATACATACATACATACATACATACATACATACATACATACATACATACATCCATACATACATACATACATACATACATACATACATACATACATACATACATACATACATTACATGCATACATACATACATACATACATACATTACATACATACATACATACATACATACATACATACATACATACATACATACATACATACATACATAATTACATACATACATACATACATACATACATACATACATACATACATACATACATACATACATACATACATACATACATACATACATACATACATACATTACATACATATAATTACATACATACATACATACATACATACATACATACATACATACATACATACATACATACATACATACATACATACAAACATTACATACATACATACATACATACATACATACATACATACATACATACATACATACATACATACATACATACATACATACATACCATTACATTACATTACATTACATTACATTACATTACATTACATTACATTACATTACATTACATTACATTACATTACATTACATTACATTACATTACATTACATTACATACATACATACATACATACATACATACATACATACATACATACATACATACATCATTACATTACATTACATTACATTACATTACATTACATTACATTACATACATACATACATACATACATACATACATACATACATACATACATACATACATACATACATACATACATACATACATACATACATTACATCATACATACATACATACATACATACATACATACATACATACATACATACATACATACATACATACATACATACATACATACATACATACATACATACATACATACATACATACATACATACATACATACATACATACATACATACATTACATACATACATACATACATACATACATACATAAATAACATACATACATACATACATACATACATACATACATACATACATACATACATACATACATAACTTACATACATACATACATACATACATACATACATACATACATACATACATACATACATACATACATACATACATACATACATACATACATACATACATACATACATTACATACATACATACATACATACATACATACTTACATTACATTACATTACATTACATTACATTACATTACATTACATTACATTACATTACATTACTTTAAATTACATTACATTACATTACATTACATTACATTACATTACATTACATTACATTACATTACATTACATTACATTACATTACATTACATTACATACATACATATATACATTACATACATACATACATACATACATACATACATACATACATACATACATACATACATACATACATACATACATACATTAATTACATTACATTACATTACATTACATTACATTACATTACATTACATTACATTACATTACATTACATACATACATACATACATACGTTACATACATACATTACATTACATTACATTACATTACATACATACATACATTACATACATACATACATTACATACATACATACATGTATATATCACATTACATTACATTAAATTACATTATATTACATTACATTACATTACATTACACTAGTACATAAATACATAAATACATAAATACATACATACATACATTCACACATACATACATACATACATACATACATACATACATACATACATACATACATTCACACATACATACATACATACATACATACATACATACATACATACATACATACATACATACATACATTACATACACACATACACACATACATACATACATACATACATACATACATACATACATACATACATACATACATACATACATACATACATACATACATACATACATACAGTACATACATTACATACATACATACATACATACATACATACATACATACATACATACATACATACATTACATACACACATTACATTACATTACAATACAATACATTACATTACATTACATTACATTGCATTATATTGCATTACATTACATACACACATACATTACATTACATTACATTACATTACATTACATTACATTACATTACATTACATTACATTACATTACATTACATTACATTGCATTGCATTGCATTGCATTGCATTACGTTACATTACATACAACATACATACATTACATACATTACATACAATTATTGCATACACTTATTGCATACATTACATGCATGACATACATTCATGCATAATTACATCTGAATGATGCTGCATCAATCCTTGAGCACCATCGTCAAACTGTCTAAATCCTGGCAACGGTGCCCAAGTTTTCAAAGTTGATCGAGGGGTTCCTTTGATGACAAGGAAGAGACTGCAACTAGCCCAAGGCTCCGGTTGGAGCACGAGGGCTCACAGATACGCGTCCGGCCTTCGCTTCGCTGATGAGGCGCTCGTTTTGACGTAGCTGCAGCTGAAACCTCGGGGAATCGACCCAAGTCGCATGTCATTTTCAAAACAAGACCAACCACTTGGATTCCGTCATGCTCGCGTCTGTAAGTACACCCCTCCAAAACCCGACACACGAGTCAAATAACAGAAGCCATGCACGACGAGTCGCAGAGACACGGCCTCGAGCAAGCTCTTCAAGTAGTCTGCCTCTGCAGAATCCAAGGAATCCCAGAAGCCTCAGCATGCAGTTAAGTCGAGGGCAGACAGAAGCAGCTGCCCTGTGGATTTGGTTTGGAGCTTGGCTGCTTTCCCTTAAAAGGCTTAAAGGGTTCAAATTCCCAAGCCACTGGCTTGAATACGAGGGGCAAAATTGAAAGGAGAAGGCGAGCCCTTTGTTTGAATGTGGTTCTCTGAAACCTTGCTGCAGCCTCCAAACCTCGGCTTCCAAACTGCAGCAATTGCGGTTTGAACTTGTTCCAATGACATCCCGTTGTGGATTTTGTATAAAGAGCCATCATGTCTCACCAACCCTTTGCAGATATTTCACGCACAAAGAAGAAAGTAGCTGCATCGAGTGGGGTTTTTGCGGCACATCACCTTCAGGTTTTTCTGGGACTGACTTTCCCCAAACGTCCAACCAAGACAACACTCCATGTGCGTTTCGGGAACCCTGCGACCCCATAGGCAAACTACGCCCCGGATGCCAGGGCACTGGAGGACAGCTCCATCGGCGTGAGTGATTCGCTGCAGCGCTCTGAGGCATACGGCGCAATCGAATGCGACGCCAAGTCTGCAGCCGACTTCTGCACGTGCCGAGTGGACCACAAAACCTATGGCCAAGAGGCATGCACAACAGAACGGTCCTCTGTGCGAATGCAACACCAAAGTCTGCAGCCTGTGGCAAGTGCATGAAGTTCATGAGCTGAAGCAATCAAACTTGTTCATTGCTCTCCTGGAATGGAGCGATGAAAGCTCTGGACATCTCAATGAAAGTGCGCGTCGTGGAAATGCTTTCAGCCTGTAAGCTCAAGCTTTGAGAGCTCCAAATGCAAGCAGGTCATGGCGATGGCGGTAGCAAAAGTCGCAGAGAGCTAGAGGCAGGTTTCAGCTGGAGTGTATTTGTGGGAGTTGGGCATTGCCATGCTTGTCCCAGTGAAGGGAATGCATGGACATTCGCTCGTAGGAATCAGAACCATTCTGCAAACTTTGAGAGACGCTTCTGGTCGCGACCTGCTCTATGGCTCCGAGTCCCCAGAGCCCCACTCGACACCGCGCCCGTGTTTCTTTTCTTCTTCTTTTCTTTTCCGGGGCGGAATGCCATGCTACCTCGGGCATCGCAAAGGCCTCGCAATTTGCCAGCCCCTGCACGCTCGGGCTCGGCTGGACCTGAGCATCCATCCTGTACCCGCTTCAGCCAGTGAAGTCACTTGTATGGAAGCCTGACTCGAGATTCCGAGATGCCCAGG
>CAUJNA010002781.1:0-21299 GCA_963377175.1 Effrenium voratum | reverse complement strand
TCCTCGTGGACTACGACTTCCCCCCGGAGCTGCATGACCACTTGGACTGGGCTCCCCCCGCGCGCATGAAGGTCGGGAAGGGCCTGTACGGGCCGCACACCGCGGACATGGCGGAGCGCCTCGGCCTCTCCCCGTCGCCCTGCGAGAAGCTCGTGCCCTCGGCATGCGCGCAGAGGAGGGCGTGGACGGCAAGCGGCTCAAGTTCCTGCGGGACGTGCTGGGCGCCAGGGTCTGGAGGCTGCGCAGAGCCTACCGCTTCGCCTGCAGCCCCTTCATGGCGGGCTTCATGGAGCTCAAGCACAGCGAGCGGAGGCAGCTCAAGACGGCGGGGAGCGTGGTCGCCGAGAAGGTGGTGAAGCTCACCCAGAACGCCATCTTCGGCCGCTGCTGCATGAACCCCGACAAGTTCAGGAACACTGGACCCGGCCAAGTTCGAGCGGGCCGTGGGCAAGAGCTCCGTGACGAACTTCGAGCTCCAGATCAACGACTCGGAGGGGTTCCTGGCCTTCGTGGAGACGCTCAAGACGGACCGCAGCAAGGCCTGCATGAGCGTGCCCACCCAAGTCGGCGCCCGCACGCTGCAGCTCTCCATGCTCATGATGGAGAAGGCCTACTACCTCCACATGAGGAGGCTCTTCCCGAAGATGAGGCTGCTCTTCACGGACACCGACTCCGTGATGGTGCAGATCTTCGAGCTGCAGGACCCGCTCCACGCCATGGCCGAGGCGAACCTGAACGGCGCCGCCCTCTTCGACGTGGGCGGCAAGTCCAAGGACCCCGAGAGGGACCTGAGCGCGCTCTCTGCAGCGGCGCGCGCCAAGGCCATCGAGGTGATGGGCCAGCTGGGCAAGCTCGGCGACGAGACCTTCCCCGCCCGGATCCTGGAGTACGTGGGCCTGCGCTCCAAGATGTACAGCATCCTCACGGTCCAGCCCGACGGCGCGCGCAAGGAGAAGCGCAAGATCAAGGGCGTGCCGAAGGAGGCGGTGACCAACGTCCGGCATCTCGAGTACCGGGAGGTGCTGGAGGAAGGCAGCGAGCGCAGGGCGGCCTTCGCGCAGCTGCGCAGCCGCGCGCACGAGATAGCCGTGGAGACCGTCGAGAAGAAGTCGCTCTCGCCCTTCAACGACAAGGGCTACGGCCTCGACGCTCACAACTCGCGGCCGCTGGGGCACTGGCGCAACCTGGAGCAGCTGCGGATGCTGGGCGCTTACGCTCCGCCAGGCTCTGCGCCCTTCGACCTCGTGTTGGAGTTCCTCGTGGGGCCCCCGCCTCTGGGGCCCGCTCCGACACTGCCGCTGCGGCTGAGCCGCCGCCCCTGCTGGGCGTTAAAACAAACGCACCTTGAAAAAAGAAGATCCCCTCTCTCTGCTGTCTCTTCGTCAGTGTTCTTTCGCTTCTTTGTTTTTGGATTTCGAACCGCCGCAGCTTCTCTTTAGAGGGGTTTTACCAAATGGTTTATATTTCTACCTGATGAGGCCTTCTGTGCAGCTCGTCCGTCAGCATTTTGAACTGTCCTGAGAAGGATTCGAAGTCTAAAACGCTGCGTGCAGGCGTGAGGCTGCAAAATAGAGACCCCTAGATATGCTTGCAATTTGGCTCCAGGTTGCATTTCAAGCGAGCCAACCTTTGCTGGGCTAAGAAAAAAACAAAAAAAAGAAGAAAAAGGGGTCCCAAAAAAAGGGGTCCCCGAAAAAAAGGGAAAAGGGGTTTCCTTTGGCAAAGCTTGACATCGCTTGAAATGCAACCTGGAGCCAAATTGCAGCGCATATCTAGGGGTCTCTAGTTTGCAGCCACACGCCTGCACGCAGCGTTTTAGACTTCGAATCCTTCGCAGGACGAGGTCAAATGCTGGACGGACGAGTGTCAGATGCCTCTCAGGTAGAATATACGCCATTTGGGAATCTCCCTCTAAAGAGAGAGGTTCGCCTGAGAACTGCTGAAAATGTCTTCCTAAGAGAGGGAATTAAGGGAATGCAGGGATTCCCTGCAGAAACCCTGCATTGAAATTCCCCCAGGATTTCTTGCTATACGCTTAATTACTTCAACGCAAGTGCCAATGCAAGTGCCACTTGCGTTCACATTTCTGCCGCGCCAAGCCGCTATACGCGCTTAATTTCAACATGTCGGATTACATGTCGGATGAACATGTTCTTGGCACTCCGGCCGCGCCTGCCCGGCATTGAAGCCGCGCCAAGCCGCTGACCCCCCACTCTCCCCCGCGTCCTTGCTATATGTGCTATATGTGCTATATCTTACACGCCAAGCCGCTGAACCCCCACTCTCCCCCGCGTCCTTGCTATATGTGCTATATGTGCTATATCTTACACGCCAAGCCGCTGAACCCCCACTCTTCCCCAGCTCCTTGCTATATGTACTATATGTGCTATATGTTCTGTACGCGCGAAATCTGTACTATATATGCTATATAGGGGCCATATAGCACATATAGTACATATAGCATGGACCCGGGGGGGAGTGGATGTTCAGTGGCTTGCCTTGTGAGATATAGCACATATAGCACATATAGCAAGGAACCCGGGGAGAGTGGATGTTCAGTGGCTTGCCTTGTGAGATATAGCACATATAGCACATATAGCAAGGACCCGGCGGAGAGTGGATGTTCAGTGGCTTGCCTTGTGAGATATAGCACATATAGCACATATAGCAAGGAACCCGGGGAGAGTGAGGGTTCGGCGGGTTGGCGCTCCGTACGCGCCGCATTTTGCATGGTTTTTGCATGGTTTTTGCATGACATGTGGAACAGCTTGTTTTTTGCAACATGTGGAACAGCTTGTTTTTTGCATGGTTTTGGCATGGCATGATTTTGCGTGGCATGATTTTGCATGGTTTTTGCACGTTTTTTCGCACGGTGTTGCATGTTGCACGTCTTTTCGCATGACATGTGCATGTGGCTCAACCCCGTGCCCCTCCCCCTGTTTTTTTTCCTGTCAGGCCGTACGTAGGTTCATCCTGGAGCTGAACTTCTGCGAGGCAGGGCAGTGCCGAGCGGGCACTTAACTAACAGTGCCGAGCGGGCACTTAACTAGATGTGCCGAGCGGGCACGTGCCGAGCAGGCACAGGCAGTGCCGAGCGGGCACGAGCCGAGCAGGCACAGGCAGTGCCGAGCGGGCACGTGCCGAGCTGGCACCCCAGTGCCGAGCGGGCACTAGTAGGAACCCCGGTGCCGCGCTGGCACCGTGGAGGGGGTGCAGTGCCGAGCGGGCACTAGTAACTAAATGTGCCGAGCGGGCACGTGCCGAGCGGGCACCTAGGTAAGCGCGCCGAGCAGGCACAGTGCCGAGCGGGCACGTGCCGAGCTGGCACCGTAGGAGCGCCAAGGCGCAGCTTTGAAGCAGGCGTGGAGGCCACTGTGGTTGAGTGGCTCGCCCAACGGCTTAGTACTGGCTCGCCCAACGGCCCCTTAGTACTGGCTCGCCCAACGGCCCCTTAGTACTGGCTCGCCCAACCTCGTTTGATGGCTTGCCCAACGGTCCCCTTAGTACTGGCTCGCCCAACTGGCTCGCCCAACTGGCTCGCCCAACTGGCTCGCCCAAGTACGGGTTCGCCCAACCCCTTAGTACTGGCTCGCCCAACCCCTTAGTACTGGCTCGCCCAACTGGCTCGCCCAACGGGTTCAGCGGCAAGTCCGAGTGCGCAAGACGTTCGTGTCGTACTGGAAGTATACCAAATTGAAAGTTAATAACTTTCAATTCAAATTCCCTGGTGCGGGCAACCAAAAAATGGTCCGTGCCTGTTTCCAGTTCCGAGGCACTTTGTGTTCACAGCCGCGCCACCCTGCCCGGCATCGGAGCCCCGAGCCCAAGGTCGGGATTCTTCCCAGGAAAAAAAATTGCAGTCCTCCCGTGGGGGGAGGACTGCAGCACGCTTTTTTTGCCAATGGCTGCGAGGTCGGAATTACGACTTCGCTTTTTTGCCCGAAAACCCATCACCGGGCCAGCGCCGAAGGTCCGTCAGCGAGGCTGTCCTCGCAGCATCGCTGACAGAATGTTTTTTTACCACTCACACGCCCATCCGTCAATCCTGGCGTGGGCACAGGATTGCCCCTTCAATTCTGCTGTGGTAACAGGATTGCTTCACCCATTCCTGTTGCCAGCACAGGATTGCCCCGGTGCATCACGAGCAGCTCGGGCTTGGAACTGTTCTTCCCCGAGCGCAGGCTCGTGATGGAGTCGGCCCCGCTGTAGAGCTCCCGGGCCTCGGGCACGTCGTTGACGCTGACGACGAAGGGCAGGCCGCTCGCGAAGAGTGCGTCTCGCAGCTCCGTGTGAAAGACCAGGTCGTGGCCCCCTCGCGTACCATAGTAGTTCATGCTGCGGCCGGGGAAAATGTAAGGAGGATCTGCGTAGATGCACTGGTGCGCACGGCGTGGCAGTGCCCGCAGGTAGGCCAGCGCGTCCTGGTGCCGCACGGTCACGTTGCAGGGTGGCTGCTGGAGGCGCCGCACGCTGCTCAGTGCCAGCGGCCGCTGCTGTGCGAAGGAGCCCCACTTTCCCGAGAAGCTGTTGCGCAGCAGGACGTACGCGCAGGCGGCCCGGCGCCCGGCACGGCCTCTCAGCGCGCCCGGCAGAAGGTGCCCGGAGTAGAAGCGCCTGTCCACCCTGCGCCCCACCAGGCGCAGCAAGGAGCGCAGGAAGACCGGGTCTCGCCTCAAGTAGCAGCGGTGCAGGTTTGCGACGGGCTCGAAGGCGTCGACGCCGCGCACCTCCAGGCCCGGGCGCCGGGCGGCGAGTTAGTACTCCAGCTTTCCAGAACCGAAGAAGGGAGAGTGAAGCACGGCGACGTCCCCCAGCAGCCGGTCCATGTGAGGAGCTAACCACGCTTTGCTTCCAAAGTACTTCAGCTGCATACCAGCCCTTTGGTTTATCCCTGAAAACTCTGGGAGCGCAGTGCTGTACAGCACTACGCCCCCAGACTCGCCGCCCGGATTGCGCGGAAAACACCGGCAGTGCGTCGGTACACACCGATGCACTCCCGGACTCGCCGCCCGGATTGCCCGGAAAACTCCGTGAGCGTCCTGCTGTGTAGCAGGACGCTCACGGAAAACTCCGGCAGTGCGTCGGTACACACCGATGCACTGACAGACTCGCCGCCCGGCTTCCCGGCTTTGAATTTGGCAAGTAAAACAAAGCATGGGAAAGATCAAGCTCTTTCCTGTGCCGGAATACAGCAGCAAACAGTCCTCGGACCCCGTGGTGCCCCTGGTACCATGCACCGGAATCTTCCTCGGCCCCAGCAAATCCGGCAAAACCGTGGCTCTGATCAGCTTGATTCTGGAGCAGTACAGGGGCGTGTTTGAGAGAATCTACATCTTCAGTCCGTCCATTGCCGTCGATGACGGCTGGATTCCCGTCAAGAAGTATATCGAGGAGGACTTGGGGGTGAATACCGAACGAGAGCAAGCCTACTGGGAGGACTGGGACGAGCCGGCGCTGCGCCGCATCATCCAGCAGCAGCGCAAGATCACCGAGACGTCCAAGAAGTTGGAGATGAAGAAACTGTACCAGGTGCTGATCATCCTGGACGACCTTGCGGACATGCCGCAATTGCATAAACCAAACGGCGCCCTGGATACGCTGTTCATCAGGGGGCCGTCATATGCAGATCAGTACCTGGGTGAGCTCGCAGAAGCTGAGACTAATCAGCGCAGCCGTGCGGGTGAACATGCAGTTCCTCTGCTGCTGGAGGCTGCGCAACCAGCACGAGCTGGACGCCGTGGTGGAGGAGCTCAGCGCCCTGCTGCCAAAGGAGCAGCTCTACCAGTTGTACGAGCAGGCGACGCGGGAACCTTACAGCTTCCTTTTCGTCTACTACCTGAAGCCGAGGAATGAAATGTTCTTCAAGCGCTTTGAAGAGCGTTTCGCTTTGGAAAGAGAAGCCGATGGGAGCGGCGCTCAGCTTCCTGGGCCAGAAGCTGTTCGCTAGCTCCACACTGATCAGCGCACGGTGCGAGAATATCTCCTGCGCCTCAGGCGCTCAGTGCTGCACCTCCGTCGCAGCCGTCCACCCGCCCATCATCCGTCGGACGGGCGGGTTCCTAAAGAAAAGGATGACGACGATCTACGTGGACAGCCGCAAGAGAGTGGCCGGCTCGGACAGCGACTTTGAGGTGGACCTGGGGGAGTCCCTGCACCTGCAGAGCGACGCCCGGCTCGCCGTCTACAAGATCCGCCTGGCCGACAGTTTTTTGTCCACGGACCGGGGCCGCTACCTCTACTGGGTCGACGCCGCGCTGGGCACGCTGAACTGGGCGTTGTTGCCCGAGGGCGCGTACACTGGCGCACGGTTGGCCGCCTGGATCAGCTCCAACTTTGCCACCGCCACCTATAGCGAGACCACGAACAGCCTGAGCGTAGCCTACGACGGCAACAGGCTCATTCTGAACGACCTGGGGCTGCGCCAGCAATTCCCTGATGCCGTGGACTACCCCGCCGCGCCGCCCGCCTCTCCCACCAAGCCTTTCAGCGTGGACCACATGCTGGGCCCGAGCTTCGTCTCCGGAGGGCAGCAGGTCTTTGAGTTCGTCCGGATGATGGCGCACAACGAGGTCTACCTGCGCTGCGCCCAGCTGGCCAACGCCAGCAGAGTGCTGGGCAACCTGGGCGACGACATCCTCTCCCAGATCACGCTGAAGAGCGGCGTGGGTACCATTGTGGAGACGGGCTCGGACGACGGGCACTTCATGGCCCTCAGGGGCCCGGTTACCCTGAGGCACATGCGCTTCCGCCTGACAGACCTGGACGGCAACGTCGTCCGGCTTCGCGGGTCGTCTTTGTCGTTCGTGTTATATCTTGACCACGTATAATTAAATGGAGCCGACCGAACAAGAGGCGCAAGAGGTGGAGGCGCACGCTGCGCCGGAACACGCTGCGCCACACGCTACGCCGCACGCTGCGCCACACGCTGCGCCGGCACCGGAACCGAAACGGCGGGGCAGGCCCCCTGGGAGCAAGAACAAACCGAAGCAGGACGTGCCTACTGAGCCGGCTGCTCCAAAGCGCAAGCCAAAGCCGGTTGAGGCGCCGGCGGAGGCACCGGTTGAGGCACCGGCGGAGGCACCGGCTGCACCGGAGGCGCCTCAGCTCACGAGAGAGCAGCAGCGCGCCCTGCGCATGCTGGAGAGGCAGTCCGCTTATGACCGGCTGACCACAGGCGCAAGCGTACTGGTATAAAAGCATGATGTCGATTGAACCTCGCAACGAGCCGCGGATGCTCCGGTGGTTCCGCAAGACGTACCCCAGTTACAACTTGCAGCCGCTGCTGCTGAAGCGCTACCGAGAACTGGAGGAGGCGCGGGCCTTCAACAACTGGCTGGGCGAGCGCAGGCAGGCGCAGGAGGGGCAGCGGCACCTGGACTACGTGAGCCGGCTGACGGAGGCCGTGCACCGCCAGGTACCCCAGCTGCGCTACGCGCGGGCCGAGCGCCGGGGCGTGGAACGGGCGGCGGACGACGTTGCGCAACAGTAAATGAAGACGCTTCGGGCGCACGGCTTCAACCAGCGCCCGCGCTTTGAGCAGGTGGTGGGCTACCTGGAGCGGAAAGAGCCGCTGCCCCTGGACCAGCCGGACCGCAAGGCCACCTCGTTCGTCACAAGCCACTTCTACCTGGACGATTTTGTGCAGTCCAGCGAGGACCCCCACCCCCGGCCCCTGCAGCACACGCCCCTGCAGGCAATTCCCGAGGAAGGCTTCCGCACTCCCGCAGAGGCCACGGACGAGGACGTGCGCCTTGCGCGGAGGTACCAAGGAAACCGCTTCGGCGAGGACGACCTTGCAGGAGACCCGGAGGCCGACGCGCTGGCCAGCAACGGTCAGGGGCCGCCCTCCATTACGGGCCGTTTGCGCAGCGCTGCAGACGGCGCACAGGCGGCAGCGGACCTCGTAGGCGCAGGGGCCGCGGGGCTCGCAGCCGCGCGCCTTCCGCTCTCAGCTGCCCCAGACGCAGCGGAGTACGTGCGCCTGAACGTGCTGCCCGTCCGGGCCCGGCGCAGCCGCCTCCGCAGATCATAGGCCGGCCCAGTGACGTGGAGCGCCTCCTGGACGAGGCGGGGCGGGGCTGCGCGCGCTAGGAGGGGAGCGCGCGCGGCGGCAGGCCGTTTGAGGAGTCGGCCGGCGTGTGGCAGGGCTGGAGGGCGAGGTTGGCCTGGTGCCGCCCGGGGGCTTTTCGACTGATTGGGCGCGGGCCGTTGGCTTACTTGGGTGGGCCTGGCAAGAAAAAAAAGGAGCAGCGGCCCTGGCGCCACCGCGGGCGAGGTTGCTGGAACGCTGGCTGGCGCGGCGGGAGTCGGCGCGGCGGCAACGGCGGGGCTGGCCGTGGGCATTGCGGGCGGCGCAGCCTACGGCCTCGCGCGCGGCACGGGCTGGGTCCTCGAGAACTCGCTCTTCCGGCCCCAGCAGGGCAGCGAGGACGCGGCCGTGCAGGACATCCGGTCCGCCAACAACATGAATGACGCCACTCAGCCTCAGCACTTCACGCTGCGCACCGGCAGCAGCACGTCCGGCAGCCCCGCAAGCAGCCGCGCCTCCTCGCAGTCCGGCTTCCGCGTCCAGGCGCAGTCCAACCACACGCCGCGCCCCTTCTCCTGGGGCCTGAACCCCGTGGCCCTGCCCCAGTCCCAGAGCTCGCGGGCGAGCTCCAGTTCCGGGCAGTCACGCCGGAGCCTGCCTCCGCCCAGCTTTGACCAGCTGGCGCGAGACATTGAGGCTGCTTAAAAAAAAATAAAAACCCTCCTCCTGGGGGAGAGTTTTTTTTGCACGGTTTTGCGCTACAACATGCTATTAGCCCAGGCCGTACATACATGTACACCCTGGGCTAATAGCTTTTTTGCACGGCTTTGCGCTGCAAAATGCTATTACTTCAGGGCCTACGCAAATGTAGGCCCTGAAGTAATAGCTTTTTTGCACGGTTTTGCGCCACAAAATGCTATTCTTACAGGCCGTACATCTATGTACACCCTAGAAGAATAGTTTTTTCCTTCGCCGTACGAGTCAAAATGCGTGTATATAAACAAGCATGGAGGTAGTCACCGCCGGAGCCCAGGATGAGCTGATGCAGAGCCTGGACTACAAGCTGAAAACAAGCAACTCCAGCTACGTGACGGCGCGGCATGACGTGCAGTACTTCCCCAGCTCGCTGAGCTCCTTCTCCCCCACAACCTCTAGGGTCTGCCGCATCCCGCTGACCAGCGGCACGTCCTTCATCAACCCCGAGTCCATCAAGATCGCCTTCCGCGTCAGGAACACGGACGGCACCAACCCGCTGGCCCCGGCCACGCCCAACCCCGCCTGCTTCGTCCCGCGCGTCCAGGTCTTCGCCAACGGCCAGCGCTGCGACGACATCAACTACTACGGGCGCACCGTGGCCGTGCACGACCTGCTGAAGGGCAGAGAGTACAACCGCAACAAGGCCATGGAGGGTTTCGACGAAGTGAACGACCCGCGCATCGCCCGCGCGGTGCACCAGGGCGGCTACGCGGACGTGCGGCTGCGCCCCACCATGGTGGGCATCCTGCGCTGCGGGAAGATGCTGCCGCCGCAGCTGAACCTGGTGATAGAAATTGAGTTTGCGGACGCCACCACTGCGCTGTGGTCCGAGAACGCCGGGGCGCACCCGGCGGGGGCCACGCTGAGCACCGACTTCGAGATCCAGAACGTACGAGTTCTGGCCTCCCAGGTCGTCCTGGACTCCGCGCTGGTGGAGTCGTTCAACCGCGTGCTTTTGTCAGGCAGGTCCCTGGTGTTCAGCTACCCCACGGTGCACACGCAGCAGTCCAGCGTCCCGAACGGCGTGGCGGAGCACAACGTCACCGTGGCGCGCGCCTTCACGAAACTCATGGGCGCGTTTGTGACCTTTTGGGACAACGACGCGGGCTCCAAGATCCACTTGCTGGCCAACCCGGGGCAGGACGTGGCCCCCATCGGCGCGGCGAGGCAGGAGGACAGCCTCCTGGAGTCGCAGATGCAGCTGGGCAGCCTGCAGTACCCTCACAACCCCATGAGGGGAGCCTCGGAGCACTTCCACTTCCTCTCCGTCCTCGCGGGCACCTACGACGACACGGTGCGCAACATCGACATCGGCCGCGTGGGCTACCTGCGCCACAGCTTCATTGCCGGCTTTCCCACCGAGCGCGTGCCCAAGATGCCGCTGAGTGGCGTCAGCACCCGCTCGGGCGACCTTGCCCGGTTCACCTTCAAAGGCCTGGACGGCACGATGACGGATCTGTTCATTCATTTGGTGGCCTACCAGCTGGTGACGCTCTCCGGCACGGGCGTCTCTGTGCTTGACTAAGGCCCGGTGTCCCTCTTCATCATTTTTGATGAATCGTGACACCGCTTTTGAATGCGCCCAAAAAACGAAGGCGGGGGGTGCCCCTCTACATATTTTTGTTGATAGTGTAGGCACGCTTTTGAGTTGCGCCCCCAAAAACGGAAAAAAGGCGGGGGTGTCACGCTTCGCCATTTTTGGGAACGTGACACCCCAACACGCAACATGCCAAAAACTGAAAAGGAGACTGTCCAGGCTCAGTTGGATAAATTACTGAACGGTTTCTTTCGAATCCGGGTAGAATGCTCAGCCGCTCCGCTAGCTCCTCCGAGGGCCCGCGACTGCGCAATCTCCTTGATGCCTATCTGCCGGGCATTTCGTTTGTCTGGTTTGGCATTTTACGACAGCGCAGCAGGGCCGCTGTAGAGCAGCTCGCGTGATTGGCTGACCCTCTCGTACTGCCCCTCCATCAGCCGCGGCCCCCGCTGCGCGGCCCGGAGGTGCCTGCCGTCCTGCCACGCCGCGCAGCGGCTGCCGGGCTTGCACAGGCCTCGGCTCGGCCTCCAGCGCATGTTGGTCCACAGCCGCGTCTGCTTCCTGTACGGAGTTCCGTACATGCAGTAGGTCACGTCCACCCAGGGCAGAGGCTCCATGAACGGCCGGGTCTTCAGCAGCCCGGTGGCCGGGTTCTCCACAATCCACATGAGCGGGTCAAAGTGCGCAATGATCTCAAGGGCGCTGAGCACCAGCGCGTCGACCTCCAGGAGCCGCCGCGGGCGCGTCGTCAGCGCGCGGCTGTATTCCGTGCAGACCGGGCTGGCCCAGACCATGTCGAAGTGCCCCGGGAACGTCGTGTAGTCCCAGCTCCGGATGTCGCAGAGGATTGTCGGCTCAAATTTCGCCACGATGTCCAGGGAGACGACCTCCCAGCCCGCCGCCTCGAAGGCCCTGCCCACCGACTTGGTGCCGCAGAAAAGCTCCAGGAGCCTCGGCATTTTTAAAGAGCAAGATCACCGCCACTGCGATGAAAACTCGCACGTTCATCGGACCGGATTTTTTCTCCGCGAGATAAAAAGCCGAACTTCGCAATGATGCTTGCACTCGGGCTGGACGTTCAGACCAATGCCAAGGGGGGGAAGTTCATGTCCATAGAGGACTCCCATCAGGGCGCGCTGGTGTGCAAGGCGGACGTGGAGGTGCTGTGGGAGCCCGGCAACTCCCAGGACGACGGGGCCAAGAGGGTGGGCGTGTGCTTTGCGAGCAACACCGACCTGGGGGCGTGGACGGATGGGGTGGAGCAGGCCGTCTTCGACGACATGATCATCTTCCAGAAGCCCTTTCCGGGGGTCACCCGCGCCGAGCTTGAGAGCCAGCTGCAGCGCGCCGTCAAGGTGAGCGCCAAGGGCAAGCACGTGAAGTGCAAGATGGACTTGGAGCGCTGCCTCCTCTGGGACTCCGCCGGCAACCGCGTGCCGCGCCCCGCGGAGTTCGCGCGCCGCAGGGGCCGCGCGCTTGTGGAGGCCCGGCACGTGTGGCTGATGGGCAGGCAGTGGGGCGTGCTCTTCGAGGTGCGCCACCTCATGCTGGTGCCCCTGGAGGCGCCGTGCTGCCCGTTCTAGGCCGCCTCCAGCAGCTCGGAGCTCGTGGCCCGCGAGGCGCCCACGTACAGGTGGCGCAGCGTGAGGTGGCAGGACTCCAGGTCCAGGCGGACGCGGTTGTGGAGGGTGAGCCCTGGCAGCTGGCGTAGGTCACTGCGTGGCTCGGCCGGGTGGCCCGCAGCAGCTCCTGGTTCTTCAGCCGCATGCCGTTGTCCAGCCTCACTCCGTCCGGCTCCACTTCCGCCACGGCCACACAGACGCCCTTGGGTATCTTTCCGCCGGCCCCAATGAGGCGCAGCCCCGGCCACACCCTCATGCTCTGCGGGCTGTTTTGGGTTGGTATAAAATTATCACAACCGTTTTGGGTTGGTACCGGTTCGTAGCAACCCAAATCTATGTGGATGACTTCCAGCTCTAGGAGCTTTGAGGCCTCCGGCGCCAGGGCCCGGTTCGCCGCTGCGTTCACGGCCATGCGCTTGCTGTGGCTGATGACCAGCGTGGTGTCCGGCCACCCGGGCTTGGAGGGGAAGAGCTCCTTCAGCCTCGCCTTAGCCTGCTCCAGCGTGGGGCACGCCTCCTCGCCGACCCGCAGCCACTTCACGAAGTCGAAGATGCCGGGGTCGGAGCGCATGTTCTCCGTGAGCTCGTGCCTGTGCCCGCCGGCCAGGTCGCGGATGAGCTGGCTGTGCTCCAACGGCGCGCTGATGGGCCGCCCGGCCCAGGAGTCCAGCTCGGCCGGCAACTGCCGGAAGTCTCCCAGCAGCAGGAACTTCACGTCGGCGTTCAGCCCCACGCAGGCCAGGTCCGCCCAGAGCGCCATGTCCAGCTGCGTGATCTCCTCCACCACCAGCCAGTCCAGCTTTTGCGCGCTGCCCCCGCGCACGTACCTGCGCACCCAGTGGTCGGCCGTCTGCGCCCCCAGGCCCAGGTTCTGCGCGGAGCAGTGCGTCTTTGAGACGAGGTGCACCGCCTCGCCCTGCTCTCGCAGCCTCGCAACAATGGTGCGGGCCAGGTGCGTCTTTCCGGTGCCCGGCTGGCCCGTGAGCAGCAGGGAGTTGCCCGCCAGGCAGTGGTTCACGGGGTCGTCCACCCCGTTCCACCTCCGCTGTTTGGGGCGCTCCGCCTCCATGCGCGGCGCCCTGCCGCTGAGCAAAGGCTTCGTCTCTTCCACGCGGTAGACCGGCGTGCCGTCCGGGTGGCGCTGCGCCTCCAGCGCCCGCAGCCGCTCCGCGAAGCGCTTCGGCAGCCGCTGCGTCAGCAGGCAGTCCGTCTTCACCTGCGCCAGGTAGCGCGGCGGCGCGTCCAGGATGCGCCGGGCCTTGGCCACCATGCAGTGCTCGAAGCCCAGCACCGCGGCGTGGATGGGGCGGTAGGTGCCGTTGCTCAGCAGCCTCCTGGCGTAGACGAAGTCCCACACCATGCCCCCCTCGTAGGCGAAGGCCTGAGAGAAGTCCGCGCCCGCGCCGTCCAGCTCGCTGCTGCTGCTGCGCTCGCTGTAGACCACCTCCGTGCTGCGCGCCCACAGGCCTATCATCGCGTTCACGCTGAGCTTGGCCATGTGCTCCTCGCCTTTGGGCCACGCGGCGTCCATGCGCTCCAGCGCGCGCCGCAGCGTCGCCGCGTCCACGTGGCTCCGCGCGGAGATGCCCAACACGATGTGGTCCCAGCGGCAGACGCCCAGGTCCAGCATCGCGGCCAGCGAAACCTTCGGGTACCAGCCGGGCCCCACGTACGGCAACAGGTTCAGGCAGGACTGCCTCGCGTCGCAGCAGCCCTCCACACAGCCCAGGTCCGGCAGCACGCCGTCCACGGGCTCAACGCCGTCCGCCGGGCACAGGATGGGCAGGGGGAAGGGGGCGTTGGCCAGCCCGTTGCGCCTGCAGCGCACCACGTCCACGCCGACGTACGTGCTGTCCTTTGCGCACGTCTGCGCCTCAAAAACAAGAGGGGGCAGCTTGGGGCTCCGGACGTACTCCATGACTCCGGGGGCCACGCGGCTCTCCAGGCTGGTGGGCTGCGCGCTCTCCCTCAGCGTCTTCTCGCTGTGGCAGTCGCCGCACAGCGCCTGCAAAGTTTGCACGCTGCCCGCAAAGGCCTGCCTTACCGGCACCACGTGGTCCAGCTCGCAGGTGCCGGCCGTCAGCCCGCAGCCGCACAGCGCGCACTTGCCGTCCTGCGCGGCCAAAGTCTGCTGCCTCTCCGCCGCGCCGGGCACCTCCCGTTTCGCCTTCAGCAGCTTCAAAAAAATCTCGTGCGCCAAGCCGGCCAGGCGCTGGCCCCTGTACTCCTGGTTGAGCGCCTCGCACCACCTCCGCAGCACCTCGTGCTCCTCCGGCAGCTCTCGGATCCTGGTGCCCCGCCTCAGCCTCAGCCCGCAGTACTGCGCCGGGCTGCTGATGGCCACCTTGGGGCTCTCGCCGGCGGCCATGAGCTGGCGCCGCGCCTCCCGCAGGTCCTCGCACCAGAACAGCCCCGGCTGCACGTCCGCGGCGTCGAAGCGCCTCCACTCTTGGATGGGCGGCAGGGTCTGACTCGCCTCGCCCCGGTAGAGCACGCGCGCCGCCTGCCGCTCCAGCACCCTCTTCACGGCCCTGTACATGTAGCAGTGCCCGTCGAAGGCCAGGAAGCACACGGTGCGGTGCTCCTTCAGCGCCGGATCGTAGCTGTCCACCAGGTCGCCCTGCGAGCTCAGCACGCGCATGGGGGCGTTGCGCCACACGCAGAACTCTCGCACCTCCTCGGCGGAGATGCCGAGGCGCCTCCAGTCGTGGCGCAGCATGGCGTCGAAGTCGGCGCACACCTCCTCCACGCTCAGCCGCAGCAGCTCGGCCAGCTGCCGGGGCACGCAGAGCGGCTTGTCCTCGAAGGCGCTCGGCAGCACGTCCTCCTCGCAGGGCAGCTGGAAGCTCACGCTCCTCAGGCCCCTCATGCGCTGGCGCTGGAGCGTCTCCACCTCGGTCCTGGAGTTCCTGTAGTGCGTGCTCTGGGTGCTGACCACCCAGTGCCCCTCGGGGTCGAGGAAGTTGGTCTCGTCCGAGAGCTGCAGGATGGGGCCGCCCGGGTCCAGCGAGGCCTCCACTTGTTGCCTGACCCGCTGCGCCACCTGCTCCTCCGTGAGGTGCGCCGGGTGCCTCGTGGCCCCGCCCAGCTCGTTCACCGGAAGCCAGTCCCTGCGCTCGTAGTTCCGCCCGCTGCGCCGCCTGCCCCGGATGATCACCGGCACGTGGACCAGGTACTCGTAGTACTTGTCGCGGAAGAAGCCCTTGCCCAGCTTGGTCAGCCGGTGCTCTCCGCCCTGCAGGGAGCGCACGAGCTTCTTCTGCCCGTTGCGCAGCAGGATGTAGTCGTTGGGCCCCTCGCGGATGAGGGGCTGGTTGTAGTCGAAGTCCTTGCTGGGAGGCCGCAGGCCCAGGTGGGAGTAGTAGTGCTGGCCCGCCCGGGTCAGCTGCCCGTCCGCGCGCGAGAGCAGCGCGTAGGCCCCCGGGCCGCGCCGCAGGTTCAGCACGACGGCACCATCCGCCCCCGTGCGAGCCCGGGCGCCGCCGTCCGCGGCCTCCGTGATCTGCTGTCGTTGTCTCGCCCAACTTGCCATTCTTTTTTTACGGGGCCAGTTTTTTTTTGGTGGCATTCTCCCCGGCCATACGTGTGTTCGTCGCCGTCGGTTTTTGTTTCGGGGGACGGGGGCGAGTCAGCTTTGGTGGTGTCGTCGTCGCCGTCTGTTTTTGTTTTGGGCGGGGGAGCAGCTTTGGTGTCGCCGTCGCCGCCGTCTGTTTTTGTTTTGGGGAGGGAGCAGCTTTGGTGGTGGTGTCGTCGCCGTCTGTTTTTGTTTTGGGTCGTCGTCGCCGTCGTCTGTTTTGGGCGGGCGGGGGAGCAGCTTTGGTGTCGCCGTCGCCGCCGTCTGTTTTTGTTTTGGGGGACGGAGGGGGCAGCTTTGGCGGTGGTGTCGTCGTCGTCGGTTTTTGTTTCGGGGGACGGAGGGGGCGAGTCAGCTTTGGCGGTGGTGTCGTCGCCGTCGTCGTCCTCGTCGTCCTCGTCTGTTTTTGTTTCGGGGGACGGTGGCGAGGAGTTGGGCGTGTTCGTCGCCGTCGTCTGTTTTTGTTTTGGGGGACGGAGGGGGCGAGTCAGCTTTGGTGGTGGTGTCGTCGTCGTCGGTTTTTGTTTTGGGCGGGCGGAGGGGGCGAGTCAGCTTTGGTGGTGGTGTCGTCGCCGTCTGTTTTTGTTTTGGGGGACGGTGGCGATGTGGAGTTGGTGTCGCCGTCCTCGTCGGTTTTTGTTTTGGGCGGGCAGGGGAGCGAGTCAGCTTTGGTGGTGGTGTCGTCGCCGTCGGTTTTTGTTTTGGGCGGGCAGGGGAGCGAGTCAGCTTTGGTGGTGGTGTCGTCGCCGTCTGTTTTTGTTTCGGGGGGACGGTGGTGATTTGGTGGTGGTGTCGCTGTCGCCGTCGTCCTCGTCGTCCTCGTCTGTTTTTGTTTTGGGCGGGCGGGGGAGCAGCTTTGGTGGTGGTGTCGTCGTCGTCTGTTTTTGTTTTGGGGGGCGCAGGGGGCCAGTCAGCTTCCGGGGGCTGTGAAGGGGGGATGATGTGAGTCAGCTTTGGTGGTGGTGTCGTCGCCGTCGTCTGTTTTGGGCGGGCGGGGGAGCGAGTCAGCTTTGGTGTCGCCGTCGCCGCCGTCCTCGTCGTCCTCGTCTGTTTTTGTTTTGGGCGGGCAGGGGAGCGAGTCAGCTTTGGTGGTGGTGTCGTCGCCGTCGTCCTCGTCGTCCTCGTCTGTTTTTGTTCTGGGCGGGCGGGGGAGCAGCTTTGGTGGTGGTGTCGTCGTCGTCTGTTTTTGTTTTGAGGTGAGCAGGAGGGCCAGTCAGCTTCCGGGGCTGTGAAGGGGGAAGGGGGGCCAGTCAGCTTTGGTGGTGGTGTTGTTGTCGGTTTTTGTTTTGGGGGGCGCAGGGGGCCAGTCAGCTTCCGGGCTGTGAAGGGGGAAGGGGGCCAGTCAGCTTTGGTGGTGGTGTTGTTGTCGGTTTTTGTTTTGGGGGGCGCAGGGGCCAGTCAGCTTCCGGGCTGTGAAGGGGAAGGGGGGCCAGTCAGCTTTGGAGTTGTCTTGTTCTGCGGGGAATGGAGGCGAGTCAGCTTCCGGGGCTGTGAAGGGGGAATGTTTTGAGTCAGCTTTGGAGTTTGGTGTCGTCGCCGTCGGTTTTTGTTTTGGGGGGCGCAGGGGGCCAGTCAGCTTCCGGGCTGTGAAGGGGAACTTGGTACAGCCAGTACCCAGTTCCAGTTCCCAGGTCGTGGATGCCGCCCCATCGCCGTGGTGGGCACGCTCCTGGTCAGAGCACGCTTCTTTGCACAGCACGCTGCTTTGTAGAGCACGCTCCTCTGCAGAGCACGCTTCTTTGCACGCTTCTTTGCAGAGCACGCTTCTTTGCAGAGCACAAGGGGGACGGGGGGCGAGTCAGCTTCCGGGGTGCGTTCAAACGGGTTATGCCCTCAGCGCGTTCTCGCGGCGGGCGGGCTGGTGCCTGTAGGGTTTAAACACAGCTGGCTTTCAACAAGTCACTATTTGCTCGCGAAGCTCTGCGATGGCGACTCTCTCCGACTGCGAGCGCGAGGCCGCTCCTGCGCACGAGCGCCTGCTCGCCGCCGTGAGCGCGGCTGACGCACTGCCGAGAGGCACCACCTTTGAGAAGGTGAAGGGGGCCAGGGATCGGCTCCGGGGGGAACTCTCCTCCGCGCAGCGCACGAACGGAGACGAGCTGGTGAAAAGCGCAAAGGCCTGCGTGCACCGGCTCAACCAACGCCTGAGCCGGATGAGGAAGCTCGGCATGGATGCGCCCGAGCCCGCTGCGCCCGAGCCCGCTCCTGAGGCGCCCATGAAAACTGAGCCCGCTCCGGCTGAGGCGCCCATCAAAAGTGAGCGCGCTCCTGCAGAGGCGCCTATCGCCACGACTCCTGCCATGAGCAGTGCGCCTCTTTGCGCCATCGAGAGTCTCTGGTGCACGCTGATCACAGAGAGAACGCCGGGCCATGTCGAGATGTGCAGATTATTTCGACGCTTGGGCAGCACCATAAGCAGTGCTGACCTACATGTTGAGGATCTCCGGGTCATCCGGCGGAAACTGTGGAAGTATCGCAAATTCATGCGCTCCTATTATTGTGACAAAAAAATGTTCGGCCCTTGCCTTGTCAGCGCCTCGGTGAGCACAGGCATATTTTGCCTCAATAATCTGTTCGCCGAAGTGCAAGCGAGGATCACCTCGCTTGCCCGCGGCAAGAAGCGCAAGGCAGACAAGCTGTAGCTTTTCAGGCGAACATGATTGGTTCGCCCAACCCGTTTCCGACCCCAACCCCAAGGAAAGCAGCCCCCCCTCCCAGTGGAGGTTCAGCGGCTTGCCTTGTGACATACAGCAAGGGGACGGAACGCAGGGAAATTTGTGCGGTTTTGCGCCAAAAAGGAGCTGAGCAGGCTCCGGGAATTTCCCCCCAGCCTGCGCACGCTCGATCAGGCAAACTGGAGTGTGATCAAAGTTATTTTCAAACTAGTCGAGGGTCCTGGGCCTCGGAGGCCCCAGGAAGTCGTCCAGCTGCCTCGCAGCCGCCGGCCTGCGTCTCGTCAGCCGGCCCGCCGCGTTGCCGCTGCCCTGCGGCGCCGGCAGCGCCCGCTTCAGCAGGGTCTCACGGCCCTCCGTGCTGCGGACGGTCATGGAGTCCACGGCCCCCAGCCGCTGCACGTCGCCGTACTGAGGGTTGAAGCTCCTCGCCGCGTTCGTCGGCGCTCGGAAGGCGCCCGCGTCCTCCACCGCCTTCACGCGCCGCTCGGTGAGGTCCTTGTTGTGCTGGAACTTGTCGGCGTTGTCCTGGAGGACCCTGAACTCCGTGGCCGGCTGCTTCTCCACGTCCTCGGCGCGCCGTGCACCGTCTCGTGGGGCCGCGCGTTGTAGGCCGAAGCGGTCTGCTGAAAGTGGTCGCTCCACTGCCCGCCCTTGCGCGCCACCCTCGTGGCCAGGTCCTTCTTCAGCGTCTGGATGCCCCGGTCCATCACGGCGATGGCGTTGCGGTCCTCGGGCCGCTTCGTGCGGTGCACGGCATTTTCGGGCAGCTCCCTGTCCAGCGTGGCGAACTCGTTGCCCAGGTCCGTCGTGACCACGAAGTTCCCGTCGTCCCCCGTCAGCTCCTTTGCGGCGCGCCTGGTGGCGCGGCCCACCGTCTCGGCGTTCTTGTTCTGCAGATGTTCCACGGCGGCCTCCCGGGTGAAGACGTCCATCACCACCAGGCCGTACTTCGTCTTCCCCCGCGTGTTCTGGCTGAAGTCGATGAGGTCGGCCTGCAGCCGGTCGTTCGGCTTCTCGGCGGCCGACTTGCCCAGCGCGCGCTGGCCGGGGCGCCTGCACGGCCGGCCCACGTCGGCCTTCAGCGCTCAGCCATGGCCCGCGCCACGTCGGTCGCGCTGCCTCGCGGAGTCGGTAATGCTTCCGCGGTCACGACGCTGCCTCGTCGGCTGCGGTCCTCAGCGCCTCCATCTAAGATCAAGGTTCCCTGCGACAGGGTGCCTGAAACACCAAAGCTCCTACTTGCCTCAAAAGGAGTTGATCGTTCTCGGAGAAACGGCTAGCCTGGAACAAGGCCTTCAAAACCAGGTTTTTTTATCTGCTTCTTCGCTCTCACTTGCTGGTGGTTTCCATCTTCGACGTCCAGGGCCTGGTGCCTTTGCGCACAGTGCCTGACGCCTGGTGGTGAGCATAAGTCGCAGGGTGATCATCCCGGTGTTGTCGCCTCCACTGGGCGGTGCCCGTCAAATTCTTCCACTTCGGTCCTGCGAAGTCGTCCGAGGCGAAGCCCAGCCTCAGGTCCTCGTTCATGTCCGGGCGCTTGTACTGCTTGGCCTCCACGGTCGAACAGCTGCTGGAGCTCTGCCACGTCGGCCTCGGCCATCTCCGTCTTCACCCTGCTGTCCGACAAATTCGTGAAGCTCGTGTTGCAGACCACGTTGCCCGTGTTGCCCGCGATCACGAGGCAGCCGGGGTTCCTCTGGTTCGTGGTCAATGACAGCTGCGTGGAGAGGCTCTTCGTCTGCACCAGCGCCTCGTCGTTGATCATGATGAGCTCGCACTGGTGCGCCCCGCCGTCCCGCTCCAGGAAGACCCTCGCGCTCTGGTTGCCCAGCAGCCGCAGCTCCGGGCCGCTGTCGGGGCCGCGCTGTTGTTGGACACTTGCAGCTTGCTCCAGCCCGCCCAGTTCTTCGTCAGGAAGAGATCGTCCGAGAAGTCGGAGGTGTTGGTCACGGTGAGCGTGTTGGACGCGAAGAGCTGCGGTGCGGAGACCGTGCCCGAGCTCGTCACGTCGCCGCAGACCACGCTGCCCGTCGACACTCCGCCGCTCGTGGCCGAAGGTGCAAGTCCAGGCCTGTGTCCAGCGGCTCAAGGAGGCCGCCCTGGTGGATCGTCGCGGAGTGCCTGGAGCGCGGCCTGCCCTGGCTGCGAGGCTCGCCGCGGTTGCTGCGCCCGAGGCCGTCAGCGTGCCCGTGGACACGTCGCCCACCGTGGTGAAGTTCCCGGCGTTGGCCGTGTTGTTGATGGTCAACGTGCTGCCCGTGATTCCCGTGGCGGAGCTCAGCAGGCCCACGCTGGCTGCGCCGCTGATGCTCAGCGAGCTGCCTGACACGGCCCCCACGGACGACAGCGCGGCCCCGGCGACGGTGCCTGTGGCTGTGAGCGCGGCGCAGGAGACTGTGCCCGAGGCGTCCACGCCCGTGGTGAACACGTCGGTGCAGTTCACGTCGTTGCACAGCAGCTGGTCGCAGCCCACGCTGCCCTGCGCGGTGAGCCCGTCCAGCGTGGCCGAGCCCGTGAGGGCCAGCGAGTCCGCCAGCAGGTCCGTCACGGAGACCGACTCTCCCTCGAAGGCTGAGGCCCTGATCTGCATGCTGTACAGGTCCAGCGTGCCCGCCGACTGCTGCACCAGCCCGGGGATAGAGCCGCCGAAGGCTCCGAAGTGCAGCTTCGCGATCCCGCCCGGCGGCACCGAGAAGTCCAGGCGCGCCGTGCTCCAGACGCCCTGCGAGGGCGTGCCGAGGAAGGTGCCGGTGACGCCCACGTAGTCGTTGTCGGCCGCGCTGACGTACATCACCAAGTTGGAGGCCGTGCCCAGCCTGTATCGGCAGCCGAAGGAGTAGCGTCTCCCCGGCGTCAGCGTGTAGGTGCGCACGATGTTCCAGGCGAAGGCGCTCAGGGTCATGGCGTAGCCCTCCAGCTGGAAGCCTCCCCCCGTGAAGCTGGCCGAGGCCACGGAGCTCTGGCTGTTGGAGCGCACCAGGAAATTTCCTAGCGTGGTGAGTGTGGGTTCCAGCAGCACCTCGCCCAGGGTTGCCAGCGTGACGTCGTCGGCCCCCCCGTCGAGGAACTCGTGCTTCAGCAGCAGGGCTGAGGCCGCCGTGTCCTC
>CAUJNA010002780.1:786330-868157 GCA_963377175.1 Effrenium voratum | reverse complement strand
GGCGCAGGACGGTTCCAGGCTTGAAGTCTTGAGTGAAATCAGTGCGTGCGCCCCGCCTGGAGTTGTGCTTTTGGACAGTGAGCAGGCCCAGGGGTGGCTTACCACGGTCAACCTGGTCAAGCATGAGTTGGTCATGGTTGTGCTCGGAGGGTGCTCTGCAACTGCGATGTCATTTACCTCCCGGCTTTCAACCTTCAGGGGGAGCCTGTCATTCTGCGGGTATGTGTTCATCAGCTGGGGAGTGTGAAGTCGAAGACTTTGGACAACCAGGTTACAATTGCCACTTCACCTCACTGTGTGATTGCATTCCACATTTATATGGAGGATTTTCCACCTGATGGTTGGAGCAAGATCACAGCGGCCCCGGTGAAGGAGGTTGCCTTGAGGTTCAGTGAGGGATCTGCCATGTTCATTTCACCGCCATGGTCCAGACAGTGGTTGAACGACCGCAAAAGCACGGCCAAGGAGCGCGCCACGCATGTTTCCTTTATTGCAAGAGTGTACAAACGGAGTGTTGCATCACTTTATCGCCAGAGTGGTCACAACTCTGTTTTTGTCAACCCTCTTCGGACTGGGAACGAAAAGCCTGATGAGATTTGCAGCATTATCTGGATGGGAGATGACCGTCAGTTGGTTGCACAAACGGCATTGAAGAGACAGGAGCAGCTGGGTTTGGTGCGATCCTGGAAGAAGGGCTTCGGCATTCGTGTGCTTACCTCCGAGTTTGATGCGGTGTTCACTGAGATCAAGCCTGGGGAGGAGAAACCCGACCTCAAAGGGGGTGACAAGATTTTCAGGGCTCAGCCTCTACCCCCCACAATGACTCTCGCTGACGTGGGAAAGTCGCATGGAAGGCTGCCCCGATTAAGCTTCTCGGTGGAGGCAGTGTCATCATTTCTGCTGAGGAGGGACCCTCATCCACCTTTTTGCCGCTCAACGATGGTTTCGTCTTGGTGAAGGAGATTCGGTCGAAGGCCCGCAAGGATCCTTCCTCCGTGGCTGCAGGAAGGTGGTCTGCCCCCGAGCAGCCTGGCATTGACCCTCTTGTCGCCCACGACCCATGGGCTGCTGCCAAGCGAAGCACTGGATCTTCTTTGGCGGCTGCCTTGCCGCAGGACCAGGGGAAGATTGACAAGCACGATCGACAGATCAATGACATCCAGACGGCGCTCAGGGAGTTGCAGGACAATCAGAGTAAGGTCGCCGGTGAGTCAGCAGCATTCAGGAAGGAGGTCACCGCCGAGATCACCGGTTTCCAACACCGGATCACTCACGAAGTGAAGGGCATGGCTGGAGTCTTTAGCCAGAGCCTTCAGGATGCCCTTTCCAAACAGGAGACCAGATTTGATCACCGCTTCGAGGAGATGAAGAGCCTTCTTCAAGGTATCGGAGGGGGAAGACCGGCGAAGAGATTGGCGCGGGAGGCGGAGTCGGAAAGGATGGAAGACTGATGGGCAGTCTTTGGGGATTTTGTCACTGCAGATTTTTACTTTGGGGCCTTTACATGCGGACGGAGCACAGATTCTCACCGTATGTACGTTTACAGGATTTTCTGCAGTGGCTGTGGGTTCGTGAACCTTGAGTTCACAATGCATTCACAAAGTGGACGGGAGGGCGCTTGCAAGTGTTGTGGAGGACGCGTTGGAGCCTCTTTTTCTGACTTTTGCGAGTTTTTCGGCATTTGCAGATGGGCATTTCATCTGAATGTGGAGTTCCAGCAGACATTCACTTTTTTGGTCTGCTTGTCGGCAATAGGCCCCATGGGTCGACCTTGGACGAAGAGGTCATGTGGTCGGCGCTTGGTGTTCTGCCGTCAGGCGGTGTGGAATCCTTTTAATGCACTTCGCATCGGAGAAGCAAAAAACCCGGGGCCTGGGTGTGCTGATGGGAACCTGCGGATTTGTGTCACCAACGTTGGGTCCATTTTAAACAAAATGGATCATGTTTTCGATTTGCCTGCGCATGTTGTTTGCCTTTCGGAAACCTGCGCTACTCCACAGTCTATTAGAGTTATTCAGGGACAGTGCAGGAAGGCTGGAGTGCGTGCTATTTTTGGACATCCGGTGGAGACTAAGGCTATCCATGCTCACTGTTCATCCGACTACAGAGGCATTAATGCCGGGTGTGCGTTCTTCTCCAAATTGCCCGCTCGACCTTATTCTATTAACGAGAACTTGTCTTCTTATACAACAGGACGTTTGAGCGCTGGTATTATCAGGCTTGGGCATTTCGATGTGATTCTTGTCACCATTTATGGGGTACCTTCTTCCAAAGGATCCTCTGCCAATCAGGAGATCCTCCGACAGGCTTTTGATATTATTTCTTCCTCTCCACTGCCGAGCTTGGTGGTTGGGGATTTCAACGAACCACCACAAGGTATTGTCACTGTGTGTCCTTTTCTGCACCTGGGCTTTGTCGAAATCTTCGACTGGTGTGGTAAGACGTTGAGTAAAAAAAACCCCCCGACTTGCAAGGATGTTACCTATCATGATTCTATGCTGGTGCACCCGATGCTTATTCCCTTTATCAAGGATGTGCAAGTTGACCCGTTGTCCAAGATTGATGTACACTCCCCGCTTTTTGTCACTTTTGATTTCACTCAAGCCGTTAACACTTGGAAACGTTGGAAAGTGCCTTGCTCCTGGGCTCACAAAGAACTGGATCAGGCCACACTTGAACAGTCCTACATCCTGGCTTCAGGACGGCCTTTGACGGTCAACCCTCACACGACAGAACAAGACATCCTGGACTCGTTTCGGCAATGGTCGACTCGGGTCGAAGCATCTGTCAATCGGGCTATTCGCTGTGATGGTCCATCGGACCAAGCTGGTTTGCACCCTAGCGAACGAGGGAGATGTTCTTGGGATGACTCAAAGCAACAATGTCGCCTCTTGGCTGGGAAAGCAGACTGGAAGGGGGGCTATTCCCCCCCATGTGAGACTACAAGCCTCCGTGCTACGCAGCGGGTCCGTCAGACCCGTCGACTCCTTGGCCTTTTCCGCTCCATGCAAGCTGCGCTGAAGAGGGACTGTGTGCCGGAAGAGCTTCGTGCACTGGCTTCAGGAATGGTTTGCCATCAAGAGCGCCAAAGGGTATGGGGCAAGTTGGATCAACTGGATTCTCAAGGATACTGATTGCGTGGCCGTCTCATGCGGCTTGCCCGACCTTGACACTTTGCACGACCTTTTGCAATACAACAGATTTGATTTGGATGCTTTCTGCAAGCGGGAGATTGCGGCACGACGTGATGCTAACTCAGACGTGATGCGAAGGCAGGGCATTTGAAGACACAGTGCGGTGTGGTTAAGGGAGAGTGCCCGCCCCCCCTTAACTGGGCCCAGGACGTCCAAAGTGCTAGTGCTACGCTTCTCAGATGCAATAAGGGCCAACCCTGGCTCCTTTGCAGTGATACAAGGGCCTTCTGGCCGGCGCACTATGGTGGGTGTGAGATCCGGATCCTCCAGGTCTGTGGATTGAGAATCGAGATATCGACGGAACACAAGTTACCTGCTCGTGGTACTCTAAGCCAAACCAGATCGGCTACATCCGCTGACGAATTGCACATGCTCTTTGAGAACTATTGGACGCCCTATTGGCTTCGGGAAGGTGACTCTCACCCTCATAGGTGGGACGAGGCGCTTGAGATTGTCAACGGGATGGATGTATTCCTTGAGCGTGTTGATATTCCTTGGGGTTCCCTTGAATCCTGGCGACATATCTTGCACCTCGCGCAGAATGGTTCCTCTGCAGGTACCGACGGGTGGAGGTACGAAGAACTCAAAATGTTGCCTGATGCAGCCCTGGCGGATCTCATTCTGCTCTTTGATGGTGTCAGACTTTTTGGTCATTTTCCTACTAGGATGATGGACGCCCGTACAATTTTAATTCCGAAGAAATTTGAATCGCTTGATATCGGTGATTTCAGGCCGATTACTGTGCTCGGATGTTTGATCCGGATCCATTCCAAGTTTGCTGCCTTTTTCACTATGTGTGCCTGGGCTTCGAAGTTGCCTGCCTCTGTATGCGGTGGTGTACCTGGCAGGGATATCAAGGTGTTTACCTGGTTACAACAGTTTGATGTTGAGATCTCCCTCATCGAGGGTACCAACATGGGCGGCTTCTCGCTCGATTTGGCCCGGGCATTCAATACTATTCCACGGGCCCCTCTTGCCGCTCTTATGAAGAAGATGGGGATCAGGGCGAGTGATGTTGACTTCTGGATTGATTCGCTCGGTGGGATGAGGAGAAGCCTTGCGTTCAAAGGGACTCTGGGGCCGTATATCCCCTCGGGAACAGGGATCCCCGAAGGCGATGCGATGAGTGTCGTGGCAATGACCTGCCTGAGCTACTTGTACGTCAAGTGTATGGAGGCTGTGCATGTCGCTGCTTTTGTTTATGTGGATAATTGGGCTTTCCACAGTACACACACTGCACCCCTCGCCAATGCTTTGGATTCCACGGTGATCTTTGCCGAGGCTTTTTCTTTGACCATTGATTGGGACAAGTCGTGGTGTTGGGGCACTACCCAGAAGATGAAGGACTTTTGGATCAGCTTTGAAACTCTGCAGGACCGTTACAAAGTCGGCATTCCCCTGGTGCAATCGGCTTCGGAGTTAGGTGTGATGCGCATTTATGGGAAGAGGCCTGCCCCGGCGGCTCTGCATAAACGTATCTCCAAAGGCGTGGAACGAAGCAAGCGGATTCGGGCTGCTGCCGATACCGTTCGCTCGCGAGCCGCCATAGTACAGAGGTGCATTTGGCCCCTTGCGCTTTATAGTGCCGAGACTCAGTGTGTTTCGATCGGCAAAATGAAAGAGCTTAGGCGGGCTGGTGTTAATGCTGTGGTGGGTCCATGGAAGCAGGCGTCATCATGGGTTGCGTGTCACTACCTCACGAAAGAGCTTCAGGATCCCCTGCTGTACGTCATGGTCAACCTCCTTTGTCTCATTCGGGCGGTTTTTGATTTCTTGCCGGAGAAAGTCCGTTTCTTTCTGAGGCTTCTCAATGAACGGCTTTACACAAGGAGTTACGGCCCTGTCAGTGCTTGCAGCATGTACCTCCATCAACTGGGATGGGAGTTGGATACGCTGGGGACTTTGCATGGGCCTCCGTGGTTGCCTAAGCTTTCCATTACTACCTGTTCGCGCAAGGAGATCAAGAGGACCTTGGTCCAGTGGTGGTCTGTGCAGGTTTGGCAGAAGTCAAAACATCGCCGTGGCATCCCCTCCTTGCCGTGGGACCGAGACATCACGCTCAAGGTGCTGAATAAATTCGATGATAAGGATTTTGCTTTTCTTGTCACACGGATTACCAACGCGTTTCTGAGCGGAGCTGCACGTGCTCTCTTTCGTGAACCGATTGAGGGAGTTGAGATTTGTGAAAAGTGTGGTGGTACTGCAACCGTGCGTCATGCTCTGTGCGAGTGCCCTGAAGCCGAACATGTCAGAAGCGGGCACGTTGAGGCGGTTCGGTTCCTTGAGAACAATGAGGCTTTCAGAATTTTCCCTATGCCCCCTGTTTCTGCTGGTGGATATGTCCTTCAGAAGATGTTGGGAGACCAACAGGGGCGGCACACTATCCAAATTTGCGCACCACTGCGTGAGGAGCTCGTCTTTTTCACGGATGGATCTTGCACGGACCCCACTATCCCCCTCTGCCGTAGAGCTTCTTGGGCCGTTGTGCAAGCCATAGATGCCACCGATGCGGAAATCGGACGCCAGTTCAATTTGGATCGCCCCGATGTTCCTTTTTATGAACGTTTTCGTTGTTCTGGGTGTGGATTCGTACATGGGCATCAGACTATCGACAGATTTTCAATTCCGTTCAGGATCTTGATTACAAAGGTAATATCCGCATTTACACCGACTCTCGGTATGTGTGTACCTGTCTTGATATGGTGTGGAAGGCGGTGCAATCTGAATGTCTGCAGGGTAAGAGAGCCCACAATTTCGACCTCCTTGTACGTGGGTGAAGGCCCACCGCGACATTAGTGAAGCCTCATGCCCGGTGGATGCTTGGCGCATTATCGGGAATGCTACGGCTGACAAGCTTGCGGGGGCTGCCCTCGTCAATGACTCGCATCAGATGCATGTTGCCGTACATGAGGTGCGGCAAGAATTTAGTGGCTGGATTGCCAGACTTACCAAGGTGTTTGCGTATTTCGTCGAACTGGACAGATGGTCGGTCAGTTGGAAGCGGGACACTCCGGAGGAAGACAGGATTGAGGGGGCTGACGACTTTGATGCTGACCCTGCCCAGGCTGCTGTGAGTCGATTCAAACAGGTGCAAAAGCTTCTTGGCAACTGGAAGGTCGCTGACTCTCTTTTCATCCCTTTCTTTCTGCCGAAGAACGATCTTTTCAGGGCTATTCCGGCGGGGCAGAAAATTGCCCGGGCAGTTTGGCATTGGATGCACACGATTCGCTGGCCTTTGCAAGGAAGCACGCGACGTGATGACGTTGGTATCACGTACCTTGAGCTCCTCGCAAATTTTTACTTGTTTTCCGGCATGCGCCTCCCTGTTGTCTTCCATTACAACAAGAAGTCCACGCTGACCTCATTCAGGGACTATGACTCAGCTGAGACTCAAATGTTGCCCGGCTCGGCTAAAGCTGCATCGCAGCAATACACGACCCTTGCCACGATCATGCAGCAGTTGAATGATGTCACCAGGAACTGGAGCCTGCCTGAAACCAGACAGTCTTTCCTCAAGGAGCGGAAGATCTTCTACCCCTTGCGGCAATGTGGCACCTTTCTATCTCGTCCTGAGATTGATCGTGCTTCTGAGACAGTCAACCGGGTTATCGACTATTGTACCAAGCTTGATGGTGATATGGCCTCCAAACCTTTGGAGATGCCGAGTGGACCTTTTCAGTATATTGATGTACAGTTTGACCAACCTGACCTTTCGACGCCGCAGAGGAAGTGGCACTTTAAGAAACGCAAGATGCGCCTTAGATTGGCTGGCACCTAGCCGCCTTTGCCTTTCCTTCCGGCCTGAGCTCGGAGTGATTGTGCTTTTCCTTTGGGTTGGGGAGTTCTGGGGTTTTCTCCCCCCTCCCTCTTTCTTGAGTTTCGCCGCCGGGGAGGTGGCTCGATATTGCACTTTAGTCAGATTCTCGTGGCCATAGTGCTGCACGGAGCTTTGGAAAAGGGCCGTTGCAAAAAAAAAAAAAAGTCCATTTCATACGCTGGCTCCGTGGGCAGGTCAGGGATCATTTTTTTGCTCTTCGGCAGGGGCAGCTCGGGCGGCTTGGGCTTGTTCTTACTAGCCGGAGGTCTGCCTCTAGGCCTTGGCGCCGGTTGCGCTTGCTTCATCGGTTTTTTTAATAGAAAATATTTTTTTAAAAGACCTTCGGGGGATTAGACGTGATCCAAAAACAGCACGAAGGAACGACGACCCCCGCAGTCGGACGACTTGGCCTTCCAGGTCTGTCAGCCGGAAGCGCAGGTGTCTCAGGGTGATGGGGCCCCTAACAGCCATGAAGTGCCCGTCATCAGAGCCGGTCTCCACGATGGTGCCCACGCCGCTCTTCAGCGTTATCTTGGACAGGATGTCGTCCCCCAGATTGCGGCTGGCGTTGGCCAGCGGGCAGTGGAGGTAGACCTCGCTGTGTGCCATCATGCGGACGAACTCAAAGACCTGCTGCCCGCCAGAGACAAAAAGAAAAAGAGCAAAAAGAAAGAGCTTGCTGGAAGCAATCTCAAGCCAGCTTGCTGTTCCAGATTGTGCCCGTCTTGCAACCTGCAAGGTATTTTGCTTGACACAGCAGTGTCCCAATTGCCACCGAGCAAGGAAGGCACCCTGACACCCGCAGCAACAAGCCGGTCGACAAGGAAATAGGCGCAACATGCATCCAAGCTGCTGTATAAGAGCAGGTGGCAGCCGTGAGGGCAGTCTCCCACGACACCTTAACGGCAAGATGCTCTGGAGCAACAACGGGCGCAGTGCGAAGATAGCGCAACACTTCAGGCAGTGCGCGCGTGTCAATCCAGGCTCTAGCCGGGTAGAGGGCACGTGACAGCATGCGTCGATGTCGGTGCGTGGCCTCTTTGGTCGGCCAGTGCACGCTATAGGCGTAAGCGAAAGTGGATTAAAAAGGCACAAAACATGCCTCGTTCCCGAACAAATTGGAGGCGCCGCATGATTCTGAGCCGAGCAGAACAAGTAGCCTGCCCACGTGGCCCCCAGCGGCCGGATGTGTTGGGTCAAAGTTTTTTGTTGGAACGGGTAAGTAAATACCTTACCTTCGCTGCCCGACATGATCCTAAGACCCCTGCCGCCGCGGATGGGTTCATCATGCTCCGTGATGTGTGCCGCCGGGCTCCGGGCGCTTAAGGACTTGGCACAGAGCGGGGGAAGTTGTAGCCTCCATTGCCATGCACCTAAGTGAGACGAGGTTAAATATTCGCCAACCGGGGATTGTGCCTTCGGGCCATTGCTGGGCGCAGCACGGTCCTTGACCCTTGCCTGCCGCTGCTTCGGCACGACGAAGCCAGGCGCATCGTCGCGGCTATGCACTGCACCACCTGGGACAATCTTGACAGCATTCTTGCAACGGCCGGGTAACCTGGTGGGAGGGGCTCGCACGCATATCCACCTCACCACTTTGCGGCTTTGCGGATGCGCGAGGCAAACGTGCCGCCGCGGTGGCTGTAGACCTCATCAAGTGCCTGCAGCGAGGCGTTCAGCTCTATGTTGCTGGCGGGGAGACTCTCCTCACTAGTGGGGCTCCCTTGTCTAGTCCTGCTGGCCTTCAAATGGTAGGCCTTCACCCGGCTTTGCATCTCAGCAGTATATGATGCGGCGACCGCCAAAGACGTCACGGATGAAGTCACGCGTGGGAAGCCGATGTGGAGCAACACGCTGGTGGATATCTCCGCTTCTGACACCGAACCCACGTCTGTTGCCCAGCCAGACCGACACTCTGCCGCTGAACTGCAGGAAGCGTTGGTGTTTCTACGAGGCTTCCCAGAAAATGTCCGATGTCCAGGCAGGCCCTGCCACGGCCAGCGCCCCCCTCTGTCCCTCCTGCCGGTGAGTCGGCCAGGCGCGACCCTCACCCTGGTGGTACCCCCCCAAAAACCCCTGGGTAACGCCGGTTGCCATGGAAGTCGACCAGGGCGAACGCACACCCCCGTGCATTGCTCCGGATGAGCAAGGCCTCAAGGGTCGCCGGGTCCAGTTCATCCTGCCGGGCAGTCGCCAGGCCCTGGGACAAACTCTCTGGCATACCCTTGCCGGCCTCTTCCGCAGTGTCTGGCAGGCAGTCATGGTACTCAGAACTGCTAACACTGATCCTGTCCACCGGCTCAATTTCCACATCAGAGACCATCGTGTCGGAGGCATCGTTCTGGGCATGGCGAGCAAGCTGAATTTCGGTCAACGCCTCAGCCACAATGAATTCGCTGCGGATCTCGCTCGGATTCCGGATAGGGTACAGGCTAAAGAGGTCCTCACCCTGCCTCAACTCGGCCTCTTCGCCCAACTTCCCACCAGCCACCCTTGGGGCGACGTTATGTTCAACACCAGCCCGGCCACCGAGGCCGGACGGTACAGCGAACGGTATCATAAGTGAAGGATAAGTGAATGATATTTTCACTCACTTCATGTACTGGTAGCCAAGCACAGAATTGAGGGATGTTTTCCCCCAAAGCGTCGCACGACCATGCTACGACGAGATGACTCCATCGATTTTGCCCGAAAATCCTGGTCCATAGCGACTCAAGGGCTGTTGTGAGATGAAATATATTTATAACACCCAGCGCTACGAAGACCCCGAATGGCCCATAGCGACTCAAGGGGCCGTTGCGAAACTACAACACCCCAGCGTCACGAATTCGTGTAACGACTACTCCTAAGAAAACATGTTTGAAGGACCTGTCACGGGCAACATCCCGGAGGTCCTGGACAACGGAGAGACGGCACGCGCGTCACTGCAGGCTGCATGCAGTGCGGAACACCCTTGCCCTGCGGCGCAATGGCAGCCGACGCGCCTCCGCTCGGTGCGGATGAAAAGCTCCGCTTCCTTCGATCATGCTTCGCTCGTGTGTTCGAGCCTCTGGCCAGTGGAGATGCTCCGCCTCGTCTGCAACAGCTGATGCTGGACCGCTTGGCTCAGCCGCAATTCTGGGTGGCCGCGCTCACCATTGCCACTTGGCAGCACGCTCAGCTTCTGCGACTATCAGCCAATACGGTCGAACTTGAGGCTGGCGCTGAGTCCTTAGCCACTGGTGAGCAGGTCATTCAATGGTACGGCAGGTCCTGACTGGCCCTTGCACCGCCTCAAGGTGCATATCCCTTGCTGCCATGGCCTACCTTTGCGCAAATGCGCCGCCCTCTGCGCAAGGCGGCGAGGTCTCGCTCAAAGATACTGTGCAAACTGTGCGTGGGATGAGATTCGTCAACGCGGGTGGCCTTCGGTCTCCGTATGAACCGCCCTGCTTTACGGAGGTTGAACCGTTTCGACTCCAGCTCCTCCAGCGGCTCCAAAACCAGCAAGGTCTGACGCATGATGTCCAGGAATACTGCGGCCTAATTGGGCCAATGGCGGCTGGGTCGGTACGCACTGATGTTTGGCTTCCCCTTCCGGCCGAAGGGCAGGCCTTTGCTGACTTCGCAAGGGAGTCCAGCGTGTCATCCCAGCGTTGGATGTCGGCGGTGCTTGCCACTCCTCCGGTGCTGGCTAGGGAAGCTGCTGATGTCATTCTGCCATCTGTTGACAGTTTCCATGTAGCGCCTGCTGGTACCACGTTGCAGGAGCTCGTTCGGCGTAGTGCGAACGGGCGCGCCCAAACAGCGGCTCTTTTGCGTGACCCCACGCTCCCGACCGTTAATGCCGTCACCAATGTTGTGCGTTCCCCCTGCCCCGAACCCTGGGCCCAGTGGTGCGGGAGGGCGCAAGCGGCGGTGAAGGGTTGGGCATCTAGACCGGTCCCTCGCCCTGCGTTGTGAGCTGCTGCCCATGTAGTATCGGCCCCGCCGATCTCATGGGCAGCGCTCTGCATTAAACTCGCCTGCCCATCAAATTGCTTGCCTGCGCTTCTCATTTTGCGCTACCGCGTTGCAGTGTGCAGCTCCGCAGCACTGTGCGCTGCTTGGTCTCTCTGTTCTATTGGTTGTGGTACACTCCCCCGTATGCCCTATGCCTGCCCTTGTGTCTATACGGTTCACACCAGTGCCAGCCCCGCTGTGCCTGAGTGTTCCGTTGCAACTTCCCATGCTTGGGCTGAAGCACCAGGTGGGGCGTGGCTAGCCTGTGTACTCCCCATTTAGCATCGCCAATGCATTGCATTTAGTATGGTAATTTTTGATTCTGCGCTGGTGTTTGCACCGTCAGGGCGTGTCGAGTGTCCCCCCTCGGTCTGTGTCGAGCCTTGTAGTGTCGAGCCCCGCTTGATCTCTTGGTTTCGATACACGGCACCAACCGCCACTGTCTTATATCTTTGCTGTGTGCGGCCGAGAGGGCCAAACGGGAACGGCATAGGCAATCTCCCTACTATTATTACGCTGTGTCAGCGTGATAATATAAGTAAAGCATCGTCCATCCCCACGAGCGGAGAGAGGTACTCACTTTGCTTGTCTGCATTGTCCTGCTGACGACTCCAACTGCAGTGTGCGCCCCTTTGAGCTATGTAGTGCTGGGCACTGCTCGGTCTTCCCGCTCCTCCGTTGGTGGTGCGCTCAACCTATTCCCTAGGTCTGCTCTTGTGACTGCGATTCACCCCAGTGCCAGCCCTGCTGTGCCTGCGTGGTCCATGGCAACTCCAATGCTTGGGCTGCAGCCCCAAGTGGGGGTGCTAAGCCCGTGTGGCTCACTGGGCATCTCCAAGTATGTTGCGTTTAGTCTGGTAATTTTTGACTCTCCGTTGGTGCTTTGCAGTATCGAGCCCCGCTTGATCTCTTGGTTGAACGAGACTACCGGCTCTGTGACCGAGAGGAGTGGATTGCGATGTCTCGTGTGTTTGCAAGTCATACCGTACATTTGGCTTGCTGGCCTGCCTCATCCAGTGCGGGTTCGGGCGTCAGAGACCTGGGCAGCCATCATCAGGCTGATATGGCTGTTTTGCTGGACAGCAGCTGTTGCTGGCCAACAGCGGATGATGGAGGCCCCGGTGGGCGCGCTGCAGATTGCAGATCTCGTGCGCCACGTTCAGGTTCTCAGCTCCTGTTCCTGGAGCTCGGCGCCGCCCGGACTGCAGGTAGACGATGCCACCATGCCTACCTCGCTGATTGAGACCGATGAGAGTCAGACCGGTGATGTTTTAGGCATCTGCTCCACTCCCCCGGCTGAACGCAAGCGCAAGTTTCAATATCAATGACAGGCTATTTGGGCTGAGTACTGTCTGCGAATGGATGGAGCCGCCAAGCTACTTCATGTACAGGGACGATGGAGGACGTTTGCCTGTGCTGAGTATGGTCCAAGCTTGGTCCTGCCAGCCTTTGAGTGTGCTGGCCAAGGACTCTCTTGGCTTTGGTTGACTTGGTGGAGCGCAACAATATACCAGTCGGGATGCAATGGATGGTCTCCGGGACGCGGTCATGTGTGTATGTGCTTTTCAGTTGGTGTTGAATTCATTAGACTTTTCGATGGTGCTCCCGCCCCTTTGCGCAGATTTTCGGGCTTGGTTGCTTTTCTCTGGTTTGCCCAACTGGGCTTTCATTGTCACACTTTCCGGGTGGGCTGCTTGTCCGCACAATACCGAGACCTTGTTCACCTTTTGGCACCGTTTACGGGACCCACGGCGGCCGGTGGCGAGTCGGTGGTGGGCGCATCGCCTTTGGGCCGCCAATTGCAGCGATGGAGGTGATGGTCGTTTGCAGTGAGTGCTGCCTTTTGGCTGACCCAGGGGTGTGACAATCTTCCTTCTTTCAGTTTATTGTTTGATTATGCTCGAAGTTCTGCACTTCTTGGATGCTTCAGATGATGTACTCATGGGGATTGCCCGTGCATGCCTTCTCCTGGCTAGTCTGTCAGTATTTCCGCATGCTTTGGAGCGCGCTCTGCCCTGCATATGTCTATTTTCTGTCCATGACTTGCCGCTTGCATGTCTTGGTCGCATCTACGAACAAATTTTCTTTTTCCATGGTCGGCTAGACTGTTCATGGAATCTGCCGTGGGATACGGCAACGTGTGCTGCTCTTTCGGGATGCACTGTCCTTTCGAATTTCGGCTACGCGATGACTCTACGTTTTCATAATTCGCGGCTTGCGGTACTCCCCCTCGTTGCATGATCTGTACAGGTTTCGCTTTTCGCTCGTCTTGTCCGTGTTTCCGTTTGTCTTGTTGCTTGCTTGTCTGGTTTGGGTGGTTCTCTCTCTCTGTGATGTTCGAGCCTGGGCACTTTTTGAGGCACACGCACCTCTCGCTATGCCCCTACCTGATCTGTTTTGCTGTTGTTTCATCCTTTTCACACGGAGTTGCTTAATGCAGACGTGCGCTCGACACGGATCGCTGCTAAGGGGCAAAAAAAAAGCGGTTTGGCAGGCTGGCGTTCCAGGACGTGCTGGTTTGAGGTCGCCTGTCAGGCGACTTAGGTGCAACCGCCTTCAGGCTGCCTGCCGACACACTGTAACCTGTTGACAAAGTCTCCAGCTTGCTTCCCGCGCGCAGTTCCGGCGCTCCTCGGTTGGCGCGTACTGCGGCTGTGCGGCAGACGTTTTGCCAAGGTGCGTGTCCCGCTGTTTGCCGAATGCAAGAAGACCTTTTTGTTGCGGAGGAGCTTTGTCAAGTGTTGCGCTACTTGGAATCCTGCTGCCCCGCTGCCGACACCTTCGATGTTCTGCAGCGTGCTGAGGTTCGAGATGAGTGGGACCAGTGGAAAGCACTTGGCCAGATCGTTGTCCGGACTTTCCTTAAGGTGCTTTGGGACTTTTCCACCTGGACTGGCAGGGCCCCCCCTGTTGCACTTCCAAAGGTTTCAGATCAGAGCACAACAGTGCACTGTGATTTCACGCAAACGCAAAGCGTAACCCGCTCTGCAGGCTGGACGTCGATACCAGGCCATTGTTAAGGGAAGCAATATTGAGGCAATATTAAGTTATCTTGAATTGACGGAAGGTCAAGAATGGATCAATTGACAAGGCTTAGCTCTCTCTTTAGACGGAGTTTCCCAAACGGATTCTATTGCACCTGGTAGGCTCCTGACACTCGTCCGTCTGGAAACGACGCCCTGCGAAGGAGTCAAAACCTAAAACGCTGCGTGCAGGCGTGGGCTGCAACAAAACGACCCCTAGATATGCGCCGCATTTTGCCTCCAGGTTGCATTTCAACAAAGGTCAAGCTTTGCCAAAGGAAACCCCTTTTCCTTTTTTTTTGGAACCCCTTTCTTGGGGACCCCTGTTTTTTCCGTTTTTTTCTTAGCCCTGCAAAGATTGGCTTGCTTGAAATGCAACCTGGAGGCAAATTGCAAGCATATCTAGCGTTTTAGGTTTTGAATCCTTCGCAGGATAAGGTCGTTTCCTGGACGGACAAGTGTCAGGAGCCTACAAGGTGCAATGGAATTCGTTTGGGAAACTCCCTCTAAAGAGAGAGGCTGGAGGACATCACTGCTGTGCTTCCGTGTCAGCCACGACAGTGATGGACAACATGGGTCTGGAAATCTGTTGACAGTGCTCAAGACAAGAACGTGCAACTTTACGGCGGCCCACCACCTTGGTTGACATAAACTTCGCTGATTGTAGCGCGCAGTTTCCTTCTTGCAAGATTCCTGTGTTCCTTGAACGTTTCGCCGTTAACGGTTATTGTGTGGTTCTTGCAACTGCAACTTTTTAAGCGTGGCCTGGCGCGACCGCTCGAAATGTGCGCTCACTTGCTGCGCACGCGCAATTTGTAACTTGAGTGTGTGTTAGTGCTGTTGCTGGTTGTTTGTTGTTTCTGGTTTTGTGGTTGGTTTGTTTGTTTCTTAGGGTTTAGGGTGTGTGTGTTTTTTGTTTGTTTTTTGTTTCTTTGTTTGTTGGTTTGTTTGTTTCTTAGGGTATAGGGTGTTTGTTTATTTCTTTGTTTGTTGTTTGTGGTTTGTTGTTTGTTGCTACTTGTTTGTGGCCTGTGGCTTGTTGATTGTTGTTTGTTGTTGCTTCCGTGCGCTGCGGGCAAGCTTGAAGCTCGGAAAATTGTTGCGGGCTTGCGACCGCCCGTGTAAAAACCCATTACGTGGATCACGAGTTGCGAGTGAAATCACATTGAAATATGTATGGAAAAATCACACGGTTTACTGCAAAATGAAACAAATTTGGTGGCCTTGCCAAACCTGGTTCGTAATTTTCATTTACTCCCGGGAGTAATTTTCATTTACTCCCTGGCGTAATTTTCATTTACTCCCCGGGCGCGGGAGTATTTTATTCCTGAAAAAAGGAGTAAATCGCAAAAAAGGGGTTTGTTTTAAAAAGAGTATTTGTTGAGATGGATCTATGAGGCGGCCGTGGCCAGAGGCGCGATTGCGTTGCTGTCCAGCTTCGACGCCTCCTGGGCGGTGACCTGGTCGTCCAGTTCGAGGTTCCTCGGCGTCCAGCTCCCATGGGCGCTTTAAATGAAAAACAAAGTTTTTTGGTCCGCGAAGCATGGCCTGTCTGACGTGTCTGAGACTGGCTTCAGGCCTAGCCCAGCAAACCCAGCTCAACCCACAGAGGCTACCCATTCAAGCAGCAACCAGCAACCCGCCACAGACATTCCATGGGCCGCTTTTTGCGCAAATGCGCAACAACTTGCAGAACGCTAAAAACCACTCACTGCCTGGGTTCATGAACTTTAATTTTTTTTTGGGAAGACCATTTTAGCGGTAAATATACAGTTTGGACTTTTTTTGGGGCCATCCACGCAGCCAGTGAGACCAGTTTTTGGTCCGAAAAGCATGACCTCCTGCTGGCCAGGCTATCTGACGTGTCTGGGACTGGCCTCAGGCCTAGCCCCAGCAAGCCCGCCCAACCAGCAACCCACAGAGGTTACCCATGCCAGCACCCCGCCACACATTTTTTTTGACCTGCCAAGTTTGACTCTGAGCGCCCTTGGGATTTTGTCGCCTTTACAGCGCATTGGCCAAAAACGGACCATGGAGCTGAACGCCGAGGAACTTCGAAAATTTCAAATCCAGCCGGACAGGATCTTAGGGCCAGCAGACATGTTGGGAAGGGGAAAAGCGACGATTCCCTTTGGGAAACGAGATTTGAGCGCCCTTGGCCCCCTAGCATTCAACTTGGGATGTTGTGATTGGTGCTGTGGTTTGGTCCGGTATATTTTTGAGGCATAAAATACGTGCTGTCCCGGGACCGCAAAGGGGATGATCAGGCAAAATCAGCCCATTACTTTTTCAAGCTCACGTTTACATGTGAGAATCATTCGGCGTGCAGCCAATCAGTGGCTGTGGAGAGGGGGAGCGTTAAACCGGGCACGCCATGGCGAGAGTGTTCGATGCTGCAATTGTTGCGGCTCGGACAAGCTGATGGCGTATCGATTTTCAGAAGTGCAGCAGCCAGTCGATCAGCTTGCGTCCTTAAATCCTTGCATCGGCGTCTGAGCTCTCAGGGAAGCTTTCAGCAAGGCGTCGCTGGTACTGTCAAAGTTTATTTCCTGATTGGTTCACGGACTCGGTTTCTGAGCCCTGAGGAAATCCTCGCGAAGAGGAAATTCGGCGGCTGCGCACTACCAAGGACGTGTTGGCATATTTTCTGGCTCAGCGGGACAAGCTGATACCCGCAGATGTGTGCTGCATCCTTGAGGCATTGTGGTCCAGGTCCCAGGAGCACGAAGACATCAAGGCCAGCTTCCTCGTTTTGGGATTCCCCCCAACGCAGATTTTGGCCTCCAGCGGTGGGTTGCTTTTCTTTGGGGACATCTTTGGGGTAAATCAACAAGGGGAACTCCGTCAAGGCGGCCAAGAAACAACTTTTCAACGATGCCGACTTCATGGCCATCATGAAAGATGTGCTCTTCAAGCTGGACCGATACTCGGCACCCGAGCTGCCGCGCCTGCTGGGGGCGCTGTTCGACATGCGTTGGAACGACCGGCAGCTCTTCAAGATTGTGGAACCCATGGTGATCCAGCATCTCAGCATGGTTGGCCTGTGGCCTGCAGTGCTCCATTCTTCATTGTTTCCAAAATCGTTTTTCTTTCACAGTAAGTGACTTTGGGTCATTCCCAAACAGTTGCGACGTGCTTTCTGAGTCACTCGTCTCCAGGCACTTGCCATCCATGGATTGTGGGAGCCTGCCTTTGGTGGCACACAGCTTCGTTGGCATCCGCTGTGGCAGCCGCTTGCTCTTCAACGAGTTGGTGCATCGCTGCTTCCAATCGGAGCATTTTACGCCTGAGGGCGTGGCCTCCCTGACAGCGGCCTTCGCCAAGGCCCCGCACAAACCCAAGACCTTCCTGATCGGCTTTGCCCCGGTGGTGTCGCAGCACCTGCCATCCTTTACTGCTGACCAGCTGCAAAGAGTCTTGCTGGCATATTCAGAATGGCCGGCCGAAATTCCTGCAGAGTTCATGGAGCAACTCGCGCATTTCCTGGTGCAAGACAATGCGCAGATGATTCGGACAGGCTTGCCTGCACAACAATTGGTGACGATCCTGCGTTTTCTGGCTCTTTGGAGTGCACGGGCAAAGGCAGCTAGGGAAGACCCAGGAGCGAGGCGAGCATTTGAGCCCATCTACATTCTCTGCGCGAAAACGCTGGTTGCTGCATGTGATGAGCTTACAACTGAAGAGTCATCTCAAGCCATGTGGGCCTATTGTAAAATGAAACTTGTTCCCAAGGTTCTTTTTCAGAGACTGTACAGCAACATATTGCCATCCTTCCAACAACTCTCCTTGCCCAGCTTGGCTCCCTGTCTGCTAAACACAGCACGAGCTGCCTCTGGCCAAATGCAGTTTTGGGATGATGCACATCCCACCGAAGCGATCACGACGAGAGATTTGCCACGGGACTACACTTTGTTCGAAGACCGGCGTTTGCTTTTGGCTGCGGAGACCCACATTGTGAGGTGTATGGGGGACATCGCTCCACGTGATCTCACAGCTGTAGTGCAGGCCTACAGCCTGGCCCACGTGGGGTCTCCGGGCCTGTTCTCGGTGCTGCAGAGGGCGGCGATGGAGCAATGCCGGCAGCTCCCAGCGGAGCAGCTCAGCTCCCAGCTGAGCAGCTTTGCCATGCTGCGGCTGGGGCCCTCCTTCGCCCGGGAGGCCCAGATCGACATCCTGGACCGCCTGGCCCAGCTCCCAGTGACTGCGGTCTGCGACATTTTGTGGGCCTTCTGCGTGCTGCGGCACCGTGACCCCCATTTCTTCAAGGCGCTGCTGGGCATTTTGTCCCCCGGGTCTGTGGCAAACCGGCGCTGCGCCTGGCTATGCCCCGCTCTGCTGGAGATTAGGACTCACTTCCCGGATATGGACCCGGAGGGTTTGGACCGGTACATGGGCTACGTGCAGCCGGACTTCCGGCACGTGCAGCTACGGCAAGCAGCCCCGGAGTCAGCCCGCAAGTCTTTGCGGAGCTGCCTGGAACAAGCTGGACTCCAGTGCACTGAGTTGGTGGAGGTTGACGGCTACATAGTGGACGTGCTGGTGGAAAGTGGAGATTTGGAGAAGCCGGTGGCCATACAATACCATTCAGCACCCCGCACGCTACATTTGTCTACTGGAGAGCCATTGGGCGGGACCATGATGAAGCAGATGCTTGCACGTGAAATCTCTTCGTTGGGGGGATGGATATTGTGTTGCATTTAAGTCTATGGCTTGCAAACAGACGAACACCATTGCTGCCTGCTTGAGAAGGGTAACCAAGACACCAAGACCATCGAGTGTTGAAGCTTGAGGCAATCCCTCGTAAACCTTATGCAGCACGCTTTCCCATTCGTTGTTGTGTTTTTTGGGAACCGGGGGAGAAAGGGTGGGGGGGTTGCCGGATGACCGTATGGCTTCATGCGAGGCGGTATTTGCGCGCCCGCGGATTTTGCGTGGTGAACATTTTGGACAAGTCCTGGGAAGAACTGGACGAGCGAGCGGAGGATCTCTTGCAGCAGGTTCGGCAGGCTCAGAAGCAGCCAACTGGAAGGAGTTTTGTTGGCCCGGCAGCAAAAGGCCGCAAGTGCTTTGGCTTCTTTTTTTGATTGGGAGGGGGGGAAGAGTGGTGGAGCAGTGTGCACTTTGCGCAATTTGCAGCTTAGCACTCAAGCAGAAGAAAGCAAGATCAACAGTGAATTCTTCAAAGTCAATTGTGAACTGTAGCATTATTCATGCTTTCGCATTTCCGCCACATGTTGCAAGATGATGCAGACGCGATGGTCAGTCGCAAGTACCTTGCCATCCTGCAGGCATGAGCTTGGGGAGCGAGTGCCGTCTTTTTCAGTGCACCCTTTGTGGGTTGGTTAGAAGGGAAGTCAAAGTGAAATACTCAGTTGCCTTTAGAGACGCGTGCGGCATGCAGTGGTCTGCCAGGACTTGGCAATGCGGTGCCAAAGTAGCGCTGAAGCCCCTCCAGTTGCAGCCAAAGCTTTCAATGACGGCAGCTGCAGCTGCAATGGCAACACCTGCATGCTTGGCGGGCGCCGGTTTGACGAGACCCTCCCCGGCTCCCCCCTTGGGCAGGTCCCTTTGTGCAGCGATAAGATTTGGAGCCGGTCAAGACGGCGGAGCTCCAGGTCTCCCTTGGCAAGGAGTGTATCGTGGAGTAAGCTTGAAACTTTCACATGCCCATTCTCCAGGAGAGTACTTCTCCAACATCGCGGAGCCTTTTGTCTTCGCGGGCAGCAAAGCAGGACCGATCGAAGCCCCGCGGCACTGCATGGCCCTGTCCTGCCTAGAAGTTCTGCTGGCACCAAGTTGGCCCGCCTTTGCGCTGAACAAAAATGGCATTTGAACCATTTGGCCTTTTTAGCATGACAGCGCACTTTTTTCCATCAGCGGCTGCTCGTGCGGGTTGGTGGCCACAGGGTGCTGCAAGACACGTAGGAAGTACTTGGGAGCCACTCATGATGGCCACGTTATTCATGCTGACCTTCCAACTGCCGTCGCCTCAGAACGCGTGCGTCAGACGGGTTTTGTGTGTATCACAATGGCTTGTCCCATGCGATGCCGAGGATTTCCACTTCTTTGTTCTTATTCCTGGACAGGATGCTTTCACAGGCTTTGTTAAGCTGTGCGCCAAGTGAAACGGTTTAGCATATTACTTGATCACAAGACTGGACAGGTACCACTTGGCTTCCGACCGCAGCATTTTCGCGCACATCTTAGCTGTGCTGATGCTCGCTATTGTTTCATGTTTATGTTTGTGCCGACTTTTGCAGAGGGCCACAGTGCTTGCAGCTGCCAATTCGCATCCTTACTTGTTCTAGTCCTTCTGAACTTGGCATGCTTGCTTCCGGCGCTTTTTGATGTGTTTAGAGCGTCACACAACAACAACTAGCACACCCGGAGTTGTATCTTTTTGAGCTTCCAGCCTCTTCCATTTCCAGAAACGGGCACAGACGAGGTGACGCAGGATGGCCTACTTGGGTGCTACCATGGGGACTTCGAGGCCTCCAAAGCCGGTTGAAGGGCTTCCAAGACTTGACAATGTGGGAGCGACCCGAGCAAACGTCAAGCGATTCATCGGCATGTGCAACATGTCAAGTTTCAAAGGGGGTGACAATAGAAATCCACACAGCAAACTAAACTAGTGAGCCTCCGGCTCACTCCGCCGACATTGCCCTCTCCCTTTTGTCCTTTTTCCTCTCCTTTTTCCATTCCCCACTTTGTTCCCTCCTCTTCTCTCTCCCCCTCTCTCTCTGTCTCTGCCTCCTCTCTATGCCCCCCTCTCTTTGCCTCTCTCTTTCTCTACCTCCTCTCCTTTCTCTGCCTTTTCCCCGGCCCGTTGCTGCCTCTCTCTCTCTGTCTACGCCCCTCACTTTCCCCCCCCCTTCCTCTCTCTGCCACTCTCTCTCTCTCTCTCTCTCTCTCTCTCTCTCTGTCTCCTCTCTCTCTCTCTCTCTCTCTCTCTCTCTCTTTCTCTCTCCATCTCTCTCTCTCTCTCTTTCTCTCTTTCTTTCTCTCTCTCTCTCTCTCTCTCCCTCTCTCGCTCTCCCCCTCTCATCCTCTCCTCGCCCCCCGCCCCCCGCCCCCCCGTCCTCCCGGTCTCCCCCCCCCCCCCCAAACCCTAGCCATCTTCCTTTCATTTCTGCGTCAGTTCCCACGCATGTCCCCGTCAGTTCCAATCATTTCCCTATAGCTCCCTTCGTTTCCGTTCATTTCTCCTTCATTGGCTTTAATCATTGCTCTTCAATCCCCGTTCATTCCCCCTTTCTTGCTGGTTCGTTTCCCCTGCAGGTCCCTGGCATTTACCGTTAGCGTCATTCCCCTCAAGTTGCCTCGATTTAGGTGCACTTCCCCTTCATGACCCCTGTAGTGTCTCCGTACCAGCGCCTTTCGTCTTGATTTCCCCTTCATTTCCTTTTCATGTCGCATCATTTCCTATCATTTTCTCGTCATGTCCCCTTCCTTTACCTTCAATTCCACCTTCATTTCCCTGTCATTTTCTCAGTATGTCCGCTTCATTTTCCATGTATGTCCCCTTCATTGCCAGTCATTTCCCTACCTCTCCCTTCGCTCCCTTTGATGACCTCGTCACTGTCTTTCATTTCCCCTTGTTTCCCCTTCATTCCCCCTTCACTTCCGGCATTTCTAATTCTTTTCCCCTTCATTTCCCTTTCAGTTCCCCTTGATTTTCTGTCATTTCCACTTCCTGTCCCCTGCATGTCCTTGCAGTTATTTGTTCCGGAGATTCGAACCTGGTGGAAAAGAAAGGCCCGCTCAGGAGTTTCCCCCTCATGTCCCCTTCATGTCCTCTTCATGTTCCCTGCACTTCCCTTGCATGTCCTCTTCCTGTTCCTTCCATGCATTTGCCTCGAACCCCCATCACTCCCCCTGGAGTCATTTCATGTTGGTGTCATGCCCCCTTTCACTTCCCTGTACGGTTCTGCAGTTCCGCACCTTTACTTCCCTTCATTTCCGATTCATTTCCCTTCCGTCCCCCTCAGCTTCATTCCTGTTTGTTTCCGCGTCACTTCCCACTTCCCCTTTTCATGTCGGTGCCCATCCAAAGTAGCCCAGAACAAATACAAACAAACAAACAAACAAACAAACAAACAAACAAACAATCAAACAAACAATCAAACACACAAACACACAAACACACAAACACACAAACACACAAACACACAAACACACAAACACACAAACACACAAACACACAAACACACAACCACACAACCAGACAAACAGACAAACACACAATCACACAACCACACAACCACACAAACACACAAACACACAAACACACAAACACACAAAAACACACAAACATACAAACACACAAACACACACACAAACACACACACACACACAAACACACACACACAAACACACACACACACACAAACACACACACACACAAGCACACACACAAACACACAAACACACAAACACACACACACACACACAAAAACACACACAAACACACACACACACACAAAAACACACAAACACGCACAAACACACACACACACAAACACACACAAGCACACACAAACACACACACACAAACACACAAACACACAAACACACAAACACACAAACACACAAGCACACAAACACACAAACACGGAATCACACAAACACACAAACACAGAAACACACACACACAAACACACACGATCACACACACACACACAACCGCACACAAACACACACAAACACATAAACACACACACAAACACACACACAAAACACAAAAACACACAAGCACACAAACACACAAACACACAAACACACAAACACACAAACACGGAAACACACAAACACACAAACACAGAAACACACAAACACACAAACACACAAACACACAAACACACAAACGCACAACCAGACAAACAGACAACAAACAACCACACAACCACACAACCACACAAACACACAAACACACAAACACACAAACACACAAACGCACAAACACACAAACACACAAACACACACACACACTAACACACACACACAAACACACACACAAACACACACACACAAACACACACGAACACACACACACAAACACAGACAAACACACACACAAACACACACTAACACATAAGCACAAACACACACACAAACACACACACACACACAAACACATAAACACACAAAAACACAAAAACACAAACAAAACACACAAACACACACACACACAAAAACGCACACACACACAAACACACACACACACACAGAACACACAAACACGCACAAACACACACACACAAACACACAAACACACAAACACACAAACACACAAACAAACACACACACAAACACACACAAACACACACACAAACACACACACAAGCACAAACACACACACAAACACACACACACACAAACACACACACACACACAAACACACACACACACACAAACACAAACACACACACACAAACACACAAACACACAAACACACAAACACACAAACACACAAACACACAAACACACAAACACACAAACACACAAACAAACCACACAACCACACAATAACACACAAACAAACAAACAAACACACAAACACACACAAACACACAAACACACGCAAACACACACAAACACACACACAAAACACACAAACACACAAACACACAAACACACAAGCAGACAAACAGACAAACACACAAACACACACACACACACAAACACACACACAAACACACACAAACACACACACACAAACACACAAACACACAAACACACAAACACACAAGCACAAACACATACACACACACAGACCCACAGACCCACAGACGCACAGACCCACAAACTCGGCGACCCACAGACCCACAGACCCACAGACCCACAGACCCACAGGCGCGCACGCTCGCACACGCTCACGCACGCGCACGCGCACGCACACGCACACGCACAAGCACACGCACACGCACACGCACACGCACACCCACACCCACACCCACACCCACACCCACACACACACACACACGCACACACACGCACTGTCGTTTTCAACGTTTCCGGAAAAGGAGGTCAATCAACAATTGTTTTTCTAGTCTTTTTTTTTTCTCCCCGGAATGGGACCTCTGTTTTTTGCCCTACAATTGCCGCGCGGTACGTGGGCCCCCCCCTAGTATCGGGGATGAGGGGTTTTCCCCTATCCTCTCTTAGGTGTCTGACACGCCGAGAAATGTGGGCGGATTTGGGATGATCATTGGTTTGTTGATGCCATTTGCGGGAACTCTGATTTGACCGACCTGCATTGCACGTTACGGACCGTGAATGCTGTTTGCTGTTGGCTCATTGACAGGGTTGCAGATGGCAGAGACCCTTGAAACTTTCATGAGGTGCAATATATAGTTTGAGAAGTGTTATGTTGCCCCCCCTTCTCCCTGAAGCGCAGCAATGAGGAACACTGGTGGAAAGTTCTGGAAAGAGATGACAAAGGAAGCTTCTCACTCGTGAACTTTGCCACTGATGCTTGGCAGAACGGCCAAGCTTTTGGGAGCATTCGAAGCAAGCTTCGATTAATCTTCCCTTCACTGATCGGATTTTGGGGCCCCTATTTCTGTTTTGGCTCCTTTGAACAGCTGTCTGAAAGTCATTCTTGAGTTCCAAGGACTTTTTGCTGTACTCGAATGCCGATGGCAGGCGGTTTGTTGGAATTGTCTCAGCACGCTTTGCTTCCGGCCAGAGTATTGGCAGTCACAGAGAGGAGAGGCAACAGATTATTATCCTGAGCCTTTTCTTTTGATTGATTCCTTGTGCCAGGCTTGGCACCTTCGTTGGCGAGTACTTTGAGGAGTCCGCAAGGGATGTGGTAATTTGTCGTTGCAGCATGTTCACGTCTTTGGCAAGAAGCCAGGACTGAGTGCGGTCCGCATATTCGAACACCTTTGCAGGACCAGCTTTTCGTTTGTGAAGATCCTCAAGGCCAGATCTGAATGCATTTATTTGGCCTGTCACCTGTAAGTTGTAAGGCGAAATCGTTCTACCAGTTGCCGCCGATGGACTCTTTGGGCTTGAAAGTACCGGCTTCTGCTGGGAGGTGGGCCGTGGGGAGGGTTGGGCTTCCGGGCTTCTAGGTTTTGATGGTGAGTTGCAGATCGCTAGTCTGCAGCCAGAGACAGAGAGTGGTGAGAAGGACGCAGTGTGTCGAGGAAGGAAGCTCGGACGGCGCGAGTGCCAGAACATGTGATTATAAAGTTGCCGTCTATGTGCCAACGCTTCTGCGCTGCAAGCAATTCGAGCGCCTGCACGATGCAAGTTGCCAGCGCTTTACTCTCCAGCTCACATGAAGATTGATGCATGGCATCGGAGTCAAGTAAGGCTGAATCTGGATCGCTTGAGGGGCAGATACAACGGCACACTTCTATTTGTTACAGGAAGTCTCAGAAGATCTTTTGAGGTGCTGGGAATGTTCCAGTTGTGGACTAGCGTGAAGCAATAAGAACCTCGTGCTTGTCTTGGCTCTTGGCTGGTGGGCAAATGGTGCCTGATGGACATAGTCTCGGGGCAGTCGGGGCACTCGAAACGGGCTCGAAGCAGTGTGGGGCGCTGGACCCGACTGAGCCACGCGCGCTGTTGTTGCCAGCCTTCAAACGGCAGGATGTGTGCTCAAATGCTGACAGTCTTCGTTCACAGCTTGTTTAGCTTATGCTCAGACTCAAGCTTGTGAGGTGTGGGGTCGTAAGCTTAATCCATGTGTGATGGTTTGACGCAGGGGATCCGGGATGTCTATACGGATGCATTCCACGCCCGACACTACGTCCTGAGCTAAGCAATCAAAAAGAGAGCTATTTGGCTGGCATGCATATTGCAGGGAAGATCAGGGAAGCATGGAAGGGGAAACCTGCCGCCCCCGCTACCGCAGCTGTCAGAGGTGAACCCCATTTTTGGCAGTCGATGTATAGCCGAGATGGAGCGCGCCATTGCTTTGCTATCCCTCCTTTCGGCAAAAGCTTTCGTGTCTGAGGCTGGGGCAATGCATGTGTGTTGGCTTCTTGTGAGAGACCTTCAGTGCCCATCCCTGCAGGAGTGTTTGGACAAGGACAATGTTGAGCTGCCTGGCAACGAGTTCGTACAGATTGGATCGCGGCCTTCATTCCGCGACCAGAAGTATGTTTGGCCAAATATGCCAGGCGTGCTTAGATTTGGGAAGGATCTTATCAAAACGATTCAGAAACAAGACTCTGCCCCTCTTGAGGAGTACCTGGAATCTGCCAATGGGCCCTTCAATCCGGATTGTGGAGTCTGCAAGCTCAGAAACAACGCGGTAGTTTTGAGGAATGTGGCTCCGGCCGGCTTGGCTGACCGGCGGGCAATGTTTACTATTGCTGGAAATCTTGCAGGTCCTTTGTGTGCGCATGTGCATGTGCCTTCACCTGCAGAAATTCTGGTTGGGGACCCAACTGGAGGGCTAGTGGCTGATTGGTGGGACAGCTACATGGATTTACGCTTTCCAGATGGAGACACTGTTTTGCGGACCATTGATGACAAACAGATTACGATTCCAGGCACCATGTCTCTGCAGGACAGGTTTACAGCTGTCGCCGAAGCATTTTCAAGCAACACTTCGTTTGTGGTTGAGGTCAAAGAGAATATGTTCAACCTCGGAGTGTGGATTGGGCAGCATTTGCCCGAAAATGCGAAGCGTGGCCCGCTTCCAAATCTTCTTGGACTGCACCAGGAAACCCCCTGCAATCATGTGAGATACTCTCCATCCAGGATTGTACAAAACTTGGTCACGTCGTTCAAGGAGAAGCTAAACCTGACCAACTTTGCAACTTTGCACATCCGCCGCCAAGACGCAAGCTGGCAGTGTGACACCAGCGTACCTCGCGTCCTCCGCTATGCGGATTGTTGGTTTTCCGACGGCCAGAGCAACGCCAAGACCCTGGTGCTGTTCACCGACGAGACCGACCAGGTCTACTTGCAGGATTTGCTGCAGCAGCTTTCAGCTGCCTCGGAGAGGTGGGGCGCGATGTTGGTGCATCACGGGGACCCGATTTTGGCCTCCTTGGCGCCGGGTGCCCAAAACAGCGCCCAAAACGGTTCCCAAAAAGACGGGTACGACGGGTACGACGGGTATGCGACCTACAGCGCGGCCCGGGAACTCATGAAGGAGTCTACAGCCCAGCTTGAACTGCGCCGATTCACCAGCTGCCCCCCCCCGGGCAAGTGCATGGACGCATGATAAATTTCATGGCAGAACTGGGCGGCCTAATTCAGGGGGCAGCGAAGTCTCTGCCCCAAAGACTTCAATTTCTGCTTTTGGAGCGACCCAGCCATTTTTGTCCTGGTTGGAGCATGTTGGATCTGGGTTTCTGTTGATATCCCAGCCCTTCGGCGCTTTTGCCATTCAAATTTTCTGTCAAGACCAGGCGTTTGAAGGCGTGTGGTTCATTGCTGCAGGGTTTTGCCTCTTTCCGGCCAAGCCGACCTGAGCAAGTGGGGGTGGAAAGAAGTAGCATACTGCATGCGCTGTCGCATGAGGTGTATGTTAAATGGAGAAGGCTACGTGCCTGCATTTGCTAAGGTCCTCGAGGACGGTCAGCTGCGTGGGTTGGGTGAGGTTTGGAGGCCAGGGTGTCGAGGTTGGCAATCAGGATTAGATTTCGTCGGAGGTCGCTTGCTCCCCTGTCCTGGGGCAGTGGCCAAGACCTGAACTTGGCGGACATGCCAAGGTGCGCCAACTTTTTCCCTTGCGACTCTTCAGACTCTGGCAATCGAACAGATCGGCAGGCCTCATGCCTGGGCCATCGAGCACATCCCTTTCCTCTCACACCTGGCACAGGCCGCAGCCGTGTCGACGTGTTCATTTGCCGTTTTCCGCCGTTTCAGGAGGGTCTCATTTCCGCGAGCCATGGGCGGAACGAGGTCTATGCCTCGCGACCGATTGGGGAGGACTGACACAGAACGGATGGATTCATGGCTAGTGGATGAGCTGTTTGGGTCTCGCTGGCAGGTTCGGTTTCGCGGCAATGGTTTGCGCCCTTTTGGCGTGCCGCCAGCGTGTTTTGAGCCCCAGTGTACCCTGGGCTCTTGGCATTTGGCAGGCCATTAGCTTCGCGGTGGAGCCAGTCTCAGCTGGGAAGCAGGCCAGGCCAGTCTCGTTCATCCACTGCCGGAACAGCTTGGCCGCAGGTTCCATTTCAGCGATCTTGGAAACGAGCTTGGCATGGCTCCAGCCTGCACCGCATCGAGGGCATTGCCAGGGATGGCCTGCAAGTGGGGAAGAAGGGGTCGCGCTGGCCAGCTTGCGTAGGTTGGGTTGAGTTTCCCCGAGTTTGGAGACGGCGGCACCCAGCCTACCGTTCGATAGAGGATGCTGTGCTGACTTACGTCAGGATATATTTGTCTCCATCGTTTCAGTACACGTTTTGCCTGTACTCCTTGCAGTGCCCTCAGTTTTGCAAGCTGTCTGTAGTTTGCATGTTTCTGGTGGCACGGGGAGCAGCTTTTGCCTTCAGGCCCGACTTACGTGCGCGTGTCTCAGACGCATGCTCGTCTCAGCATGCTCGTTTGAAAGGGCATCGGTGCTGTTCAGTTCCGTGTCAACTGAGCTATTTTGAGGTGGGCAACGAGCGCTTCCGGCTGGTCGTGGAGGCCCACGCACAGTCTTCATGCGAACCGTGACTGTGACCCCCGCAGGTTCGGGTGCGTCCAGACTCTTATGATGAGCACGGCGATCATTACAAGCTGCTGCCTTAGTCTTGAGCTTTGCCTTCAGCTAGCTTGCCATACTGACTCATCTGGGTTTGGTCTTGTGACATGGTGCCGAGGTTCTGTGAGCTGCAGCATGTGGAGCCCTGCATCCCTTTGGACTGCCTGGAGTGGGAGGCCTTGTGGCAGCGAGGCACAAGGTACCGAGCTCATCAACTTGCCAGGCGGGGATGGAAGCAGAAGCTGTCCAGGTGGTCGGTGCGAAGCTGAGTATTTCCTCATTTCGGGCAGATAAGCCGCCTCCTTTTGCTGCCGTTGGAGGCCTTGCACTAAAGCAGCTACGACCCGAAGAGCCGACCCTTCGCCACGACACCAACATTCGGCACTGCTGTCAGGTGGGTCCCAGTTGTTTTCTTTTTGACGTTTTGGATGTTGAGACGCTGGAATGTCGCAATGGATGTGTACCAGCTTGTGGTGCTTGATCACGCTGTTAGTGGCCTGGGTTCCTTGAAAGGCCCTGATCGCTGCTTCCAAGCCTGAGGGTCGGACGCTACTTGAATGTGGCCAAAGCATGTGCAGTGTCAAAAGAAAGCAGCATTGAGAAGGGGTTGCAGCATGCATGCTAGTACTGTAGTTGGTGGAGAAGCTTCATCCATGAAGCCCGATTGATGACTTGGACCACAGCTTGGGCTGCACTGGCTTCATAAGTGGCAAATTAGGCAGAAGTCCAGACAGTCATCAGCTACACGTGTAGGAGCAGTGGGCCCCATTGAGAGAACAGAGTTGCGCCTGTCCCAACCCCAACACGCCCCGCGGACGTGGAATTGTTGCTCAGCTTGTCGCCATGCCTTCCCTTCTACAAGCGGGCATGTCATGGCCTTGTGGGCCAACCAGACGGCCTGAATGCGATTCGCTTTGAGGTCCGAGTTTCGGACCATCTTTGGAATGTCCTCCTCCAGCAGAGGTGACAGACCAGGTGCGGCGCAGTGCTTCTGGGTGCGCGAGCACAGTGGGCGTGATCCCAGGACCTCCGCCTCCGTTTCCAGATGTACAACAGGCCAGGATCAAGGATCATTGGTGATCTTGACCCTGGAAACGCTGGAAGGGGACAAGCGACAACACAGCATTCCAAGATTTGGCCGTGGCTGTTCACCCTTCTGGCAGGGGAGCGGCGGTGTGCCGGTGTGGGCTGACTCCTCAATTCCCACTCGGGTTTGGTGACGAGCAAGCGCAGCAGCTTCTGCTTAGGTGTCGATTGATCCACGCAGCGGAGAATTGAGTCAGGGGCTAGAATCAACAGACCATGTCTGTGCGGATTCATGGCGCCTTGCACTTGGGTTGGAAAGAGCGGTCATCAATCTTTTGGAGTATACTTTAAGACAAGAATTGTAAAGAGTTTACGACCATAGCACATGTGAGTTTTGTCGTGAAAATCTCAGCTGATGAGCTACAGGTGCGTACCCGCAAGCTGCTGTGCACAAGCTGGAGCATGTGGAGCTCGCATTTTATTTCGCACTCCATGTTGTGAGCAAGCATCGCTTTGAAAATTTGCCGCCAGGCCTACGCAAGACACAGCAGGGAGGCAGGTCATTTCGAATGTCTTCCTTTGGACAGATAGGGTCTCGTATAACTTTGTCCCCAAAAGCATCGAGCCTGCTCTTTTGGGGCATCTTTCAGGTTGCTTCTCAGAGGGTACTTGTACAGCTTTTCCAACCTCCGACTTGCCTCGCACCGCACCCGCCATTTGCTCGAAGAGAGGTGCGCCTTGCCGGGCTGGGCCTGGGCCCAGTCTACGAGACGCTTATCGTGGACTTCCACGGGGAACGACCGGTGCAGAAGCGGGAGGGCGGCGGGAAGCCCGGGGCCCAGGCGGAAGGGGAGGCGTGCCAGCTGTCTAGACGGATTGTCCCTTTTTTGGAGGATGCACCGAGCTCTGGAGAGTGAGAGATTGGTTGGTTGAAGAGGTTTTTAGGCTTCGAATCAATTCTCCAGCGTTTCGAGTGTTTTGATGTCTATGATCCATTTGCCCCACACGGATCCAATGGTGCATTGGCAACGGAAGGCGAGACGTGCGGCGCTTTGTCGTGGACCCGAGTGCCCCTCCCCAGGCCCGCGAGCGCGTTCTGCAGCTTGCTTTCATCGAGAAGTCTATGGTCCGCTGGAACATGGGGAGACTCTAAACTTTCAACAAGCGGACACGGGGACGTTCTCATTTTCCCGTGTCCGGCAGGGTACGAGTAGAATTGGGCGCGAAGCTTTACGGCGTTGAAGTGAAACTCGAGATATCTGAATTCTTCGTCCTGTGAGACCTTCTTGAATCACACTTGCATCTGACGCACAAGAGCAAGCGAAACCATACCACATTGCTTTGACTCACTCCAGTTGCCGCCGTTGCGAGGCGGCTATGAACTTGGAGATTTGGAATACCCTTAAACCTGAATGATGTCCAATAACGAAGGTTAGAACTCGGGACAACCCCTTACCTTAAGGTACTACAAGAAGCCACTTTGATCTTTGCTTGGCTTGTGGTACACCCTTTTAATGCCAAGTTTGAGTTTTGACTCGTTGGGTCTTGTTTCAAAGGGGAACAAAGGTAATTAGGGGTAGGTAGATCCACTCAAAGCTCTTCTGAGCCATTGATGGCTTGTGCGACTGTCTTCCCTGGCATCCACGTGAAATTCATTTCTTGAGATGGTGATGGCATGTCACCCAATCCGGAACATCAGCAAAGAATTGCCCTCCTCCATACTGTTTTTTCTGCAACATATATTGCAAACAAAACATAGAGGGAATTCTTATCAAGTAGCAGACCGACTACAGATTGAGCTTGCTGGACGCTTGGCAAAGCCGCACAACTACGATGGGGTTGCAGTACAGAGCATGCATTACAATCGTGCACATGTTCCTTGGGGCTGGTAAAGATGGTCATCAACGCCTTGAACAGATATGGGCAGAAGGCCATTACCCACACAAGCAGTTTTGATCCGGGCACACCAGAATTTGTAGTTAAGACTGTTTGAATGCATAAGTGTACAAACCAAGAAGAAAAACAGGAAATTCCGTGGTACGGCACCAAATTGAAAGCTAGCTCTGCGACAGATGACAAGAGAAGAATAAGCGCGCGGAAAGACATGCGTGCGCTATCCATTGGCAGGCGTGAACAACGTGCTCAGCGCAAGCGCTTGAGCGGGTGTGCTTTTCAGTTGGCAGGCGTGGCTACAGCGTGCGTTTGAGCGGGCGCGCTTATCATTCCGCCGTTGTGAATACAGTGCTGCTGCTCCGGGTTGCGCGCAAGCTGTTTCAAAGACAAGTTTCGTTTGACAGAGAAGAGCGCGACCAACACGAAAGCAAGCAGACTGCGAAGCGTTCGGAAATGGCTAGTGATTGCCTCTTTGTGTTCCAGTTTGATTGTATTCTTGTGTTTTAAAATGATTGCCACTCTGTGTTCTAATAGGATTTCTTGCCCGGGGCTTGGGGTGGTCGAAAGTTAGCCTGATGGCGAGGCGTCCGGGGCTAGGCCCCTGCGCACGGACGAGCGCTTTTCGCGACATCAGTTTACGTGGCAGGCGCAGTGCTTTCGCAAGCTCAGGTACAGATTTCGCGGCAGGCGCAGCGCTTTCGCACAGTCAGGCATAGACCTCGTCGCAGGCGCGACAGTCTGGCGAGGTCAGGCATATTTCGTGGCAGGCGGAGCGCTTTCGTAGGGTCAGGTATTTCGTGGCAGGCGCAGCACTTTCGCACCGTGGCAGGCAGAGCGCCTTTGCCAGGTCCAGTGCAGAATTTGTTGGCAGGCGCAGCGCTTTTGCACGGTTATGCCCAGGTCCGGTGGCAGTTGCGCGTGGTCAAGTGCAGTTGTCGTGGCAGCGCAGCACTTTCACAAGGTGAATAGATAGATAGATTGGTGAAAGGAGAATGATACCTAGATTAACCGGAAGGTAGGTAGAAAGAGAGATTTCGGTCGACAGATTGACATGCGCATCGGTAGATAGACAGACAGAGAAGGTAGACTGACAATTGGATGGTTTAGAGAGACAGATTAGAGAGACGTAGAGAGATAGTAGATAGATAGATAGATAGATAGATAGATAGATAGATAGATAGATAGATAGATAGATAGATAGATAGACAAGAAAGAAAGATCGACGAAAACGAGATATGGGTGTGTGCCGTTTTAAAGGCCCAAGCTTCAGTAAAGGATGAAGTTCGACCTGTGCGAATGATACCCGTACTACTACTACTACTACTACTACTACTACTGCTGCTACTACTACTATCACCACTACTACTACTACTACTACTACTACTACTACTACTTCTATTTCCACTTCTACTACCGCCACTACTACTACTACTACTACTACTACTGCTACTAGTACTACTAATGCTACTACTGTTTCCACCTCTACTACCACTACTACTACTGCTGCTACTACTACTACTGCTGTTACTCCTACGACTATTGCTACTACTACGACTACTGCTCCTACTACTGGTGCTACTACTACTACGTATACCCCGAACGGTAAGCCCGCGTGTTTACTTTCTTCCTTGGTTTGGAGGTTTTACGACAACTAGTTGATTGCTCAATTCTCGCCTTGGAGCTGGAATATTGTTTGTTATTTGTCAAGATATATAATATATACAAATATAAACTATGAAGAATCATTTTACGTACCCTCTCAGTTTTAAACGAATCGCAGCCCCCTTCCAAACTTCCCGGTGCGAGCGCCTCATTTTCACAGACCCAAATTTTCTATCATATGTGCTAGATAGATAGTTAGACAAACACGCTGGTGGATAGGTTGACAGACGCATAGATAGATGGATAGATAGATAAAGAGCAAGACAGCTAGATAGACATGCAGGTTGATAGTTGATAGCTGGTTAGATAGACAAGAGAGATAGGCACCTTGGTAGATAGACTGGATAGATAGATAGACGAACAGATAGACGGATGAGATTGACAGCTGGCGTGCAGACAGAGATAGACAGACAGACAGATAGATAACATATAGATAGGTAGATTATAGGCAGGTAGTTGGGCAGATAGTGCGAAAGAAAAGTACTTTGGTGGAAGGTAGTAAGTTAGGTAGATACTGCGATAGAAGGTTAGTAGATTTAGAAAGTTAGAGGTAGAGATAGAGAGATCGATCGACGGCAAAAAACGACAAGAAAAACAAGAGGAAGGAAGGAAGGAAGGAAGGAATGGAAGGAAGGAAGGAAGGAAGGAAGGAAGGGAGGAAGGAAGGAAGGAAGGGAGGGCGGAAAGAAGGAAGGAAACCAACTTCCGCCCACCGGCTTCGCTGGCCCTACAGTAACCATTTTGATGGATACTGTCAGAGTGTCTCGCTCAGACAAGTACTTGCAAAGTGGCCGTATTTTTCTTATCGAACACCCCGAGAATGTTTAGTGGACATAACTCCATTCTGTAAGGCTTGGCCGCTAGGTCCAACAGACAGGTCAGATTCGCACCCAAGCGTTCATTTCAGCTGTCAGGTCACCGTGCACGTGGTCCGGGAGCGCGGCTGGCGCATCAGCGACATAGCTGTGCCGGGCGTCACCGAGGAGCTCTTCGAGAGATCTCCATGGGCCCCTTTGCAAAGGGAGTTCTGAGTTTGTCTTCTAATCCCTTGTATAGGGGCTTTCCTTGTTTCGCACGACGTTTAGTACGAATAGAGACTAGAGGAGTCGATCTGAATTTTTAAACAGGTCATTTTATCAGACAACGGGTGACACATACTTGCCTACGCAGCCCGTCATGATTGTTTTTGTCAGGAGCGTGTCGTAATGCTGGACGCCCCTCCCCCTCCACCTCCGTTGCCTCCGCCAGATCGGCATTTCCTAGGCGCCAACTTTCCGGGTTGTTCTCGGACATCTCTTGCATGGAAACCGATGGCTATCCATTTTTGCAATGAACCCCCATGAATGATTGCTACTTTGTTCATCCGCACATTTCGGCAAGTAGAAGCTCTAGCCTTCGCGGCCGCGAGGCACCTTTCGACATCCGAGTCCGGAGGATCTGCAGGCACGGTATGAGCGGGACTGCCGTGAGTGGTTTGCTCGACGTCCTTCAGATTCTGTCAGACTTCACTTTGGCTGTCACAGGGGAAGAAGCTATGAAAAAGGGGGTAGCCCTCAAAGTCTTGTGTCAGGGTGATGTGGTCCATGGACTCGTGGTTCCTGAAGTCCAGGAGCGCAGGTCAGTTGACGCTCAGGAAAGGGCGGCAAATCTTGAAGCCGACGATGCTGCAGAGCTCGTTGGGACACTGCCTCAACTTTGCACAAAATCTGGTGCTTTGGTTTGGGTGCCGGCTTGGCCAGTGTGGTAGTTTGGTGTGGCTCGAGGGGGCAGCATATTTTTTCTTAGTTGACGATTGTCAAGGGAATGACACGGACCACTGAGACACTCACACGGGCTAGGCCTTTCGACTGACTCCCCAACCAAGTCTGAAAGCCAAGGCTCTGGGAATGGTGCCGGGTGGCGGAGGCGCACGGTCCCAGTGCAGCTGCCGAGATTGAGCGTAGACTTGCGAGCAGGCTGAACAGTGGCCGAACAGCGGGCATGGGGGCTGTTGTGGGAAAGGGAACATCGAGTTGCATTTTCTTTCATTCCTTTACTTTGGCGGTATGTATGCAGGATGCCCAGCTTGATAGCTAAGTTTCAGTGATTCAGGGGGGCTGTTCACCAGACTCACAGTTGGCCCTGTGTAGACTCAGGGACTTGTGCTTTGCCAGGCCAGTTGTCAGATGAGGATTGGGCTGCGTGCAGAGCTGAGGATCCCACGTTATTTGGCCCTGAATTCTTGTTGGAACACCCTCCAACACAGGTCCACCTGGATCCCCATGCAAATGATGTCCACGAAGGGGTCAACGATTTAGGAAAATTGAAGACACCTATTTGGTGGCGGATTCAGGTACAGCGCTGCCAACAACACCGAGATAGAAGCAGCTTTCCGGGATCAGGCAGGTCCCTCGAGACATTTCAAGCGTGAATTGATTATCGTGCCTTTGCTGTCCCGCTGCTTGCTACGAGGCTGTGAAAGTTCAGATCACCATTGGTATTCGCAGCTACGACGTCCTTTTTGAGGGGTCACTTGCTGGCGGCAAGCAGGCTGTTGCGTGCCTCATGTGTATTGGCGAGATTTCAAGCAAACAAATCGATATTTCGCCAACCTCCATCTGGGTACTGCAGCACATCTGTTCATGGCGGCCCTCGTGAACCGCCAGGTTGATACCAAGCAGAAGAAACGTCGCTTGGTCCGGCGCAGAGCTGTGACCGCCGCGGTGCGAGAGGCTTGGGAATCAGCGCTGCGCTTGCCAATGGGCGCGGGATGTCACTGTTACTCTCTTCAATTTTGGTATCGGCGCGGGATGTCACTGTTACTCTCTTCAATTTTGGTATCTCTCCCAGCGGTGTCTCTGCCATTTTGTCGCTGGCACCCAGCAGTTGCAGATGCCGTACATGGGCAGCCACGCTTGCAGGCATGCTTGCAAGGGGCGGAATCTGCAGTGCAGGAGGCTTTGCGTCAGGACAGGTGCCTCGTAGCATGCGGACGTTAATGCGATCGTCAAACCGCACTTGTACTTGCTTGGCATGATCGCAGACCCCGTAAAAGGGAAGTTCGACAGCCATGATTCAGATTTCTACTGAGGGAATCGTGACAATGGCCCAAGTATGGAGTTTTGACCCTGGCACATTTGCGGTAAACTCAATGTGCCACGCGTTTGTGCAAGCACCGATCAATACCCAACCAGCATTTACGTTGCAACAAGGCGGGAGTCTGTAGGATCCATCCTTGGCGGACGCGGAGTGCGTCATTTGCGCAGAGGCTTTTGCAGACACGTCAGGACCCCAGCGGTGTGTTGAAACTAGAGACCCTGCCCAGGAGCCGTCCATGCCGGTTCTCTCTGAAAGCTGTCCCAAGAAGGTCCAGTCGTTTTGGAATATGGAGCTTGAAACGGAGGTAAGGCACAGTGCGAAAGGGCGAACGGAGTGCTGCCTCGTCCCTTAGGTTTGCCATGCCCGTGGTGCAGCTTCCCTGTGGGCACAAGTTCCACGGGGCCTGTGCCTGGGCCTCGGGATGGAATGCGGCGGTTTCTCCGTGTTTTGGGTTAACCAACCTGCTGCGTTGAGGGACCCTGCGCTAGGCTCAGTCACTTGCGGACCGGAGGAAGACTTGTCCGTACTGCCGCGCGGAGGCACGCTTGAGGTCAGCATTGAATGTTGTCACGTTGTCATGGACACTGTTTTGGGGCTCGGGAAGCTTTAACGATGGAACAGAGAGATTCTTCCATTTCTTGTGCAAGCCTGCGTGAGATCAGGTGGATTGGAAGCAAGTGAGGGAAGTGCACATGTTTGGGGGTGAGTCCAACCTTGGAGTGTGACCAGTGTGAGCCTAAGCATTTGAATATCGACACCAGTGCAGCTCCAGCTGTGTGAGCTCGGAACGCACGACGCTGAGGCTACGAGCATTTAAGCTTAGGAGCGCCGGTGACTGCCAAAGGCATGTCCGAGCCAGATTGGGCACTTCGTCCGCAAAAGATCCTTTTTTTGACAGCTCTCAGGTTGGGTGCAAACAGTAATGGACCTGGCCTACTCCCCGCCGTATCTACATGCCAAGCCTCCAGCGTGCCTGAAGCATTACGCACACATAGGCCAGTAGACATCTCTGACTCTCGTCTTTTAGCAGCTTCACTTGACTTTGGCAGCACTTGGTTTAGCAAGAAGTGTTGGATAGGTGAATGAAGTTAGAAGGGAAACATACACGCCGGGTGCTCATGCCATGGGCACTTCGCAATGTTGCTGACGGCGACACGCCTCTGGTTCCAGTGTGTCATGTCAGCGACTTTCAGGTTGGGCAGCTTGATAAAATCACGCATGGCGTTGTCACTCCACTTGAAGTTGCACCGTGGCAGTGAACGTTGCATTATGAAAGGTAGACACACACACACACATAGACACGTATTTGCTTATTGCCTTGCAGAGAAACTCCGGGTTATTGAGACATTTTGAACGGACCTATGAGAGGATGCATCAGGTCACGGACCATCTAAGCGCTCAGTTGGCACATGCCTGCAAAGTTGGGATGGACATCTTTTCCGACGTGTCATGCTGCGGTCATGCTGCCCCTGACAGGAAAGTTCTGCATTGAGGAGAGTCTCGAGACATCAAACTGCCTTCCTCAGCACCGAGGTGTACCCAGGCGCCTCGCCTGCGAGCCTGAGGCATGGCCTTGAAGTGCTGGAAAGAAGGTTGCGACTTGAAAGCCGGAGCTTTCAGCTTGTGCTTAAGAGCTTGACACACCGATATAGCTTTTGGCCGCCAACTCACAAAAGCGCAGGAGGCATCCATGCACCCCTGCTGGCATGAACACAAAAGACACACGGCAAGACGCACGAGGTTGCAGCAAGTTCGATCCAGCCGTTCATGTGCGTGTCAAATCTAGGTCTACTTTTGTGACGCAGCAGTTGAGCCGAGGTTTGTACTCCAGGAGTGCTCACTTGGAGTTCCTGGACGGATCCTTTCCACGGCATCCCCTGCCCACGGCCTTGAGCTCTGAGGGCTGGTTCGAGTGGGCCAAATCCAATCCCCTGATGGTGTTGGGCCTCGTGACACCAGTCTTCTCCATCGCGGCCGCCGCCCTCACAGGATGGGGAAAATGGAACGGTGGAAGGGCCTGGACTTGCGCAATAGTTGTGGAGCGACTCTGTGCGTTTGGTGTGTGAACACATGTTGTCCTGGTTTTGCACAGCCTCTGAATGCTACACAGAATTGTCAGTGCAGCATACCATGTTTGATTTGAGCACTATTGTATGTATACATTGTATGTATACATTTGTATCTTTTTGTTGGTCGCCTCGTCCAGCAAAAGAGTACGTGATGGATGCAACGAAACCGCCATTTGTTCCAATGTGAGATTTCTTGAAGGTTCTCCTTGTTCCCCTGATGGGTTTGAGCTCTCCGGATTCTCTATCCCATGGGCTCTCCTTGGTTAACACAATTGTTTTCCCATGAAACAATTGTTTTCCCATGGGTTTCCCAAAGGTTGGCCGTTCTTTCTTGACATAGCTATGGTGCAGACAGCATCCCTGTGGCATTCTATTCTTCCGCCTTGCCGGGTGTTCTTTCTTGCGCGAAATTGGGGGTCGCGCTGGCGGTGCGCTCTCGCTGTGGTGCCGTGCGCTTTTTTGGGCTCTTGCTAGCAGGGGCAATACAGGAAAGGTGAGCGCTGCGTCTTCTCAGGAAGCCTCGCGCCCAACGCCTTTTCTTTTGGAAAGCAAAGTGAGCCACAATCAAGACCCGGGTAGATGAAGCTTTGTAAAGGACGATCCCAGCCATAAATAGCTGCGGCCGCCTTCTTAGTTCTTTACATGGTTCTGGGTCGACCATTTTTGTGCCAGGTTTTGATTGTGACTCAAGTGCGTTTTTGATGGCAGGGCCGCGACGCTGTGGGTGTCTTTTTGTCTGGTCAGGCTCCGACACTTGTGCGCTTGTGCGTCGGAGCGATTGTTTCGCGCGCGACAGGTTTGCGTGAAGCGGAACTTTCTTCAAAGCTGCACACTTGGTGTGGCACCGTGCCGATCTTCGGGTTTTTGTGATGACGCATGGCCAGGGCAGAATTCTGTCAGACTGGCAGGCATTGTAAGACTGGCATGCGTTTTCGTGGTGGGCGCAGTGTGTTTTGTGCTGGTGCTGTGGGTTGCGTGGCACGCGCAGCGTTGTCATAAGCAGGGTTTGTGAATTTCCGTTGCAAGCGTTGCGAGACGCCAGTGAACCCTCTGCGGAGATCGTGCGTGTGGACGCACCCTTCTCGCTTTGGCGCCGTACGTTTTTCTGTTGCTTGCTTTGCTTGCGAAACGGTCTTTGGAGGTTTTCTCGTTGTTTACGCGGCTGCTTTCGCAGTCGCTCGGTCGCACCAGAAATGTAGTATTCGAAGTGCGGCCGCGCAGCTCCGGAAGCGGAATCGTTAGTTTGAAGGGAAAGTGTCGCGCAAAGGGCATTGCCGCTTTCCCGGCTGCCATCGCAACAAAATACAAAAGTGGCACGCAAAACGCGTTTCCGCGGCTCCAACCGTAAGTTTCAAGCGCGCAAGTAGCACGCGAAGAGCATTCGCGCAGCTTCGGCTCTGAGTACAAAAGTAGCGCGCGCAGCGTGCTCCGCTCCAGCTTGAAAGTCGCAACTTTTTAAGTACAAAGTAGTACGCAAAGTTCACTCACGCAGCTCCGACTGAAAAGTAGCAAGGTTCTATATGCAAAAGTTGTGTCCGACGTGCGCTCGAAATTCACGACTTTTATCGGAGAGCGCTCTCTTGCATTTTCAGCTCACTCAGAGCTTGCGACTTCAAAGCACAACAGCAGCACGAGAACTACACTTCTGCAGGTAAGCTGCCAGCCTTCTTGCGCAGCCAAACTGCGCACAGATCCGGACATTAGAGGTTGAAACGGACATGACAGGTTGGGCAAGAGAGGTTGCAGAGCAACACTCGCAAGTGGGAGCTTCACGCGCAGCATCATGGGCGTCACGCGCAGCATTATTGGCAACGTCAGGCGCAGCATCATGCACAGCATCATGCGCAGCATCATGCGCAACATCGCGCGCAGCATCGCGCGCAGCTTCACCCACAATTTCACTTTGCAGCACCGCGCGGAAGAGAAGTTGACAGGAAAGATTGTGAACCATGATGCCAGGCTCGCTCATCAGAACTTGCAGAAGCTTTGCTTGAGCAGAAGCGTTGGCGTGTTTACGTTTCGGTGCCAATTGGGCGGGGAAATGTCAGAGTTTATTTTGCGTGTTTCTCTGCTTCCAGGCAACCCGTCGTCAAGTTCAGCCATGCTCAACACTATTTGGGGTCTTTTGCCGGGATAGTTTCCTTTATCTTTTCTCGTTGTTCTTTGAGGTTCAATCGCTTGCACACCAGCTTAGACAAGCTTTGTGCTTTGTGCAGACGTGCGTCAAGCAAACGCCCCCTGAAAACATAGAGACTTTGGAGCTGTTCAAGCAGTTTCCGGGTGAGGCGCTGCTGGGCTCCTGGCTGCCGGCGCAGCCTCCGAGCCGGCGCCTGCAGAGGAGGTTGCGGAGGCCGACGATGGGGAGGGGATGTTTGGGGACTTCGACTTCGGTGACTGGGGCGGCGACGACGACGACGAATAGTTTGAGCTCAAAAAGGGCTTGACAGCGGCAAGTAGACAAAAGGGGTGGGGGACTGGGTGGGGATGCGAGGGGTTCCGTGAGAGGTTCTGCGGGTTCTGCTTCAATATGAGGTAACGTCAAGACCCTTCAGCAGCTTGAGCGGGACGCTAGATCACTTGCACCGCAATGGCCTTCAATACTAAGGGTCGTTGCCAACAATTAAGCAAGACTTGATACAGTTCGACCACTGCGTTGGCGACAAGCATGAAATGGCGTTTATCAAACACCTCCATATTTGATGTGCACCGAAGGATCTCACACACACACAAACTGCAAGCTCGGTGATGTGGTTCATGATTTGGACGAATTGACCTGCTGCGTTGGCCCATGTGCCTTGCACGAGGCCCTGCAGCTTGAGGTCACATGAATGTCTGAGATCACAATCAGCTTAGTGTTGCTGCTCCCAGTGCAGTTTTCGGCTCATGCCACGGAAGTGCAAGCGGCGTGACAGACTAAGTTGGTTACTTTTTTCAGCAGGGATGCTGGAACACGAAGTTGTCTTGCACTTGAGGTCGAGACATCCAACCTTCAGAACCCCTTACGCGCTTTGAGTTCACCACTTCAGAGATTCCGCAATGGCCACACAGGTAGCGCCGGAACAACAAGCTATGGCACTTGGGCTCAAAGCACAGCCGAAGGTGCCAGGAAATGGCTGCTGCATGTGTTGCGGAGGCGCTCCTCCAGACATGTGGCAAAGATTGTCGCACTTGGGGGCAAGTATGTTCAGGCTGATGATGGTCGCATCATCGAATACTATACCTATGGCAGCGAAGAACCCGATGCCCAGGTGCTGTTGCAGATTAATGGTTCCTGCGGATCCGCTCGACTTTTCAGTCAGATGACGGGTATGGTGAAGTTAATGAAAGATTTGAAGATCCGTGGTATCAGCATCTCTTTGCCAGGCCATGGTTTCTCATCAAATCACCCATCGAGACAAATCGGAAATTGGCCACGAGAAGATGTCAAGCCAGTCTTTCAGAAGGAGCAGATTCATTCAACTTTCATGGTTGAGGGAATGAGCTTTGGTTCCTCCCATGCCATGGCTGTGATGCATGAGTTTCCCGATCGAGTGACGCGAGTCCATTTGCTGGTTCCTTACCTACCGGTAGAGATTCGAGAACAAGAGGGTTGGCGGCTCTATGGACAAGATGATTCATTTCGCTGTCATCATCCCTGGGTAAGTAGTTGTTGGCCTCGCGCTTGCTGTCTCTTTTGCTGCTGTACCATGTGTTTCAATTGTTGCGGTGCTGCCAATATGGCAGTGGCCGATGCCAAGAAATTCGACAAGGAGGTCGGATATTCCTTGTCTGCCATCCAGGCCGAAGATATCAGACATGCATATGCTGCATCCATACACGGATTCATTTACAATGCGCTTGTGCCCATGACTGTGACGAACTGGGGATTTTCCCCAAAGGACACTGATGTCAGCAAAATGAGAATTTTGGTGAGCTACGGAAAAGAGGATAAACAGAGCCCTCCAGAGCATGGGAAGCTCCTTGGAGACATGTACATGCAAAAGGAAGAAAAATGCATTACTAACATCGGCGATGGTGGCCACAGCTCTCATCACATTCGATTTGGCCGAGGGGAGCTCCTTCAGCTCATGATGTCCGTTTAGTACGCAGCCACTTCCACTCGTCTCACCTCAGATGCAGCTCGACGGAATTGCACCTTGCGTACGTGCCTGATGCGCATCAGAAAGGCTTCAAAACCATGCTCATTGTGCAGAGGTTGGCTTGCAAAGCAGTAGAGGATGTTTGCTTCTGCAGAATCTGGTAGATGATGAGAGGCGAATCAAACAAAGCTGGAAAATAGGAGGTCCAATCAAGATCCCGCTAGTGAGTGTTTCTGTGGAATCGTTTGAACCCAAACTTGCTGAGAGGCTCAGCCATCCTTTGCGTTTTCCAGGTAGCTTCTGTGTATTAGCGACAGACAGCATGCCTGACAGTGTGTTGTTCATTGACAGGACACGGGCGGGGAGACCTACCCAACATCCCCTATTTTCTTCCACAAGTCGGGGTTCTACCCAGTTGAACCAACTGGTAGGTGATATTGTGCATGTCATATCGACAACCAGCTCTGGCTTTGTCTTGCATTGACCCTACTTCGTTGGAGGTGACATGCTTATGCTCGCCGGCTCGTAAGTTGAAGGCTCAGATTTGCATTGGTTCCAGAACTTGATGATTAGCCATGCTATGCACAAGATGATGCAAGCAAGCAGCTGTTGGTTTTCTGACCAAGAGCTTCCCATTGATTGCGGCCCTGTGGCCCTGTGTCGTCTTCACTCCACTCACTCATTCAGCACTCATGGGCATGAAGCGGAGCCATGACATCTCCATGGAGGCTCCATCGCAAGTTGCCTCCTGTCTCAGTGCAGACTGGGAGTAGGCTGTTGTTTTCTGAAGGCCGAGGCTCATTTTGATCCGGGGCCAACCTCTTTCTTTGAGCATTTTGTGTCGCAGAGTTTTTCCATCCAGTGCTGCCGCTGTCAGTCCACAGCCGGAGCAGCGACCGTGCTGTGCTGCAGTTGCGGAGTGCCAATGGTCCCCAACCAGCGGGGGCCTCAGTCGTGAAATCGGAGAGGTCGGTAAGAATCCCTGAGATTGGCGTTTTTTTAGCGGCTTCCCTGCTAGCGTTGGAAGGGCTGGCGAAGAACTTTGTTGGTGGTGGCATCTCGTTTCGAAGAGGGGAGGTGAAGCACGTGTTTGCTAAGGAGCATGCGCTGCGCGCAATGCCTGAAAGCAGAGGTCTGGGCAAGCAGTGCATTCTGTCACGTTTGGGAGAGATCTGCGTGCAGGTGTGCATTACTGACGGCATCTCGCGGCAAGTGGCTCTGCTCCCAGCATCGACGTAGCTGGACTTTGGGCCTCAGGTGCTGCAGAAAGCAACAGACAGCTTCGAAGCAAAGGCAACAGGAGAAACACGGAGGCAACAGGCGAGCAAAGCCTTGGTTGTCTGTTTTGAAAGAGCTGTCGTAGAACAACAACCATAGGTTCACCCTCAAAGTTAATGCAACCGGTGTCCGCACCAAAGGGTCCGATTCGACTTGAGATTCATACCCAGCAGCATACTCGCCATTTTGTGAACCAGATCGCCAGCAAGCAATTCACGTCGTCCGTTTTTTTAGTTGTGGAATGCCTGAACCCAGGTGCTGCAACGCTGCCGCAACTGCAACCGGTGCGCCATGAGATGAAGGGTATGGAGAGTGCGCATATGAGCAACTCACAAAGTTAGGTAGTCCATGTCCACTGTTAGTTGGGGGAGGACGTGGGCAGCCCACTCATATTGATCACGACGGAGGTCTAGTAGAATTCGTTCTGGGCAAGATCTGAATGAGGGAGTTGCATTGGAACCCGCCAGAACCCCTCACAATCTGTGGGGAGGTCTAGGGACACCTGCCAATGGAAACTTTTGCGATTTGGAGGAATGCCGTGTTTTGGCACATGACGAGTTATTGTAGATTCTTGCGATGCGTGACAATGTCCTAGGCGTTTTAAAGGCCCTTCGGTCTTGTAGAGGGCAGAGTCAGCTCCTCGCGATTTCTTTCGGCTCACGAGCTTTACAAGCAGGCTACAGAAATGTCTGCAGATGAACAAGTGACCTGAGCCTCCGAGTCATGAACAGAGATGCTGGCGATGACTTGCGTGAGGCGTGCTGGCCTGGGCAACATGTATTGATGCCGTTTGCCAAATTTCCGGGGTGTCCAGATAGTTGGGTTTTTGTCGGGATCCGTTAAAACGACATCGAACAAGGGGTCCGTCCTTGACGTTTCCATGTCAACAGCTTCCCTGACATAAAGTGTTTCGCATTTTCAAGGCGAAGAAGCAGCGCTGTGAAGACCAATGGGTTGATGGCCTACTGCGGTGCGCCTGCCCTTTCCAAACCGGGGCCTTCATGCAGTCTGTGGCCTTTCTCCGACCTGCGAACTTGCAAGCAAGATTCCATGCAAACACGGCGAGAAGCTTGGGAGGTGTCTTTCTTTGGCCTTGAGGTACTCGTGGAGTCACGGGCTGACCCTCTTCTCTGATCCGCGCGGCGTCCTGGTGCGCCTCTTTTTTTTGGCGGGCAGTTGGGACCATGCCACTACCGTGAAGGTGCACGGGACGGGAACATCTATGTGGGCTGCAGGGCAGGCGCGGCTGTGGAGGATCCTTTGGGGCATTTTTGCCCGTGGTGCAAGAGGCATGTCCTTGATTCCGAGCTGTCTTTCGGGCCTTTTATGCCCCAAACGTGAACAACCACTTGCTTCATGTTCAAACCACTAAGGTCCAATCGAAGTGATCAATATCATTAGGTTGTTCTACAACAGGCTAGATGGACGTCGAGCAGAGTTTCGCCTTGCAGGTGCTTTCAGATTATTTGGCTGAGCACGAGGACTTATGCAGGCGGCTGACAGGGTTGGACATGGGGCTGCAAGGCTGTTGTCATGAGCATGTAGACGAGCGCAGGGATGCCGCCTGCCTGGAATTGGGAGCTGGCATCGGCGTCCGCCCCCAAGCGATTGTGTCCACTGCCACTGCCTTTGTTGGGCTTTATTGGAGGTACACTCAAAACCTGGGTAAGAGGAGAAATCAAAAGGCAGCCCAATCAGAAACGGGGGTGACGAAAAAACCTTTTGCTTCTTTGCGTTGACATGGTAGACAACTTTAATACCAGGTGGCTGTGCGTCAAAGTCAGGCAACCTTTGTTGGGTATAAGTTAGGAAGACACCATCATGAAGCCGAAACAGTTCTGAGTCTGTGTTACGATTACTAGACGTGTCACTAGCAGCGGACTTCCACTTGTCGAGCACTTGTATCCCTTTGTGGTGTTTTGCTAGTTTGATAGGCAGGACGATAGATTGAAGATGGCTGGCAAGATGCTATTTGAGTCTTTGCAAGCAGGAGGGCGCAACCACAGTCATCAGACCAACATCGTGACATGTTTGCCGCACTTTGAAGCACTGCCAGAGTGCGGCTACCAGTAGGTTGCGGGTCTCACCGCTGCAGCTGCCGGTGCCCGGCGGGCCTGGCATGCTTCTGTACTTGTGGCAAGCCATTCGTCGAAGTGTGGGCTGTGATGTGACATGCCAGGCTTGTTGTGCTGACCGACGTTGGGAGGCAGTCACAGCCTTGTGGCTTTTCGCCAGATTTGGGAAGGCTACTTTCAAGTTGAGGCTTCCCCTGCTGCAGCGCAATGCCTCTGCGAACGACGACTCGGACAAGGAAAGGCTTCGCGTGGCCGCGTGTGTGGCAAAGGGACATGCATAGGTGCACGTGCGAGAGCTTGACTGGCGGGATGAGCAGCAGAGGCCAAGCTTCGGGCTTTTCCGGGCTGCGTAGGTTGCATGGGGGTTTGCTCCGCGCGCTTGGGGGGAGGGGTTTGATGCAGGGGATCTCTGGGCCTGTGACGCAGGCATGGGCTGCATCCCTGGAACAGATGCTGGACTGCTCTCGGTTGCATGAGTTTGCAGGGACCGAGCCCGAAGCCCTTACAAGTCTACAAGGCAAAAAGTTGATTCAAGAGTTCACCAATCCAGTGTCATGAAGGAGAATGAGGGCGCACAGACATTCACAGAGGAAGAGCTGTTGAGCTGAAAGGACCCTCATCGTGGGCTCAGACGTTGGATATGCCAGGCCCTTGTGAATGCACAAAGTGCTTTCAGCTGGCATTGTCCTGGGAATGTGGCATGTGTTTGCTTCCCACTGTTGCACCTAGGATCCGGATTTGTTTGAGCCACTGCTGCAGACACTGCTGGCCCAGTGCTGCATCCTCGGAGGGGAGCATGGGATGGGCACTTGTCCTTCTTTCCCGGATACCACTCACATATCTTCCTATGCCTGCTCGGAGGCACCTTGTGATAGACTTGCTGGCCACGACGTTAGTTATTCATTTGAGGCACAGAGTCGACCATCATTATCCTGGCCCTTGCGGACAGGGGGGAGGAGCCACACAGGTTTGTCAAGGTGTTTCGGTTTGGGCAATGGGCATAACTTGGAAATAGGGCAACCCCTGAAATGGATGTTTGCCTTCAGCACACCACACCCAGAAAAGGTACCCACAAAACGCATCGCCAGGTGGACCCAAAGCAAGTTGGCGGATCAATGCAGTACCTCCAGACTGATGCAATCCGCTGAGGAGGAAGAGGAGGAGCCCACTGTGCAAGACTTCCTGGATGTCGCCACTTGTCAGGAGGAGAGTTGGCAAGCTGAGAGTGTCCCAAAGATTGTGAGAGGACCATTGCGTTTGTATTCACAGTGAGTAAGGCCTCACCAAACTTCACTGCGACGGTGCCTTGGGTCGGCTGCCGCTCGGAGGTTTGTGTTGTGGACCGCTCGCGCGCTTTTGCGGTTGAAGTCGCTCTCCAACCATCCCCTACACAAACCCTTTGATTTCTAGAGCTAGTCATCCCAAGGATGATGAACAATGCGCAGCTAAGGACCCAATTAAGTTAATTAAGCAGCACAAGAGCGGCCCGTGGTCATTTTTTGCTTTTGCTTGGCTTTTGTTATATGTGCTTCCTGTATCTTTCAACATCATTGTTGGTTGCAAGCTTGACTTGTGCAGGTTAGAGGGAACTGGTTGGTTTACTTGCACAGTCGGTGAGGGCCGAAAGATGAGTGCTGTATTTGTGCCAGATTCTAGATGAACGACGAGCAGAGCCTCACCAAAGCATGACCAAGGCAGGGCAACCGCCCAGCGCATGCCATTCAGGTGGGGGTTCTGGCATTTGGAGAGGAAGCCATGTAATGTGATGTTTTTGTTTTCATCTTTCTTTATATCAGGTGATCTGCTTGAAGAAGAGGCAGGAAGCGCACAATTCGCTTGTGTTGGATTGTGGATTCATGAGACACCACCTTGGCCGCGCTCCTGCTCTACAGTTCAACCTGAGGCTGCCGGGCAATTAGCACTCGTATAGGCTTTGCACTTTGCAGCGCATCCCGCGCGACTGCAGGCAGGATATGGCTTTTGCTGGTGTTTGAGGTAAAATTGCCGTTGATTTCGCATGTTTTGTGACAGGTGGCTCTGGGCCGCTGCAGAGGCCATCTGGGACAAAGAGTTTGCAGCACAAACGGAACCTCAGCACGCGGCTTGGACGCATTCCGCCTATTCTTTTTCCGGAGTACGAAACCTTTCTCACGAGAGCCACAGAGCTGAAAGACATTATGGCAGAAAGCTACTATTTGGGCTGCAGGAGAGAGGTCCGCTGAAGAAGGACGATGCCAGCAATGAGCCTACCTGTGGCGTATGCTTTGAGAAGGACCAGCTACGGATGACGGCATTTGTTTGCGATGTACCTTCTGATTTCAAGTGATAGCCTGCTACAGGGTTGGCCTGCCTACAGAAAGCCGCAATGCTGACAGTACTTGGGTTGGTTTGAACACTCCAATGAGAGGTGACGCACAATGCACACGAGCGTCGTGCATCGTTTGAGGATGTTTCAGACTTGCACCGTTCGAGTTTCGCTTTGTGCAAGCCAATCACATTGAGTTTACCTTTGTCAAACATGTGGCCAGCCTCACCCTAGCTGGTAAATTGTTGGAGCCGCTGCCGACGGTTATTCTGTACCCTTCGTGTGTCACGGATTCAGAGGCTTATACTTTGATCGGGGGCATTGCTTGACTAGTCTGGATTCGACCAACCATCGAATTTTCCTGCAGCAGACGGAACACCATTCGGCCAGCATATGCCGACCAGCTCAAGTAGAAGTGAAGGTGAGCTTACTCATGAAAGAAGTCAACACACAAGCTGGATGCCGAAGGTAAATTTGCCATCGCTTTGCATGCCTGTAGTGTTAGCCACCGGCTCCATGCAGATTGGATTTGCATGCACAAGACATGAGACATCATGTTTACAAACAACTTTGTTACCATGAACACGCGGACAGAACCTCTGGAAAACAATGAGGCACTGGCAAACCAACTGACCAAAGTGTCAGAGGAAGACCTCAGCGGCTCCCAAGGGCGCAGAGCATGACACCTCCCACGATGCGCTTCGTGCCTGCCAAGGCACGAATTACTGCTTTCGGTTCCGCCAAGAGCTGAGTGGAGAGGAGCATGTGCGTCGTGCTTGATGCTTGAAGTCTTTCAGGGTGTGCACATGCCATAAATGGCGGTGCTAGTCGCGATTGGGAATTTATTCGGCATGTCACAATGAGCCCAGGAAACAAGCCCGCTTGGCAGCCAGTAACGCACGTTTGCGGCAGGCTGCCTCTGCTGGCGCGCCTGCGCACAACGGCAGCGCGGCCAAGGGGCAGAAGCGGCAGCTGCCGCCGTCCAACGAAGGCAGCAAGCTCCAGAGACGAGCAGCGCCCAGTGGCCGCCTTAGGGCTGACTGATTGGCATTGGATGCTAAAGCCTTGAGGTGACGACGACATTGCGCATCCAAACCTTCGGCTCCGCACCCGGTACTGGCTTGGCTTTGCAAAATGCTGCAAAGCGACAGTGATCAGGCCTGACAGCGAGGAGGGGCAGTCCTCAGGCACCGAGCTGTGAGTTGCTTGAGTTGAGATCTTGAATGCCTGGGAGCGAGTGCTCCGCGCTCCATTTGCCTTCGGACTAACATCCGCAGGCTCGGTGAGCCCGACGTCGCCTGGCCGGCCATCTGATGCCCGGATTGTGTGCGCAGCTTGGTGGGCCAGAGGAATCTGGGCGGGTATTCTACCGCAGCTGCAAAGGGTGATCGTTTCACAGTGGGTCCAATTTGTTGAATCATGCCTCTGGAAAGACAGGCATCCTAACACAACACTCATGTTTAACCCCCTTAGCCTCTTGAACTGCGCTTCAGCCATCCTATTGTTTTTCCTGTCTATCTTCTCTGGTTGGGGGTTTTCATCGGGTACTCACTGCTTCTCGCAAAGCTCGAGGTACCGGAGCTTTTGCCCGCTGCCCATCAAGCTGTTGCAGCGCCCTGGGATGGTCTCGCAGCTTCGCATTTCGCGGTAGGTGCCACGCTGAGAAACTAACCCCCTCGAGGCCCGGGGTGCGGCTTGAGGCGGAGCAAAACCGACCCTGGCGCTGCCCTCAGGCCTTCAGTTTGCATCGAGGGCCGGAAGGGACTTCTGCTGATAGATCTGGGCCCGTTGAAACATGCTGAGGGTTTCTCAAAATTGCCCTGGCGGCGGGTTTCCCTCCAAACCTCCAATTGTTTAGAAGGTAATGTGGACATATCTCTTTTGCGGACCCAGTTGACGGTTGTAGGCTTTACCCCATTTGCGGGTGGGTTGGTTGGTTGGTTGGTTGGTCAGTCGGGTCGGTTGGGCCGGGTCGGTCGGTCGGTTGGTTGGCGAGTTGGTTGTCTTATTTGCGGTTTGGTTGACTGGTTTTTGATGATTTCGTTGATAATCAATTCGGGCGTCACTCAGGCTGAGCGTGGCCAGATCCATGCTGCCCAACGCTGGGCTGGGCGTGTTTGCTCTGAGGCCCTAGAGCATTTCAGATAGGCTTCTCGGAAAGTCCTTCTCGCTGCCCGATGGCAGTCAGGACTTTCCCTGTCGGAGCTGTCCTGTGCCAGTTTGAGGCGTACTGTGCCGCTTTGAGGCGTGTTGTGGCGTGTTAACTGTCATGACAGGGCTCATTGCTAGCTGGCATCAAGCCGAAGGCAGGGCGTCCTCCGGTGACGTGTTGAATGTGTTGTTTGGAGTCTGGGGTGCAGAGGGGGCATCCGTCCCCTAGAAATGTATGGGCTTGATCGGCTGTATGGCACCACCAGGTCTTGGAAGATGCTTGCGAAGGCACCGGTCGGGGCTCGGGATCGGTTCAAAGGGGCAAGTGTGACGTGACTGGACGAGAATCAGCGAGAACCAGCAGTATGGGAGACCTTTCGACAGAGAAGAGATACCGCAAGGCACGACTCAGGCGGCAGCTGGAAGGCACGACGAGGATAGTTTTTTTGACAGATCTCAGGCACCCACAAATAGCAGAATTTTCGATCGGGCAGATGCATCAGTCTTCTACAGCTTAAGTCGAGTTGTGGATTGGCACTGGCCAAAGAAGACAGGCCCTGCGTGACTTTGGGCACAGGTACGTGCTGAGCCTTCACAACGGAGGCTGGTTTCACTCAGGGTCTCTGACGATTGGGCCGCTACGCAAAGGGAGTTGTTTCCCAGAAACCTACCGATTCTGGGGTGGCTTTGCACATAATTCTGAGGATCCAGTTAACGTCCAGTTAAACGTCCCAAGGTCAGGAAACAGGCGTCGGGCTTTGGACTGGGCTCGCTATTTTGCTACCTTCCGTGGCTTTGGGGCCTTTCACCCCAGGGCCTGACTTCAGGCTGGGTGCTGGACGGGGGGCCGGTGGCCCGCGCCATTCGCAGAGGCGCCGAGGCCGGGCACCCTGACAGAGGGGGGGGGAACACCGCTTTCCCCTGAACATCGAGTCTTAGAAGCTGCGAACGGAATTTGCTCGTGCAAGAAGACGCTTGAATTCGTAGGGGGTTTCTGTGGGACCCGTTGTCCGGGCTCGATGCAACAGAAGCCGCACCAGTTGGAGGGGCCCATAGTTCACACCGTGGGTGCAGGAGGTGGAGATGACTGTCCTCACTCCAGGAGAATGGAGTGCTCTATGTTTGGGATTTACTTTCGGGTCCCAGTGCTTTCCTTTAAATCCCAGTTTCCCCGTAAACTACCATATAGACAACCTTGATGGACCCCCAGCAGTTTACTGTCAGCGGAGGCAAGCATGCTATGTGTGCTCTTCTTTTGCAGGAGGTGATCACACCACTGAAAGAAGGACGCTAGAGGATGTTGGCGCCGGGAGCCAAGAAATATGCGGACGCGTCAAAGCTGCCACAAAAGCTTGGTTCAAAGGTTCGATCGATTTGGAAGCCAACATAACATTGACCGTTTGCAGAGTGTGCAGTTGGTTTTGACACATTGCCCATGCTTTTCAGCGGGCTGCTTGTTTCTCTTTGGCTCAAGCAATCTTTGCTTCCAGAAACATCAGAACATCGAGTCGCTTTCTTTAGCGATGGCGGATATGGCGGACGAGGTGGTGGCGCTTGTGGTTGACAACGGCAGCGGCATGTGCAAAGCAGGCTTTTCGGGTGATGACGCGCCCCGTGCGGTGTTCCCCTCGATCGTGGGTCGACCGAAGATGCCAAACATCATGGTGGGCACGGATCAGAAGGACACCTACATCGGGGATGAGGCGCAGCGCAGTCGTGGAGTGCTGACTCTGAAGTACCCCATCGAGCATGGCATCGTGACTAACTGGGATGACATGGAGAAGATTTGGTCGCACACCTTCTACAACGAGCTGCGGGTGTCTCCAGAGGAGCATCCTATGCTCTTGACGGAAGCACCGCTGAATCCAAAGGCCAACCGTGAGCGCATGACGCAGATCATGTTCGAAACCTTTAGTGTCCCGGCTATGCATATCTCCATCCAGGCCGTGTTATCGCTGTATGCATCCGGGCGGACCACTGGCATCGTCATGGACAGCGGCGACGGGGTGTCCCACTGCGTCCCGATCTACGAGGGCTACTCGCTGCCGCACGCAGTGGCCCGCCTCGACTTGGCCGGCCGCGACCTCACGGAGTACCTCATGCTGATCCTCAAGGAGAGCGGCTACTCCTTCAGTACCACGGCAGAGAGGGAGCTGGTGCGGGACATGAAAGAGAAGCTCTGCTATGTGGCGCTGGACTTCGACAGCGAGCTGAAAGCCTACGAAACCAGCTGCGACCAGGCAAAAACATACGAATTGCCAGATGGCAACTTAGTGACCTTGCACTCCGAGCGCTTTCGCTGCAGTGAGGTGCTCTTTCAGCCGAGCTTGTTAGGCAAAGAGGCCATGGGCATTCACGACACTACCTTCCAGAGTATCATGAAGTGCGACGTGGACGTCAGGCGAGACCTCTTCGCCAACCTGGTGCTGTCGGGCGGGTCCACCATGCTCCCTGGAATTGGCGAGCGCATGACCAAGGAGCTGAGTGCGTTGGCGCCGTCCACGGTGAGGATAAAGGTGGTGGCACCTCCGGAGAGAAAGTACAGCGTGTGGATCGGTGGCTCGATCTTGTCGTCTCTGACCACCTTTCAGCAGATGTGGATCTCCAAGGCTGAGTACGACGAGAGCGGTCCAACCATCGTCCACCGCAAGTGCTTTTAGGCAGCTTGTAGTTCAAGACTGCAAGATGCTACGAGACTGGGATGTTTCAGGATCCAGCGCAGGTTTTGATAATTAGTCTTTCTGGTCTTTGTGGCGCTGAGCCGCAGGCAGCAACACGGCGGCCATGTTGCAGAGGGTATGACTCTCAGGTTCATGGTGGCTATTTAAGTTGTAGACATGTACAGCAAACGAGCCACGGCGACTCTCTGAAGCCACGCGATTTGTCCGGAAAAGACGACGCTATCCCTTGTCGTGCATGTCTTAATGGTATGGCCAAGGTCGGCTGCATGGTGAATCATGGTCAGCAGCCCAGATTTGTCCATGGACCCAGCCAGAGGCTTGCACTTTGACGCATGGAGTTGCATTTTTAATGCTTTCTTGACTTCCAGCGGGGACTCCTCGGCAGAATTTGAACAGGTCAGTGATGTTTGAATCTCGAGGCACCAGGGACTCCGCCAACGCGAAGTGGGAGCCTCAGAAGTTCTGCCCGACTCAAGGCAATGTGGTACTGAGGGATGGACATGTTGAATCCTAAGGGTTGTTTCAAGCGGCTCCAATTGTTTCTTTAGATTCTGAATTGGACATGACACATGACGTGACATTGGCTGCATTCTGTGTTCGATCTGCACTGGGACGTCGGCACCAAATGTGCTTTCATAGTATGTGGGCCCGCCCCATGGCGTTGCTCTCCTATTGGTTGAGGCAGTTTGAATCTTCTAGTTTGCGCTCAATATCTCGAAGGCTTTGTGGGTGCTGTTTTTATCATTGCTGCTCGGCTCGAGTCCATCATGCGAGCAGCAGCAGCTTGCTCCAGAGCATGAGGTTCATCCTGATGAAGAGCGACCGCAGCGGACTCCTACCCGCAACAGCTTATTTGCAGGCAAAACCGTTGCTGCAAGCTTCATGATGTCGCAAGGTTGACATCCAGGGCGGTTTGAGAACTCGCGCCCCCGCGTCGAGGCGACGCGAGAGATCGCTGCCGGGGAAGAGCTCCTGGCGCGGTATGGCAACGCTGAGCCACCGCCCTTGGAGTCGAGTTGTTGGCCGCCGGGGACCGGGGCCCCGTGGGTGAGCAGCTAAGCCATCAAGGGAGACCTAAGGGTGACTTGTGGAGAGCGAGTTACGGAAGGTGAGTCAGAGGGTGACTTCTGGCGGTCGACATATTTTTTGGATGATTTGGTCAGAGCTTGGAAGGGCTGAGCATTCTTTCTTTCTAGAGGCCATGACAAGGACTGTGCACTTTGACCGCCTCAGGTCCACTGCCTGGGGTTGAGCGCAGGGTTGCCACATGGCAACCAGGTCTTGGCGATGTTCCACTCGAGTCCGGATGGTCTTGTGAGATATTTGCTTGGGGAGACGTGCCTCAAGCCAAGCTGCTTTGTTTCGCTGGGTCATTGGGAGATCAGGCTTGCATTGATGGACCACCGAAGCTGAGGTTGGGAATGGGCCTTAGGATGTGTGTCAGGGTTGTCCATCAGTGTCCTGACAAGTCCACACTGTACATGCTGCTTCGATTGTGCAAGGGGATATCTCAAAGGGGGCGGTGTGCACTGAGAGTGCGAGAGAAGAGAGAGAACCCGACGCCATGAAGTCGGCATCGTGTGAGGCATGGCGTGAGCTGCAAGCCCGGCTCGAACGCCGCCATGGAGCGGCGGAGAAAGTTGGGGTGCAGGCAGCGAACTGGCGAACTGGGTCCGAGTTTGGAGGATTTGCAAAGAGAACTCGCTCCACTCCAAGCTAAGTCTGCGTGTGAAGAGGCTTGCGGGTGTGGAGGGTGTCCCAGGCTGGGCGGCCTTTGCGGGCTCGCCCTTCTGACCTGGGCCTCACTGGCCCCGGCCGCCCTAGCCTCAGAGCGACTGGGATCTGGGTGCAGTGCCCTGACGGGGATGTGCTGACATTCTCGTGTTGACACAAATGGTTCCCCCAGACATCGTGGGCAGAACATGCGAAGCTTGCGGCAAACCCAGAAAGGCTTTGGAGTGAAACGGGAAGCATGTTCAATGCTGAGGCAGCCTGAGGAAGCGCTACTGGCGGCTCGCTTGGCGGCTCGGCTGGCGGTGCTGGGAATCCCGGAGGCCGAAAGTGGGGCATGCCATTCTGTCAAGTCCAGGCGCATGTTTGATCATGGTCTACGGTTGAATTGCTCGCCCTAAGCCTATTGAAAGGTGAGTGCTGTATGTACTCGTTGTTTGAGGTTTGGCTTGATGCAGCGAATGGATCACGGTGCAGTGTGGAAAACATGAGAAAAAGCTACCCGAGTAGTGCTCAAAGAGAGGCAGTAAGTTGCTGCAGCTAGGCGTGAATGCACTGGCAGAGCTTGCCGGTGGACATCAGCGCCCAAGTGTTAGGCTGGGCATCGGACATCCAACTTAGCGACACTTCTGACGGACAGGTTTGCTGATATATTCCCGACCCACTCATGTGCCCTACCAACACCTGGTCCAGATCCCTGCGAATGGCACGAATCGATGGAAGGCTCATGCACCCTGAACCCGTTTCATCCCGTTTCCCCTCACGACTGCCCCGGCGAGCGCCTTTGCTCAGTTTGGATTTGTCCGGCACGCAGCACGCCCTGGATCGCTTTGCAAAGCGCAGTGGCGGTGCAAAGACGGCCGCAGGCAGGTGTCCGTCAGCTGGGATGGCTCAAGAAAGCTCGCGGCCACTGATGTTGCCTTTTAGGGGGGAATTCGTCAAGTGAGATATCGGGCTGTCATGCAAAGAGCTCCTGTCTGAGAACACCATAGCTACTAACAGACAGAGAAGATGCCCCACTGGTTGCAGGTGCCATGCTGGTAGGCGGCATTGCGACTATGGCGCTGCTTCGAGATGCGTTGGAGTCTCACAGACTTCACGTGGCGGTTTCTCCTCCTCCTCCTCCTCCTCCTTCTTCCCCTTCTTCCTCCTCATCTTCTTCTCCATGCTCTTCTCACTGTAGGTGTGCTGTATGCAGCATTTTGATCCCTTCCGGCATTTACGTGTGAGAAGCACACTCAAGCTCTGGGACAATGCAGGTGGCACAACGTCTTCCTTGTGATAGTTTCTGAATGTTTGTCATGCATCTCCAAAGACAAAAAGAGCGCGGTGTCACCTCCTGTTGCTTATACTGTTTTTGATGTGCCTTGGAACCGTACGATGAGGCACACGTGGTTGCACAGGTCGAAGCTAATGGACGGCCGCACCAAGCCCAGCTGGGCCCCTTTTCTGGGCTTAAGTGACCCAAACGCAAGGGTCTTCTCTGTGATGTTTTGTGATCGTTGAAGAGAGACAGCCCAAAAGGCCCTGCCGTGTTGACTTCTCAGGCCGGTGCCTGCCACCTGCGCCACCTGCCTGGGCGCCACAGTTGCCGGCTACGCTGTGCAGCTGCCGCGCCCAGACATCTGACCCCCACCCCTTCTTTTTGCATTTGGGGGCTATGGCAGGAGGTTCGTACAGACCCCCAAGAGCCGCCGGCACCGTCTTGCGACGTGCGTGGGGCAAGCTATGCGTTCAGCCGCTAGCCAAATTGTGTCTCCTCGGCCTGGTGTGATCCCTTTCGGGGAACGAAGCGTTTTGTGCGCTTGTGATGCAGTGGTGCACCGCAACGCTTTGAGTCCTGGCCATGTTTGACTTCAAAGGGAGCCAATAGTTCTCATTTGAGTCTTTTTAACGCATGGTTGATGACCATGCTGATTCCCCTCAAGCAAGCAGAAGTTGACCGTCATGTGATGTGTGGAGAGTAAGGAAGGGTAGCCGACTGGGCGATTCCACTCGGCACATCGGAAAGCAGGCGTGCCTTGTTTGCCCGAATTCTGCTGATGTTCGCGACCGCGCGCAGGTATCCACGATTTGGGATGCTGTCACGTTTGGTTCTGACAGAGGCCCGCATGGGATGGCTGGAAAGATGAGAGTGATGGCGCGTCTTGTCAGGCCGTCGCCGTTAATATTTCTGCGGGGGCCCAGGCTGAACGGTTGTCGGGGATATCATTCAGCTGGTTGTCAGGTGTGCGGGGATGGCTGCAGCTGCCATGTGATACTCCGGTTGGCTCCTTGGAATTCGGACGAATCTAGACTTTAGCCTCTGCGTGTGGACTGGCTGCAGGTAGATTTGGCCGGGAGTTGAGTCGGCGGGTGTGTGCTGTCCACGTTGCGCGGGAAAAAAAGGTGGCGCGTCCATTGGGCCACGGTGCCAGCTCAGCATTTCACCCCTTTTCGTTTGGGCCTTTGGGGAAGGTACAACAAGCCGGGCTGGACAAGCTGCGAGCCTGAGTGCAGGCCCTAGGTGGGAACATTGGCGTCTCTTCGCACGTGCTGAGCCCTGTGTTCCTCCGTTGGCGCTCAGGTCTCGGGAACTGCTTGGGATTTGTCTCAAGAAGATACGAGGTGGGATGGCAAGCGGGTCGAGCATGCCAACAGAACATGAGCTTTGGTCTGGCAAAATTCTGCGCCAGGCATCGGGAAAGAAGTCAGGCCGTTTCGTTGAGCATAATGCAACTACATATTGTCACTGTCACCTTGTGGTTGCCAGGCTTGTCGATGCTGCATTTGTGTGGACCGAGGAGCACTTGACAAACGAAGCATAGCGTGGCATCAATCAGCAAGAGTGCGGAATATCGAGGAGCATTCCATGCGCATCCGAGTGAAGATCACGGTGCAGAAGGAGGTGCTCGTAGTCCGAGACACTCTAGATGAAGTTTGTAGAGGCCTTTGTGGAAAGCCTTGGTCAAATGCGCTGTTGGCGAGTGCCCAATATTGCTCATAGCTGCAAAGGTACTTTCACGAAGAGTACTTGTTTCAGAACGGACAGTAGCTTTGCATACGACATGAGTTGCGTGGAGGTTGCGCAGTCCAGCGTTCTACAGCAGACGATGGTGATAGAGTTTCAGATTGTGAACCAGCAGTGTGAGGATTGTCAAAAGTCTGAGCCTAAGAGCTTCAAGTTTTGAAGATTATTTTTATCGCCTTCATGGCATGTTTGGGCAGCTTCCATGCAAACTGATTGCTTAGATGTATGATAGATGCTGTCTTTGTGTGGGACACGTGTGCTGAGTAATTGTTTTCCGGCCACGTTGCACGCGCGGCTTTGTCAGGTCCTTCACACCTCACTGCTACAATGCCATTGTGCAGGTCAGGCAGAAGGTGCCGCACAGAAGGACAGGCCGAATCTTGCGATCGACACCTCGAAAATGCGCACGCAGGACGTTTTGCTACTTGGAACAGCTGATCCTGAAGAGTGACGCCCACGCCAAGGCGCCTTGCGATTCTATGAAGCTGATCAGGCCTCCACTTTTGCTATACCCAATTCTTCTTCGCTAATGGACACCTGAAGCTGATGCGATGGCAGGTAACGTCTTTGAAGGAGACCAGGGAGGGCCTTGACTTCTACTTCGAGACCAAGAGCCACGCGCAGTCGTGGGCTTGGACGCTGGCGGCTAGTCAAGCGTGTAAGTCTTAAGCTCATGTTCTGCACTGCATGTCAGCCTCCCTAGGAGATTTGCAGATTTCGTGGAAGCTCATGTGGGGGTGCTCAGCATTTCGAGAGCTTGGGAGGACAAAGCCAGCCTTTTAGGCTCAGTCCACCCTGCTTGCCAGGTGCCAACCAAGACCAAGCAATCCCGACACCTCATCTCTCACGACGCCAATAGCAAGTCCGACCCTTGGACCCTTGGGGCCTGAAACGCGTGGAGCATAGCAAGACAGTAATCTCACTTTGGCAACTGCCCAGCACCTTCAACTTCAAGTACACCATCATGTGCGATCTTGCCCCCATTTGTGTAGATGATGCCTGGCACCCAGTCTGGGATGGATCACCAGCTTGCATCCGCTCTGGATTTTGCTAGCCACGCGCGCCAGGTAGTGCACGTGCCAAAGGGGCAGAGTGCAGCGCTGAACGGGGCGCCGCCGCTCATGCTCTGCCACAAGGTACCGGCCTTTTTGCCATTTGGAGACTTTTAGTTTTCTTGGGAGCCCCGTCAAACATGGTTGGTACACGTATCTCCCCAAATGATGTCACGCTGACATGAACCAAGTTGTGCGCTGAATGCAAATGCACAGCCACCTGGGAAGCGTGTCATGCGGTCAGGTGACCAATGCCATCCGGCTGGTTGATCCACTCTCACTGCGAAGTGTTGCCCCGAGGGGGTTCAGGGTCGTATGTGTCATGGTCACACCCCATGAGCAATGAACTCGATAAGTGAAGGTCACTGCCTTTGGCTCAAACCTCAAGACCTACCGAGCCCTTGTCAGTTGCAATCATTTGCTCGTCACGGCTGATGTCGCCACGAGTCTTGAGCGGTAGCGGTACGTTGAGGAGTGGCGTCGGAGGGCAGCTGCGCTGCACAGCGGAGGCGCCCACAAGAGAGCGGGGTTGACGGCTGCCATGGTCAGCGATGCCTTTTTTGCCACGCAGTGCAAATGGTGCCATACGCCAATGGTGCCACATGGGGGTTGGCCGTCCTCCTGAACCCGGTAGCTCTTTGCAAAAGAGGCTGGGGTGGCCGAGTGGAGGTGATCCTCAAGTTGACAGCCAAGTCATCCGGTGACTTGTAAGTGTCTGGGGAGCGGTGCTGCAGGCGCGGTACTAACGAGGTGCCTCCCGGTGGAACGATCCTTCCTCGCGCACCTTTTGTGTGTCTAGGGTCACTTCAGCAGATCAATGTGCACATGGCATCCTCGCAAACTATGGACAGAAGCGCCGTTGAATCTCGAGAGAGCGCATGACACAGATCATGTTTGAGACCTTTATCGTTCCAGCCGTGGACATTGCCATCCAAGCCGTGCTGTCCTTGTATGCCTTTGGCCTAACCACAGCAGGCATCGTCATGGACAGCGGTGATGGCGTCAGCCACACACTGCCATCTACTAGGGATGCGTGCTGCCCCATGCCATCCTTCGATTGGATCTGGCTGGCCGTGATAGTACATGATGAAGATCCTCACAGACCGAGGCTATTTGTTCGACGCAACTGCAGGGAGGGAGATTGTGCGCGACATGATGGAAAAACTTTGCTATGTTGCGATTGATTTTGACAGTGAGATGAAGTCTTCCTCTGAAAGCCGCGACGAAGAGAGGGCGTATCTACTGCCGGACGGTAACTTCGCCACTGTGTGGGCAGCGAACGGTTCCGCCGTGCTGAGGTTCTTTGTCAACGAAGCTTTGTGGGCAAGGAGGCCAGCGGCATCCACGACTCATTTGAAGTGCGATGTAGGCGTTAGACGAGAATGGCGGCGTAACAATGTTTCCAGGCATCGGAGAGCGCGTGACCAAGGAGCTGACTGTACTTGCGCCCTCAACCATAAAGATCAAAGTTGTGGCCCCATGCGAGCGAACGTATGGGTTTGTGGTTCCATCCTATCCTCCCCTGCGCACGTTCCAGTAGATGTGGATCTTCAAGGGGGAGTACGGCAAGAGCGGCCCCACCATGGTCCACCGCAGTGCCCGTGGAGGAATGAAACAAATTGTACAGACCTCTTTTGGCACATCGAGGGGGGCTTCAAGTTCACAACCAGTTGCATTGCATTTCGTGGCGGGCCAAAGGCCCAGGTGGCCATCCTTGCAACTTACAGCATTGCACTTTGCAAGTCGCAAGTGGCCCCAGAGAAACACAATGCCAGCCAGAATATTTGCGCGGCCCTTTGGATTCTGTACTTAGTTTTCGGATTTTCATCATTTGATTCTGACTCACATGGCAAGGAATACCCTCGAAAATTATTGCTTGTTGCAGTCAGCTGAAAGTTTTGCTCTGCATGCGCGAAGGCTATGACATTCCAACACCAGACGCTCGACTGCAGGGCGGTGTTTGATTTGTGGAGGGAAACTACAGCCAAGGGAAAGTGCCCCGGCTTACAATCGGCAAATGCATATCACATGGAAATTAAGCTAAGCTCTAAAATTCCAATCTTACGCACTGCGCACAGAGCAAGGGCAAGGGTTTAATCTTGTCAGCCCTGATTGTCCTTGATCCAGGAATACTGGAAGCGGCCTGTCCATTCAGCCAGCTAGCTCAGTATATTGTGAGGTGAAGTCTTCTCGGCGCCGCTTCCATGTGAGGTTTGTCGACGGGAGCATCTCACCGAGTATGTTGTCTTGAACGTGGAACCCGTTGAGAAAGCGGAGGCCTAGCTTGAGTTCGGCTCGAGCCATCTCTGGAAACACCGACCCTGAACCTGGAAGGGACAGGTGCACCACACCATCCCCATGCTATATAGTTTTGTACAACGCATGAACTCTTATGCAATTGCTTGACATTCACATATGTTTGTTGCTTTTGGAGGGCTTTTTCAAACTTTTGGGCCTTATTGGTATCCCCCTTAAAAGGCGGTACAAAGCAGCACCAAGGTCCAAAAAAAGGCCATCTTTGTGACTCCCCCCACCAGCTGAACTCAGCTCGTTTGACCAGCCGTGCTCGGTTTGCAGGCCGGCTCTGCTGCAAGGCACAACCTACCCGGGCGGGGCAAGATGTCCCTGGCTGATGTGGAGGCGAAGAATGAATCGCATTGTTTGTGGTTAACTCTACTTGACTATTTTGACTATTTCGTGCACGAACGGCATGGCGAGTTGCTCTCCGCCAGATTGCTAGAGCCTGCGACTTGGGCGTCAACGATGACCGCATCATTGTCCGCAGTCATTTAGGAGGCTTCCTCAGGCCATCGTGAGCCTTCGAACTTGACACTTAAAGCTTTTGGCACAGGCCCACCGTTCTCAATCATGAAAGCTTTGCGGAGTAATATTGCCTGGGCATTTGCCCGGAACATGGGCTTAAGAGCACAAATGCAGCTTTGACGAAGCCTCACATTGCTGTCGTGGATGAGACGGTGTGCAGGCCTGGCGGTAGAGTGATGGGCTATGACCTGCGCACGGTCAACGCTTGACCCTCAATGAGATCGGAGTGTTTCTCGCAGTTTGCCTTGGGTTGTTCCAGCAAGATTACGGTCTTTCGGCTGAGCCGGTCATGCCTCAACGGGTGAGGTCAGTGGGATCAGCGACGAGGCCTTCAAGGACTGGGCGTAGAGGGACAGCTCAGGGGGATGTTGAGTTATAGATACGGGGCTTTGTTATTTCAATCGTTGCGTCAGGCCAACCGCAATTTGCGGTTTATCATGTCGAAACTTTGTGGTGAATGGTTTGCCACCCAAGCACTCGCGCTAGTCTCCCGTGCCACTGGATCCCATTTTCAGGGCGGGACGCTAGACGTCGTCCTGGTGAAGAAGGCAGGAGTTTTAGGCCTCAACATGGTGAACCCCTCCGGCATTGTTGGCAAAGAAAGCCAACAATAAAGTGTGAGGGAATCCCAACTTTCTCAACATGTCTTCGTTTTGAATGTGGAATCTGGTGTTGTCTTTCCTTGGTGAGCATCAGCCAACTGGTTTAGTGTATGAGTTGGCTCAAGCGTCAGGTTTACAATAGGAAGAGCAAGAGGAAGCCTGGGCCTCAGAATTTGAAGACCTTGCAGGATTTTGCAGGTAGGCATAGTTGATTCCCCGAGCTGTTCTGGGAGTCATGCCTGATGGCAGACATTGGCAGACCTTAGGTGGGAGCTGAAAAGGCTGAACAGAGAAGCTGTGGAAGGGGAGGATGCTGTTGACGATGATGCCGACATGGAGGCCGATGCCCTTTGAAGAGGTTTCAGCAGAGCGACCAAATGGCAATGCAGCAATGCATGTTACTTTTGGAACCTTTTCAATGCTCGTCCATGCAAATGGCCAGCTTAAAGGGTTCATGTCCTCTAAGCAACACGCCCTGTCCATGGAGGCTTATGGTTGACAAGCTGCCAGGCGCTGAAGCAAGACCTGGAGGAAGACCCTGACTTGCGAAGAAGTGTCAATATGTACAGGCGGGGCTGCGCTGAGAACCACCCCCCGTCTCCCCGCAGCAAAACAAAATGCCCCGCATGTCTCCGATTTGAGCCATGCTTTCGGAGACATTGCTTTGGTCTGAGGAGTGAAGCGCCTCCTGGAAGCAAGGGCGAGCAGGCAGGGGGAGAGAGAGAGAGAGAGAGAGAGAGAGAGAGAGTGAGAGAGAGTGAGTGAGAGAGAGAGAGAGCGAGAGACAGAAAAGGAGAGAACATGTCAATGTGACCCATGCCACCCATGCCCATGTTCTTTCCTTTTAATTTTGCTGTTGTTGTTAGCATGTCTGGAAAAGGTTACACACGATTTTTGGAAATTTTGCTGTCCTTGAAGCCATGGACACCTTTTGCCAGGAAGATAAGCCCGATGCCGCGGACGAGGAGCCATTGGGCGGGCTTGCGGCGTGTGCGTCGGGGTGCGCAAGTGTCACTCGTCTCCCGCATGTTTTCCGCGGAAGGATGAGGATGCAGACTCGGATGCACCTGAGGCCAGAGATCCTTTTAGTTGACATGGGTATGGGTCAAAATACAATCACCAGGGCACCGCGGGTTTTAGTCTTTGGTTCCATTTGCCAGGGTTCCATTTTGGGTACGCATTTTTGACGCATGGCCATCGGAACATATCGCCTTGAGGTGCCACTTGCCGAGCTTCTGGAGGGCCTGGAGCTTCGCGATTGAGACCGCAGAGCCCCAGAGCCCCGGGCCCCGCGCGTGATGTTAATGAGAGCTGCGGAACAGCCAGACTCGAGGACCGTCCGCGGTTCCAGCTGTCCCGGGTTCCGAGTCTTTTCGGTGTTGAGCACCACATCAGCCTCACTCCGTTGCGAGACAAGCTGGAAAACGAAGAGGCCTGCGGACACTGCGGGGCGAGGGGGAGGCTCACAGAACTGTTGGTGCCGAGATTGGCTTATGGCTGTTTCCGGCTGCTCTGGTGCCATAATGTTTTTGCTCAAGCAAAGAACTTGGGGCTCGATTTGCAAGCTCTCACCTTAAGTTCCATTCGGCAATGCGCAGAGATGAGCACAGACCAAGGCGGTTGACACAAGCCGAGGGCGCGCAGGTGCTTTGTGGTTGCTGTGAGTTCCTTTCCTTGGAAGGCGTGCAGACCCGCAGGTGCCTTTGCAGTTGCGGTCATGTCGTCCACGGAGACAGCCGCTGCCTTGGCAGGGTAAATCAAATTCAGAGCCCCAGTGGCGTGGCATTTGGGTGTCAGGGAGCAGAGATAAATTCTGGACCCAGGCGAATAAGATGAAAATTGCGCTGCTGAAGTATCCCAAGCGCGCAGCGATGCAGGCAGGCCAACTGTCAGCTATCTCATGCACAGACCGAACAATGTGACATTTTACGCAGACAAGCATTATCAGCTTTATTGAACACATGCAAACTCAACCATAACTCGTAGACGAAGAGGCAGAGGCAAAAACACAGCGATACAGGGAACACATGTTCTTGCTCGCAGGCACAGCTGAAGAAGATCGCACCGAGGCAGGTCAAGGTGCAGAGCCTCAGATTCCGCTTAATGTGCAACATTTGCGCACTGTGTCAGGTCCCAATGCTTTCTCCTTGGTGGTGTTACGTATTGTCTCAGGACCCTTGAATGTGTTTTTGTTCTTTGATAGGGCGCCTTGGGTGATGTTTCGAGCACCGGTTTCTGCGCAATCTGGCAGCCGGCTCAAAAGTCTAGGGCATGTTTTGCTACACAGTAGTCCTTGGAATGGGCTTAATGTTTAGTCAAATCTTCGCATTGTGCCAATTCAGCTTTCAGAAGACAAAAACAGGCAACTACGTACCAAGTCAACACCGAACTCCTTCAAACTATTTTTCCCACAGCATCAGCCGATGCTCGAGAATGCCGAGACCGGCCAAGAAGGTGAAGGCGTTGCAAGAAGCAAAGCATTCACCTTGCAGACGCAGCACGAGCCGTGCGTTGCAGGCGAGCCGCGAAGCTGAGAGTGCCATCCAGGCAAAGCTGATTGGTCTGCCGGGCTGCCGGGCTGCCCCGGGCTGGGCCTGCATTGGGATGAGAGAGGATATTTCAGGATGTCACCGACCAGCTCGTGGGTAAGCTGGACTTCCACATCCTGGTGGAAAAGGCGCGCCAAAGGCAGCTTTAGGTGGCTATACATTTTGATTGGGAACGCGGAAGGCTTTTCCCCAATGGTGGACCTGAATATATTCTTGGAAGTGCCCACACAGTATTCCCAGTGCCTCATACCCAGATCCATAGGACCCGGAGCTCTCCGTGAGCTCCGACGCGGAATTGCTGCAGGCGGAGTGCAGTCGCAGCCGGGAATGGGGACGCAAGCGCCTTCGGCCTGCGAGGCGCTGGCCGAGCTGCGCCGAAAGCTGGTGGCGGTGAAGCAGGACGTGGCCTGCAGCAAGACGACTGGGAGGGTCTGGGGGTCGGGGCGAAGCCGCAGTTGGGTCTGTTACGGGCAAAGAGTCTCACCGAGTGAAATTTGGTGGAAGTATGGGGCTGGTTCCAGGGACTCTCCCTTTTAGTTGACAAGTGACCAAGCTGTTGGGGAAGCGGGACGATTTGAGGAGGGAGGTCCTTGCCTGTGGTCGCTCAGGTGCAGCTGGTTGGGCAGAAGTTTGCAGACCAGAGCACGAAGGCCACACCAGCACAAGCATGTGCGCATTGGCTGTGAAGTACCAGGGTTAATTGACTGCTGATACAGGGGAAACATGCTTGCGTGTCGAGGTTTCATAGGGCATGCCGAAATGCCCACTGTCTCGAGTTTACGCGAGTAGCTGGGAATTCAACGGGAACTATGTCAAACAGGAGCCAATTCCATGTCCAACAAAATCACACCTTCTAGGAAGGTTCTGAGAGCTAGTTCTGAGTGGTAGGGGGCCCAGGACAGAGAGCATGTCCAACTAAGAGCACACTGATGCGTGTGTTGGGGACGCAAGCAGTACCGTTCCAAAATACAACCATGCACGTTCCCAATCCATGTGCGAGCCGACTGATCCCACGGGATCAAGAACAAAATCACCAGCCCCGAACGGCCCTTTCATGTCGCAAACCAGATTTGGCAAAACCACCAAGACCAGAAGGGGCAACAGAAGCAGGCGACATGCTGTCAGAAACACCTGCAAAGTAGAACGCAGGTTTCGCACAAACACAGCAGAGCACTGGACAAAAGAAGGCTTCTGAGGTGCCCGCCCTCCAAGTCCAGAAAGCCTTTGGCTCTAGGAACAGGAATCCTATTCGGAAAACCTGCATGGCGAATCCTCGGCATTCACGCGCCCTGAAGAGACACGTTGTGGCGGATGGGAACCACGCCCCAGATTGCACGCTTTTTCCACAGGATGCGGATCCCAGGGCTCCAGCCTCCTATGTCGAGATGAAGGCTGAGACCGAAGTGCGTGAGATGCACTTTCGCTTCTTTGGGGCGACCATTGATGTCGGTGTCCTTTGACCAAGCCGACATGGGAGGTTCAATTGCTTCTGAGCTACTTGATCGCTTTGACATACTACCTGCTGTTGAAAATCAAAGGCAGGGCAGTTTGGGGTGATTCGCTGCGCAAATTCGTTTCTTTAAGCTCAGCGAAGCGCTGCGTGTCAGCTTCTAAGGCAAGGGCATTTTAACCCGGGAATGCTTTTGGTACCATTTGAGGGAATGCACTCTTTGGACCCATCCTGCGTTGGTTTGCCCCTGGCAAAATTTGCAACATCCAAACGGGGGATGTACCCCAAATCCCATGCTGACAATCGCACTAGCGGCTTAGCGCCTGGCGATCGGGGAATCCTCCAGGAGCGCCCGTGCGAAGCCATCCGGTAGTGCCTGCGGCCCAGAGGGGGCGATGTGAGCTCCACGTTCGGCATTTGCCTCATAGAGGGGATCCCTCCCCTGCGAAGGCACGTGTTACACGTGTTTGCTTCCTTTTGGTTTCCTTCTCGCTTCATCCAAGAATTATTTCACTTGCAAACGTTTGCTGGATCTAGTGGGGCGCCTTCTTCTAAAAGGGTTTTCAAGGACATGTCTTTTCCTCGTCCTAGAAGGTTCTTCCCTGTCACTGATGAAGGAGCTGCTCGTGTGCAAAGGGCTGAACAATTGCTTTAGCTTTGTTTGTTTGTAGGCTCTTCTCATAGCATAGTGTGGAGATCCCCTTTCGCCCGCCAACGTCGCCGACGCCGAGGCCGCGTTTGCTGTGGATCCGGACGTTGCTGGAGAAGCTGAAGCCGGTGGACCAACGTTTGCAGCACCTCGGTTTGCAAGAGCCTGTGGGTGGAGTTGTTTTTGCGGAAGCTTGAGTACCCCGACCAGATGGGTTTGCCCGACGGGGGACACGTCAAGATGGTTGGATTTTTCCTTTGGTTTCCCATTAAATGCAAACCAAAGCGGGATCCCTCAAAAAGTTCACCAACTGTGATTTCCTTTTGCTTAGTGCTTGTGGCTTGGGAATCCTGGGCCGTGCTGTGCTAGAGGGGTCGGGTCGCAGAATTGAAGCTGGCCAGGTATCAGATGAATAAGCTCTTGCAATGGCATGCCAAGAAGGCAGAAGATTTGGAAGGCCCGGAATGGTGATTCAGCCACGGATTGTGACGGCAGTGATAGGCATATTGCGATCCAAGAGGATGTTCCTAGCTTGCACCCACACCCACACACACCCACCCACACCCACCCACACCCATCTCACACCATTGCACACCATGCCCCACCATTCCATCCCCACACCATCCCACACACACACACACACATGAGCCATAATCAAAGCTCGGGTAAGTGGGTTTGGGTACACCACTTTAATACCAAATTTTGATTGTGACTCACATCATCCACGTACACACACACACATGCACATGCAATCATATACACATGCGCACATACAGACACACACACACACATGCACACATACACAGACACACATACGCGCACACATACACGGATACACACACACACACTGACGCAAATGCAGCCGGCAGGATTGCCTGATGCTCAAGCCCGTCACCTGGAACATCATGAAGCTTTGAGTCAAGTGATGCAATCGCAACTGCTACTTCATAGGCCCTTCGTCCTGGCGAGCTCACGACCACAGTGCAAGATGAGGAGGTGGAGAAGGTACTGAGCTCAGATTTTCCACTTGAGGTCAGCCTCCTGCAAGATACCACCGCAAAGCACAAGAGATAAAGACCATGTTTGAGGTTTACATTGGGTCTATCCCAAATAGACCCGCACGGGTACTAAAGGGTTGTAATAGACCCCACTTGATCCGAGTCGAGTATGTATTATGTGTTGTTATCATGTTTGTTCCAAGGACGAAGCTCAACCCACCGATGCCGCGGGACACTTGGGGGCATACAAGCCACCGAAGATTGCGCAGGCCGATTTCGGAGTCAGTGCGCACGGTCAACTGGCAGAAGCATTGGTAGTCTACTGTGGGATTGTGGAGGTAGACCCTGAGTTCCCTACAATGACCAAAAGCAGTGGTCCCAATTTCCCATGTCCGTGGGTCACATTCTGTTGTGAAGGGTGGCTCGGCAGCTGTAGCGTCGTTTTGGGAGTTAGTGCTTGTCTCCGGTGCAGGTGGAATACACAGGTGATCACGTCTCCATGCAGGACTCCGCTGCAACAAACCTCCCACATCCTTTGCGCGATTTGTTGTGCTTGTGTACTCTCTTGGACTCTGGACATTGACATGTTTCATGATTTGACTGTCAGATAAATCTCCGGTAGTAGACATCCTCAGGGGTGAGTGGTTCAGCTCAAGGTTTTGCTCAAGTGGTTCCGCTGCAGCCAAACCCACCTTTCAAACTCTTCAAAAGACACAGATGACAACATGGCCTTCGCGCAAGCCCGCGCCAGCGCGATGCCCCAATGCGTCCCATGTGCTCTCCACGAAGTTCGAGGAACCCTGGTACGCTATCTCCATTGAAATCAAAGAGATCCTAGAGGAGGGCCACGCCGCTTACAATCCCACCGGCGGGGGCAATGCCAACAGCAGGTGGCTGTGGATTTTCAATGAGAGAATGAAGGTGAAGAAGTGCCGAGGCTTTCGTTCGGGGGTTTGTGCGCCCATGTCGACGGCTCCGTCTACGAGCCGCAAGGGGGGGTTGCTGTAGTACAGTAAGCCCTCGCTGTGGTTGGAGCTGCGGGCGAACAATGGCATAAGAGCGATGAGCGATGTGCCCCATGATTGATCGCGTTGTTCAATTCGATCTATCTTAGGGCACATTGTGAATCAAGGTAAGGCCCCTTTTGGGAAGAAGTAAAGCTCCTGGTGACGAGTGGGAGGCGCCCGCTGACAGCTGTGCTTCGAGCCGAACTGGGGGTTTGTGCGCCCTGTCGACGGCCGTCTACGAGCCGCAGAGATGGTTGCTGCAGTCCAGTAAACCCTCGCTGTGGTTGGAGCTGCGGGCGAACAATGGCATAAGAGCTGTGCGCCCATGCTGACGGCTCCGTCTACGAACCGAAGGGGGAGTTGCTGTAGTCCAGTAAACCCTCGCTGTGGTCGGAGCTGCGGGAGAACAATGGCATAAGAGCGATGAGCGATTGTGCCCCATGATTGATCGCGTTGTTCAATTCGATCTATTTTAGGGCACATTGTGAATCAAGGTAAGGCCCCTTTTGGGCTGAAGTAAAGCTCCTGGTGACGAGTGGGAGGCGCCCGCTGACAGCCGTGCTTCGAGCCGAACTGGGGGTTTGTGCGCCCATGTCGACGGCTCCGTCTATGAGCCGCAAGGAGGGGTTACTGTAGTCCAGTAAGCCCTCGCTGTGGTTGGGGCTGCGGGCGAACAATGGCATAAGAGCGATGAGCGATGTGCCCCATGATTGATCGCGTCGTTCAATGCGATCTATCTTTGGGCACATTGTGAATCAAGGTAAGGCCCCTTTTGGGAAGAAGTAAAGCTCCTGGTGACGAGTGGGGCATGCCCGCTGACAGCCGTGCTTCGAGCCGAGCTACACCCCTCGGAAGCGAAATGCGGACGAACGCCTCTGATGAAGACCTGGCGACTTGCTCATCAGAGAAGTTCGTTCACCCGCTTCTCGCTTTCGAAGTGCGTGCCGTAGTTCAGCTCGAAATGCTACCCCACCGGTGTTACATGTCCTTCCACATCTGCCTGGATAGGATTCGTCTGCCAGCAGGCAGACTGTGCCCTTCTGAAGATCAGCATTGACAGCGGGCGGAAGCTCGGCCTGAGGGAGGTGATGCTGTCGCCAAACTGTAGACACAGAGCCATCGAAGAAGCGTTCATCTCTCGTTTTTCCAGCTTCAAAAGATGTGTGGATTTCGCAGCAGCACGAGGATATCAAAAAGAATGTCAGGGCCGAGTCTTATAGATTTGCACCCCGATCACACACCACACACACGCGCGCGAGCATCCCTTGAACATGCAGTGTTTGCATCGTGTGTTTCCCTGAAAGGAGAAGGCTGAGAAGGAACTCGAGCGCAAAAAGGCTGTGGCGATTGAGTGCTTGCCCCGTTCGACCCAATGCAAGCGCCTGCAGGCTCGACTGGAGCGAAGTGAATTCATGAGGAGTCTTCGGGAGGAGCAGAGTCTGCACACCAACCGTTTTGATTTGTGCCGTGTGTCAAGCTTAGCGAGCCCCTTTGAGTTTGTAAATCACACGCAATGGAAGATAAAGCAACATATTTGGACCGGGAGACCCAATTGGATACATTCGCATTTGACTCTCTCTCTCTCTCTCAATGCGATCTGAAGTCTGCATTTTGGCTAGGAGTTCACAGATGCTCCCAAAGAGGTCGTAGCCGAAGAGCTCTCAGCACGCAGCGGCCTTGAACTTTGTGTGGACTCAGCTTCTTGAGCTTCTCTTGTCAGGTGCCCAGAAAGCAAAGCGGCTTCTCCAAGAACAGCAAGAGCGGCTGCCTCGGCGACTGGTGCTGTCTCTTGAGTGATTGGTACCTTATGCGCGGTCAGGTTTGAAGAGGACACCATGCAGCGAGTCAAAGTCAAGAAGGCGCCTGCTGTGGACATGCGCAAGCTTTCCGGGGTGGAGCAGACTCTTTGGGATCAGCCGTTTCAGGCCGAGCTGCGACGACAGAAGCAAACCCTGAGGCGGTTGCCTGTTCACGGATTTGACGAACATGGATGGATAAGTTTATTTCCAAGCACCAAACAAATACCTTTTTTGATCAGCGTTTGGATTTTCTTTCAGAGTCCTTGCAGATCCTGGGCTTTGATTTGCCGTAGCAGGGAAAGCCGCGCCACGTCTGGTGGAGCCGTCTCCCTCTTCGATGCCAGCTCGCCAGTTGTTTTTTTTGTCTGTTCGCGGCCCTCAATGAGCAACTCAGGCAGCCGCCGACTTTGGCGATATTATGCGCAGTCTGCCCCTAAGTCAGACAGAAGCCATGAAAAGCTGCCAGCACACAACGCGGGCATGCGAGGTGCTGCCAGCGGCAGAAAAGGCCGCGGCAAAGGCAGAGGCTTGGGATGATGATCGTGAGATCATGAGATCATGAGATCATGCCATCATGAGACTATGAGATGGGTTGTTGTCATGATCATATGAGCTAGCTTTAACATGTTCCGTCATTTGCTTTTTGTAGGAGTGTTTCATGCACATTGTATTCTTTAAACAATTTAAAACGCGCTAAACAAGACGATACCACAAAACCTGAGAAGACCTGAACAACGATATGGCACGTCCTAACATCGGAATGAATACACCACAGGCAAGTATTTTGGACACTGGCTTATCACATGATCATATGACCCCACAAAACTGCTTGTTAGGTTTTGGTTTCTTTGAAGCCACCAACACAGACCAGCTCAACCCTGAGGACGTGGTGGGGTTTTGCAGGAGTACGAAGATGCCGGATGCCTGGTTCAGCTGACCCCCGCTTCAAATTATCGTCCAAAATGGCGACCTCCCAAAAAGACGTTCCTCTCAAAATGTGTGTTTCTTTTGGGTTCTTTTGGGAGGTTCCCTATGCGACGAGAATTCCCTTGGGGCCTAGGCCAAGCGCAATCTTCGGGGTGTGCGCGAGAACGTGGCCTCCGCTTTGGACGGGGCCCGCGGGCCAGCGCCTTGACCGCCCGCAACCGAACTCTCGGCGCGCAAGGGTTTGACCCCAAGGCGCAAGCGCGGCGGAGGCGCGAGTCACCTTGATCGGGGTCAAAATAAGGAAAAAAAGCTGCAAACTAAAGAAATCTTTATCCTGGCACAATACCTTGCATGTTGAGTGCTTGCCATGGCTGGCGTTGATGTTTTCATTGCGTGGAGCAATGGAGGGGTCGACCGACCAGGCCCCAAAGGATGTCTAGATTCTAGATGATTTCCGAGGGTAACTCAACCCAAAAAGGCAACACTGGGGCCACTGCCAGGCCAGCTGAAGAGAAAGCGATAGCCGGCCGGCCATCTGATAATGTGCAGCTGATAGGTCAGCAGCTGATGGGCCAGCTTGACTGGGGTTTGCCAGAAAATTGTGGACCCCACCCTCCAACGAGACACGGCGTTTGCATTGTTCGGATTGAGCTGATCATGATTTGCATCTCGATTTTCAGTCGAGGGCGAATCTCTCGCCATTCTACAAAGGCGCTAGGTTTGGAGCGTCTCACGGATGGCCTCGGTGAAAAGAGACACGTTGACAGTGACCTGTGGTGAATTGGGGTTGACGACTCCTCAGCGTCAAGTGCTGGTTTTCTTTTCAAAGTCAACGAGAAGGTGGCACTATTTTGCGCCTGCCAAGTTCCTGGTTCCTGTATTGTCCAGTCCTAAGATTGCATTGCGGAATCTTTGCAGCCTATGAGGTGCAGATCAACAACGACACCAAGATGGTCTTCTCGCAGCAGACGGTGCTGGAGGACTGAAGATATTTGGACTGAGAGCAGCAAGCTTCAGAGTCGCGATGTTCACCTGAGTCCTCCATTAAAGACTTCGAGATCCGCATCCCCTACAACTGCAAGGGGCCAAGACTGCGATTTCCGAGTAAGAGAAGACACTTGGGTGTCTCCGGGGGCAAATTTGGCTGTGTGACCCCTTTTCCATTTAGGAGCGGCTTGAAAAGGGGATCCATTCTGTAGCCACAGCAACGGCGGACGCGTTGCAGAGTGGATGTAGCCCCAATCCATGATTGTTCAGGTCATGCACCATGATCCAATGGTTCTAACATCTTTATGACTTATCCGTATGCGTATGCAGTTTGTTTGTGTTCAGTGTTTCGTGATTCTGTCCCTGAGGCCGCGCTGGCATTTGTGGCGCTTGTGAGGCAGTTGATGTCGCAAATGCTGTCAGGTTTGCGGGCAGGGCGTGACGATGGCTTTCAAACCTGTGGGAAAGTGAGTAGCCGCCTAACAAGGAAATCATGTCCATGGCACACATTAGGAGTCGGACCATTTCGCAGTGATTTGCGATGAACGTCGCTCCGCGGCCTTGCTGACATGAAATGTCCCTAGACACGCTTCGCAGAGACGGCGAGTTGCGGTTCTACTAGCGGAGATGCACAGGCCCTATTTTTCTCGTGAAGTCGGAAGCCGCGCCACGGCGCCAGCCGCACAGTTTTCAGATCAAGGTCCAACGAAGGGTAACTGGATCTTGTGTGGTACTATCTCTTCAATCCGGCCTCCACTGACGGTACACTTACTTCGGTGGTCCACGTGGGGTGTCTTTTTGCAAGGCCTCCTTTTTGGTTGTTTTGAAGGGGTTCCAATGGGGGTCCCATACGCCATTTGCAGACACCCTCATGTCCTCGCAGGCTTTGCATAAAGGCCAGCGCATCAAGACCTGCTATACCCCCGTCAAGGACCTCACTCGTGGGTTCTTTGGTACGCGTCAAACTGACAGGCCCAGCGTGCTTTGCTCAAGTTTGCATCGGCTCAAGCCTTTGCGGCGTTGGTGTTCTTTTCCAAAACATGGTTTAATGCAAGGGACACCGCCAGGAGTTTGTTGAGGAGTCGTGGTTGTAGAAACTGCCCAAAGATGTGAAGGGGAGGCAAGCGGCTGAGCCAGATGCCGAGGGGTCTTGCCTACACGGCCTCTTGGCTCGGTGAGTGCCTGGGATGGACAGCGAACAAGTTGAGCAAACGGAGGATGCGCGCGTTTGGGTTCAGCAGGCTTCCAGCATTTTTACTCTTTGAATCGAGTTTGTCCATTGCAGGTCAAAAGAGTATCGAGCATGAGTATCAAAGATTGAAACATTTCAAAAGGGAACGCCTGCAAACGTGGTTAGTGGATGGTGGACATTCAGCAAACGGCCCCCAATACAACACATCCTCATTGGCACAATGGCCAAGGAAAAGCGCGAAAGTCTGTGGGATTGTTTTTACCCACAAGGCTTCACATACTTGATTTGCACGCCATGAGAAGAGCTGATGCCGAAAGATGTTCTGGCTCGCGGTTTGCGTTGCAGGACGGCATGCGCATTGTGACCCTTGACCATGAGATGAACATGTTGCGGCAAGGCGCGGCTGCACCACTTGGGATGGTACGAACTTGAATGGTTGGAACAGCCTGACAGAATCTCTTTGCAAATGATGTGTATCGAAGGTTCCCCATTCAAAATGCCTCCCCGATAGTTGACCATCTGCAAAGCTGGTCATGTGAACCCGACTTCATTCAAGCGGCCCATTGCCATCCTGAAGAGACGTCATACTTAGAAAGGCATGAGGGTTTGAAGGTAAAGCATGTGCGAGGGGATATCCATGCAATGTAACTCCACTACTACGGAGTATGACTTCGGTGAGGTTTCATTTTGAAGTGCTAAAGGTTCGCCCCATGTTTTGGGAACGGTTCCTCACCAGGCACCGCTGACGAATAGGACGTGAGGCCGCCATGTATCACCAGTGACAAACGTCCATTTTCGCGCAGACCGAGCACACTTTGTGGACATTTGTGGAACCCCACTACTCCATTGACACGTTTCCATGCAAAGCCGTTTGAGCAAGCCAGTCTATGCCAACCAAATATATTGTTTGACAAACTCAACAGATCCTGAGCATTCTTGGGAGCTTCGCCAAAAGCATTTTCGACTGGCTTCGATAAACTGTGCGCCGAAGGCGCTATTTTCCTCTTCGAGCCACGTCGAGAGATAATGCTTGCAGCAATCACAATTTGCCATTGGTCGTCAGAAGAGCTTCTGCAAGCAGACCACTGGCTCTTGGTTTTCCATTGATTGAGTGGCTTTGCGGCCAGTTTTGCGCTCAAATGGAGTTCACCGCGAGCATGATTTTTGAATGTCATTGACCTCATATTACTTGACAGTTCGTTGCACCAGCTTTCTGTAGCCGATTTCCAACTCATTGTAGTTGCTGAGCTTGCGATGTTGCAATGTAGACACTGGAGGATTCCTTGTTGGCATTTTGCACTGGTATAGTGGTAGTTCCAAGGAACGAGCTGGGTATGGCTCCAGAAACAGACAGCACCCTCAGAACGGCCCATGTGTCCCTTGAGCGACTCGGATCAACTGATAGTTTTGAGCCATACCCAGATTGGCCTTTGAGCAAGTGCAGTGGCGAGTGTGGACGTGCTTGCAGACTGGCTCAGATCATCTAAGAACAACAGACACTGCCATTGCCTGGCATGAGGTCTTCAGTCTTCAGCTACTGTAGACACACGCAGCGCAGTGCAGCAACAGTTGAGGAGTCACTTTTTTAGAAGGATTTAGACACATATTCGGCCCATGTGAAGAAGATATGTGAGTGACAAATTGGTATGGACAAACGATGCTACAGTCTTGGCGCTGTCCCCAGCACAGGGCAATTTCTTGACATTCCTCGGTCCGACTGCCCGACGGGTGGCTTGTTGCCGGGCATGCGAGCATGACTGGCCAATATCCGTTTCGGGCCCAGGCAGTCGTCCAAGCAGACTGGCCGCGGCAGCCTTGGATGAATTCGGGATTTGCACCTCCCCGTGGCAGCATGGGTTGAACGCAAAGAGGACTGAACTCGCGGGTATTTGAAGGTCAGCCAGGGACAATAGCAAGTGCAAATGAGTGCTGCCCTTTCATGGTTTTGGACACCGGTGTGAGGAAGGACTCACCGAGTCCTATGTTGAAAGAGGGAATGAATTGCAACTGACATGAAGCTGTGGCACCCCCTTTCCGGAAAGGTTGAGTTATGATGGCATGGCATCGTTGTTTGTTTTGTCGGTGCTCAGTCGTGTCATTTTTTCCATGTCAGCTGGGAACGTGCGACATTAATATGTACGCAATTCAGAGGTAAAGGCCTACCGCATGCCAGCAATTCTTTTGCCAGTGCAACAGATTCGGTTGGATGGAGTGGTTTGGTCCTGTGGTGGGGGGAGAGGTGACGCAAAATGCCAGTGTTCTTGTGTTCTTGTGATGTCGCTTCTTCATCCGATGTAGAAAAAGGGAAGTCGAGTTGGGACAGCTGAATGTGGCTTGTCAATTGCGCAAACGGCAGGGTTGCCACAAACGTTTGCGTTGAAAGTCCGACGGATCCAAGTCCGACGTGGCCGGCGTGGCGCGAAGTTCGGCCGCTCTCCAGGTTTGAAGCCCGGTTCGTGGCAGTCATGGTGCCTTGCCTCAGTCAGCAACGGGCGCTCTGGTGGTCTGGTGGTTGGGAAGACGAGAAGGGGGAGACAGGGGAGACCCACAGAACCCATTAAGACGCCTGATCTTCCCGAGTGGCAATTTTGCCCAGGCCTCTTGGTACAAGACAAGATAGGGGGAAGGGAACTTCTCTGCCTGTGGCAATTCACCACAAGGTGTTTGCTCCCGGAGACACAGCTAGAACATGAAACGTGTCACGACTGCAGGTGTTGATGCGAGGGCTGGAGCTGTTTGGAATTGAGCAGTGCCGCAATGATTTACTTTCCAATTGTGCATGTGGAAAGGCGTTTTCCATGAAGCCTTGAAAGGTCCCTCGCCTCGCGTGTGATTTGTTGCGCTTTCTGGCTGAGGACGGCGAAGAATCGCCAATGGCGGAGATGCCCTGGACACAGCATCAAAGAGCTTGGACGTGAGGCGTTAGGACCCCGCTAACTGCTTGTGAACTTCCATTCAGGAAGGGTTGCTGACTTTGAGATTTAGATACACTTGTGTTGCGTTTCTACACACACTGCGATTTTCAGCACGGAGGCTTCCGAAGGTGTGCCGACTGTTTCCCAAGGTTTACTCTATTCCCGCACGAGTCGGCTGTCGTCATGCGACATCCTTAGAGACTTGCATGGCCTGCGAACTAGTACGAGTCGTTCTGCCCCGGGAAGGATATCAAAAAAAAACTTTTTTAACAATCAAAAAGAAACTTTTTTTAGCAATCAAAAAAAAACTTTTTTAGCCATCAAGAAAAAACTTAATGCACTCAGGGCTGCATTTACTGAGAAACATGTGTATCAAAAGGAACACGCAGTGCACGCGCACGGACACGGTCTCATCACCACGTGCTGTAGCTGCGGGGTTACTCTTTTGCGATGGTCTGGGCGTTTACACGACAAAGGCGTATAGGCCGGGGTTTCCTCATGTTCTTGGAAATAGAAAAACAGAGTAGGAGAGATAGAGCAGGAGAGACGAAGAAGAACAAACAAACAAAAAGGGTCGAGATTTAATTTGTTTTTGTGTTTTATTTTGGGAAACTTTTTTTTGTTTTCCGGACTGGCTAGCAAATACTGTATTTTAAAGTGTACACTAGCCCGTCAACATCATCAGCATCGTTTTCAACATCCCCCGCATGTCCATCCAACATCACCAGCATCACCAGCAAATCGAATTCCTACATTCTCAGCATCACCAGTTCCTCTCCGGGAAGGTAGGTAGGTATTTATGTATGTATGTATGTTAAAAAGCAGCGAGGGGGTCCATGATGGTAAAAACAGCCTCCCCATGATGTAGGGTTGCATTTTAATCTCTGCCAAAAGTCCAACAAGTAGCGGAGGGCTTGGGGGGGGGGGGGCGGTAGCCCGCCCAGTGGTGGTCGGGGGAGTGATGATTCGACTAAGGGCAAACAAATTAACAACGTAGGTTAGGGTGGGCGGAGTTCCCCCCCATGATGATCGAACAAGTGATGATTCAATTGGGGGCCACAGATCTTAAAAGTAGCGGGGGGGTTGGGGGGGAGGGGTGGCAGCCCCCCACCATGATGATCAAGAAAATAATGTTTCAACTGGGGCAAAAAATCCGAGAAGTAGCGGGGGGGTTGGGGGGCCCCATGGTGATCGAACAAGTGATGATTCAATTAGGGGTAAACAATTTAAAAAGTAGCGGGGGGGTTGGGGGGGGCGGCAGCCCCCCCATGATGATCGAAAAACTGATGATTCAACTAGGGGCAAGAAATTTAAATAACCAGCGAGAAGGCAAAAAATCTACTTCCCCTTAGATTTTTTGCCCCTAATTGAATCATTCGATCGTCATGCGGCAGCCCCCCGCCCAACTTCCCCCGCACTTTTCGATTTTTTGCCCCTAATTGAATCATCACTTTCTGGATCAGTAGCGGGGGGGTTGGGGGGGCGGCAGCCCGCCCCCATGATGATCGAAAAACTGATGAGTCAAATAAAGGCAAGAAATCTAAAAACCAGCGAGGGGGCAAAACATCTAAAAATAGCGGGGGGGTTGGGGGGGCTGCCCCCCATGATGATCCGGGGCAAAACATCTTGAAGTGGCGGGGAAGTTGGGGGGGGGGGCTACCGCATGACCGCAAATCTAAAAGTAGAGGGGGTTTGGGGGGGGGGGGCAGCTCGATGATCAAGAAAATAAGGATTCAACTGGGGCCAAAAATCTGAGAAGTAGCGGGGGGGGGGGGGCAGCCCCCCAATGGTGATCGAACAAGTCCCCCCCCATGATGATCGAAAAACTGATGATTCAATTAGGGGGCAAGACATCTAAAAACCAGCGAGGGGGCAAAAAATCTAAAAAGTAGCGGGGGGGTTGGGGGGGGCGGCAGCCCCCCCCACGATGATCGAAAAAGTGAGCATTCAAATTGTGGCCAAATATCTAAAAATAGCGGGGGGGTTGGGGGGCGGCAGCCCTCCAATGATGATCCAGAAAGTGATGATTCGATTAGGGGCAAAACATCTTGAAGTGGCGGGGAAGTTGGGGGGGGGGGCTACCGCATGACCACAAATCTAAAAGTAGAGGACAAGTGATGATTCAATTAGGGGTAAACAATTTAACAAGTAGCGGGGGGGTTGGGGGGGGCGGCAGCCCCCCCCATGATGATCGAAAAACTGATGATTCAACTAGGGGCAAGAAATCTAAATAACCAGCGAGGAGGCCAAAAATCTAACACTTTCATTCGATCGTCATGCGGCAGCCCCCCGCCCAACTTCCCCCGCACTTTTCGATTTTTTGCCCCTAATTGAATCATCACTTTCTGGATCAGTAGCGGGGGGTTGGGGGGGGCGGCAGCCCCCCCCCCATGATGATCGAAAAACTGATGATTCAATTAGGGGGCAAGAAATCTAAAAACCAGCGAGGGGGCAAACAATCTAAGAAGTAGCGGGGGGGTTGGGGGGGGCGGCAGCCCCCCCCACGATGATCGAAAAAGTGATCATTCAAGTTGTGGCCAAACATCTAAAAAATAGCGGGGGGGTTGGGGGGGCAGCAGCCCCCCCCCATGATGATCCAGAAAGTGATGATTCAATTAGGGGCAAAACATCTTGAAGTGGCGGGGAAGTTGGGGGGGGGGGGGCCGCATGGCGATCGAAAAAGTGATGATTCAAATTGTGGCCAAACATCTAAAAATAGCGGGGGGGTTGGGGGGGCGGCAGCCCCCCCAATGATGATCCAGAAAGTGATGATTCAATTAGGGGCAAAACATCTTCAAGTGGCGGGGAAGTGGGGGCTACGGCATGATCACAAATCTAAAAGTAGAGGGGGGGTTTGGGGGGGGGTGGCAGCTCGATGATCAAGAAAATAATGATTCAACTAGGGCAAAAAATCTGAGAAGTAGCGGGGGGGGGGGTCAGCCCCCCATGGTGATCGAACAAGTGATGATTCAATTAGGGGTAAACAATTTAACAAATAGCGGGGGGGTTGGGGGGGGGGGGCGGCAGCCCCCCCCATGATGATCGAAAAACTGATGATTCAACTAGGGGCAAGAAATTTAGATAACCAGCGAGAAGGCAAAAAATCTACTTCCCCTTAGATTTTTTGCCCCTAATTGAATCATTCGATCGTCACGCGGCAGCCCCCCGCCCAACTTCCCCCGCACTTTTCGATTTTTTGCCCCTAATTGAATCATCACTTTCTGGATCAGTAGCGGGGGGTTGGGGGGGGCGGCAGCCCCCCCCCATGATGATCGAAAAACTGATGATTCAATTAGGGGGCAAGAAATCTAAAAACCAGCGAGGGGGCAAACAATCTAAGAAGTAGCGGGGGGGTTGGGGGGGGCGGCAGCCCCCCCCACGATGATCGAAAAAGTGATCATTCAAGTTGTGGCCAAACATCTAAAAAATAGCGGGGGGGTTGGGGGGGCAGCAGCCCCCCCCCATGATGATCCAGAAAGTGATGATTCAATTAGGGGCAAAACATCTTGAAGTGGCGGGGAAGTTGCGGGGGTGGGGGGCTGCCGCATGACGATCGAAAAAGTGATGATTCAAATGGGGGCCACAAATCTAAAAAGTAGCGGGGGGGGTTTGGGGGGTGGCAGCTCGATGATCAAGAAAATAATGATTCAACTAGGGCAACAAATCTGAGAAGTAGCGGGGGGGGCAGCCCCCCAATGGTGATCGAACAAGTGACTATTCAATTAGGGGTAAAAAATGTAAAAAGTAGCGGGGGGTGGGGGTTGGGGGGGGGGGGGCGGCAGCCCCCGCCCAGATGATCGAAAAACTGATGATTCAATTAGGGGCAAGAAATTTCAAAAACCAGCGAGGGGGCAAACAATCTAAAAAGTAGCGGGGGGGTTGGGGGGGGGGGGCGGCAGCCCCCCCATGATGATCGAAAAAGTGATCATTCAAGTTGTGGCCAAACATCTACAAGTAGCGGGGGGGGGGTTGGGGGGGAGCAGCCCCCCCATGATGATCCAGAAAGTGATGATTCAATTAGGGCGGGGGACGATCGAAAAAGTGATGATTCAATGAGGGGCAAAAAATCTACATAGTAGTGGGGGTTGGCCCCCCCATGATGATCGAAAAAAGTGATGATTTGAATAGGGGTGGCATTTCAATTGAAAGGGGGGCAAGAGGAACTGAGGATGCAGGAAGCCACGGCCAAAAACCAACTGGGAAAGCAGAGGATGCAAAAAGCCAAAGCCAGAAAGCCGCCAAAAGCCACAAAGCCAAAAAGCCACCTGAGAGAAACTGGTAATGCAGAGGATGCGAAAAGCCAAAGCCGCAAAAGCTGCATAAACCCAACAAAAAGCTGCAAAAGCCAAACAGAGAGGAACTCAAAAGACAAAAGAATCAAGAGACCAAAGGATCAAGGGACCAAGGGACCAGAGGACCAGAGGACCAGAGGACCAGAAAGGCAAGGATGAAGGGACCAAGACCAACAGAGCAGAGGCCAAAGATAACCAAAGGAGGGACCAGAGGATCAAGGGCTCCAGGACCGGGACCAAGGGACCAGGAGACCAAGACCAAGCACCAAGGGACCAGAGGAGCAAGGACCAGGAAAGTGGAGGACCAAGGGACCAAGGTGACCAAAGGACCAAGGGACCAGAGGACCAAGGGACCAAAGGACCAAGGGACCAAAGGACCACGGGACCAGGGGTGTTTAAGGAACCAGAAAATCAAATGCCAACCAACAGAACAGAATATACAAGCAGCAGAGTGAGATTGTGGGAAGTTTTTTTTTGATTGCTAAAAAAGTTTTTTGTTGATGGCCGAAAGTTTTTTGTTGATTGCCAAAAAAGTTTTTTTTTGATGGTCATCCCTTCTGCCCCCAGGTCCCGATTTGCCACAAACAGACAAGAAGATGAGACACCCTGCTCAACCTGCGTATCATTCATGATGCACATGTCCCAAACAGCAACTACCCAAGAGCAGCGTTACATGTTTTTGTGAATTCGGCGAGCAGTCCTTGTCAACTTGTATAATACCCTTGTCAGCACTCCACTTTGTGGCTAGGCCCTAAACATACATTCTTGAACATGGCAAACCAATGAAGGCATGATTTTGTTTTACACGTGTATGTGTGTGCGTGTGTGTGGAACTTCCTGTGTCATGGAAGATGGGTTCATAACCAGTTCGAC